>VWZX01010112.1:791-21228 GCA_013399015.1 Galbula dea
GGGACTATAGGATAGAAGGGGAGAGACTTTTTAGGTGGTCAAATTGTGATAAGACAAGGGGGAATGGTTATAAGCTAAAGAAGGGGAAATTTAGATTAGAGATTAAGAGGAATTTCTTTACCAGGAGGGTGCTTAGGCACTGGAACAGGTTGCCCAGAGAGGTTGTGGATGCCCCATCCCTGGCAGTGTTCAAGGCCAGGCTGGATGTTGCCCTGGGCAACCTGGTCTGGTGACTGGCAACCCTGCCCATGGCAGGGGGGGTGGAACTAGATGATCTTTAAGGTCCCCTCCAACCTGAGCCATTCTATGTAAAGCACAGGAGAGCAGAAGTCTGATCCTTTCTTAACTGGAAGGAACAATATTGTTCCATTGAAGGAACAGTATGCTCCCCAGAGCCACAGGTATCTGCAGTTCACCTGGGACTTGCAGGAGACCCTGAAGCAGCTTTTCTGCCTGATGGCATGCTGAAATATAAATGCAGTCATCCATTCTTCAACCACATTGCCTTTCTAAGGGAACTTCTGCAGGGCAGATCCTCTTGCCATCCGGCCATGCTGAGTACAGCCTCCTTGCTGATGCTGAGAACCAAGGAAATGCTCTTCACACACAGCTTTCCCAAGGCTCCTTGAGAGCTGCAGCAGCTCTGCTCTGCCTATGCAGCAAATTCTGGGAAGTGTCTCTCTGTCATTGAACTCCCTCATGTCTCTGTTCAAAAGCCAGTGTACTTAATCATTACCTCAAAGACATTTGTCAGCCCACCCCACTTTTTGGAGACATAGATTTAGTGATAACATTAATAGACTTTGAAATTTATTAATAACAATTTTTGTTAACTCCTTCAGCTATGCAGTTTTCAGAATGTACAGTTGTATATGTATATAGTTGTATATGTATTTTGTTTGTAAGCAAAGAAAGTCTGTGTTTCAGGATCAAAAAGCCAATAAATGCATTAGGTTTTTCTTCAAAGCCAGTAAACAGAAAGATACCTCAAAATTCTCCTTTCTTTTTATAAAATGGTAACTGGCTAATAGAGTAACATGCACACTGGGTTTTGGACATGTGAAGGTTCAAGAATATGGCTAGCAATCTCTCTGTTTCTTGCTAGCTCCAAGCATTTGAATTCACCATGCTCTAGAGATTAATGGAAGTCTCTCAGATAAGTAGCTATTCAGGCAACCCTGTAATTTTTCTAATTGTTGCTAATCGACTGTTCAGTGTGTACGGTTTTTCTGCCTCCAAATCTGGAGGAAGGATTAAAAAGACATGTTCTGTAATTGTATTCAGATAACTTCTAGAAGCCCAGGAAGCAGATTTACTAACTATGAATCAAAGGAAGTATCAGTTCCCTCAAGCCACTTAGCTGGGCAGAAGTTGAAAGGGTAGGGTCTGAAGGCAGAACAGAAAAATATTCTGACACTTCCTGAACAGTAATGAGATCCAGCAATCATGGTATGTCAAGATGACAGCATTCAAAAAAGAATTTGATAACTAAATCGACTTGTCCCTAACAGATGTCTAGAGGGTTTCCCCAAGTTGCACAGTAATATGTGATTATGCTCAGCTTTTGCTTTTGCAGGTTGTCTGTGATTTCTTATCAGGGCTGTTACTGATACTTTCAGGATGCTAATGCATATTAATTTTGACAAATGGCAATAGCAGTACTATTATGTGATGTTAACTTACACTTCATTCAGATATTTATTTTCATACGTTACTCTGGTTTACAAATGGTGATGGCATAATGACAAAATATTCCTGATAATTAACCCAAAAAAATGATTTAGCAAAAAAAAAGACAAAGTTTTTAAAAAAGACAGCTTGCAAATATTGTTCAAGTCATGTAAATACTGTCCCTGCAGAGGAAAGCTTTAAAATGTCTTTGAATAGAGAAAAATCAGACAAATAACTTGAACATTACTTTTGTGTAATGGCAGGTCAAATAAAAGAAAATTTGGTGTGTTCAGATGTGGCAATGAAACACTGCCTTACGTAAGAGTGAGCTGAAAACAGATTATTCAGGCTAGAAAATAACCACAGTTTATTTACAAATAAGCCTGTTCAGCTGCTGGATTTTTTACTCCAGGGGGTTAACTAACTTCCACCAATGGCACAGAAGGATGTGTGTCCCGAACAGTAGCATCATCAGTTGCACTGTGGTAACCTGTATCCAAAGGTGACTGATTCATACCCCAATCTTATAAAGAGAAAAATTTTAGCAAATTCAAATCCCACACTCTGGTGACTTTGGGTGAATCCAGATTTCTTCATGTTTACAATAATTATTTGAAACAAATCTTTACCTACACACTGACTCTAGTTTTCACTGGAAATTAATGGGCATTTCAGCCACACTGGCTTTTGTTTTACTTTGTGGTGAATTCAGGATTGAAAATTTTCTCCATCTTTCTGGTTGTAGCTCAGAATCTCTTGGATGTAAAACAGAAGAAACCTTGGAATGATCATTTGAAATCTTCAAATGACCATTTAAAATGTAACGTCTACTTTAAATTCTGCTAATTTATAGAGGCATTATGTTCCATTCTTGTGGGTAACCCATATTTTGAATATTCATAAAGTATAAAAAGACCTTGTAGCAGAAGGACCACAAGTCTAGAGATAGCTGTAAAACTATGAGAGCTTCTGGGGATGTTCACTTGATAACAGAGCTTTTAACGTTGAAAATTTGTGACTTCCCATGTGTGATCTCAACCTCAGGCTTTCCTGTGTTTCATTTTCTTGCACTGTGGTCTGCTTTTTTCATTGCTTGAGGAACCTTCAAGCTCATGCTGCTTGGCATTCTTGGCAGACTCAGACCCAGAGATCTGTTCCTGAAGGCAGCTCATGTTTTGAATTATGCATAAGTCCATCATGGAGGCCTTTCACTTCATGGCTTCTTTTTGAGGTGGTGATGTAAGGGAGTCTAAGTCATACAATGACACTTTTCATTTTTCATGTCCTATCTCAGTTAAAAGCAGCCCTTGAATTGTGTTGGTTTTCTCCCATGTGACTATTTAATCACCTGAGAGAGTACCAGCCAGAGTTTTGTGGTAAGATTGATTATACTCCCAACAAAGTGCTTCCTTCAGCTGAGCACTGGGAAGTAGCTAGTATAGCAGCTAATGGGCTTCAATCTGAAAGAGAAATGGTGACTGTGATTGAAATATCACTGTGATACATACCAGTCCTTTGGGCTGTGTGCTGAATGGTAGTGAGATCTTAGGGAGGTTGTTCAGGATTCAGAATGGGTAGAGATATTCTTGAGCTGGACCACACAAAGCTATGCTATTCAAAAATGTTAGCAGAGTGGATGTGGGGATATCCAGACCTACAAGTAGAGAAGAATGTTGCTGCAGCTATAACAACGATTTTTTTTTTTTTTTTGCAGTTAGCCTGCATTGCCACCATAGCATTCGTGCTGTGATGTTTGCAATATCTCTGCTGACATCAGTAAAACGCACTGCGGGACCAGCTAGGATCCCGGTTTGTGTGGCATGAGACATGAAATGTAATAGAGTGATCTTCCACTAACACTGCAAACACAAATTTTAGAAACATAGAAACATCATCACAGTTGGAAAGGACCTTCAAGATCATCAAGTCCAACTGATAGCCCTACACTACTGCTACCCCTAAACTACTGTTATCCCATGGACCGCAGCCTGCACTCTTATCTGTTACAAGCCTGGGGGAGAGCTAGGGAAATATACCAGCTCCATTTTGCAGAGCATAAGTCAATAACAACATCATAGGTGACAGTTTACAAATGTTTTGCCTTGCTTGAATGAATTCACAGTCTCTGAGGGCCAACAGGTCTTCTTACAGAGGCCTTTGTGATTTACCCTGTATCACAGAGGAAATATGTGGCAGCATCAAGAATGAAGTTCAACAGCCCAAGAGGTAGCTGTCCTCTCTTTAAAGCACAGCACATATTAATGAAAATACAGGAAAAAAAGGGGAGATA
The DNA here is from genome assembly GCA_013399015.1 of Galbula dea. Classification (NCBI taxonomy): domain Eukaryota; kingdom Metazoa; phylum Chordata; class Aves; order Piciformes; family Galbulidae; genus Galbula; species Galbula dea. The sequence continues at coordinate 4,753 of VWZX01010112.1, forward strand.
AGTCACAAATAAAAGGTAGTAAGTATGGTTTCATAAAGACATCACACACATGAAAATCATTCCATTTTTAGTTTATGATAAGAAATACTGTTTAAAACATATAGGAAAATAATCTTCCTGTAAATCTGTAACATCTTCACTGTTTAAAGACGTTCCTTTCTGACATTTGTCGCTAAATATGAATGAAATAAATGTAACCAAAATCAGATCATGACATTTAGGCTGTTTTTCTGTCATTGTTTCATTGAATGTAACAGATTATCAGATAAGGCTTCCTTTATAAAAACAAAAATAGCAACATTGCACTTGATGGACATTTGACAAATGATAATGTAGCCAAAGTCTGGGGATCACATTTCCCAAAGTTGAGAGATCTGAACATCTAAGACTTCTTTGCTCTTTGGATGAACTTTAACAAGCTGCAGGGCCTGTTTATTTGTGTTTGTTTCTGTTTTCTGAGTTTGTTTTCAATAGAGATTGATTGTTTCTTTCCAAATCTTTGCTAGTTTCAATTTTTGTGCATAAATACACAAAATCAGCGGGGTTTTTTTAACACTGTCTGCTCCCATGGCTGATTTTTCACTGTTTGGTGTATAGTAGGGGTCCAGACCTCAGTTCCTCAACCACTCACAGAATCCCATCAAATTTAACAGCCTTGACTTACACAAAGCAAGGCTGCAGGAATGACCTTTACACCATCACAGCCAGAGGATTCCTCCCGGTGTGACATTCACTGTGTGGCTCTCTTGCTTGGATGGGGGGAGGAAGGAGCTTGTGCTCTACCGGACAGAGGTACACAGCAGTGTGCAGGAAGAGGAGCTGTTGCCAGAAAGGAGAACAGTCCCCACAACACTTCTTGGGGTGCATGGGGGCATCTGGCAGGTGCACAGTGCAGGGATGGTTCCAGTCTACCAGGCAAAAAGGCAAACTCTTCAGGTAGGAGAATAAGGGACTTAAGCACTTTCTGAACACCAATGGGGGACTTGTAGGTTTAAACACCATTCCTTTGACAGAATCCTCCCTCCTGTCCAGAAAGACTTTTTAGCTTTGCCCTTTATTATTTTCATTACTGTAATCAATTGAGAATAATTGCTCGGCTTGAAACAGCTCTGCCTTCTGCTGTGTAGGTAGAGAAATGATGCCAGAAACAATCCTTTCTTCTCCTGCCAGTTTGCTTTTCTCTGAAGCAGTAATACTACACATACTGATTCTGTGTAGTTGCTGCTGTTAGCAAAAAACAACCTAAGCACTGCCTCAGCTAGAAATGCAAGATTGATTACATTAGATATGCTTTATTCCCAGTGTCCTGCATGAAATTAGCTCCTGAATAGGTTAATGCCATTGCTTCAGAGTGGAAAATGCCAATGTTAATATTGGGTTTGTTACAGATAGATGGCTTGGTACAGAGCACAAATACTGCCAGACTCCTCAGTGGAGGGAGGTCAAATGAAGGTTTAGATGTGATGACATCTCCTATACCAAACTCTGCATGTGACCAGTTGCTGGAACACCCAAGGGAGCTGTATCCTCTCTATGTCAAAATTCAGCTCTGTTATAATGCCATATACAGAAGACTCAAACATGTTTTCAGCCAAGGCCCAACTTATGCTGCTGCTTCACACTAAGGACAGAACACTACAACAACACTTTAGTTCACAATTTAAAATCAAATAAATCTTCTGCAAAGTGTCTAGTCTGAAGCTGCAGGGAAATCAGTAGAAGCAGAGGAGAGCACATGATGCCTGCTGCAGGGGCAAGAGCTTCTGTATGATCTCCATACAATTCAACAGGGAGGGATCCTACCTTTTTTCTGGGACAGCACACAATATCTAAAACACAGCAGCCTTCTGCTTCATTGGCCCAGTAACAGTCATGGTGGAGGAGTTAGGGGATTTTGGCACAGATCTAGAGCTGGGATGTCAATTTCTGCTTTGCTCTTGCTCTGTAATGCTCTCCTCCAGTAGTCCACTGAGCAGAGAGGAAACTTGTCTTACCAGCCGTATGAAGCCATCTTACCTTGCTGTGGTTCTTGGCTCTCAGGGGTTGGATTTGCAGTTGGATGGACAAGTCTCTTTTCTGTCTGTTCACCAAGATCGCCCCACTTAAAATGATGTGGCTGGCACAAGGCTACTTACAGCCAGAATGCAGATGCACGTAGCTGGAGTGAAACATGGTTCAGAGAGGTGCCCCAAGAGGGAGAGATTGCCACAGGTCCATGACCTGTCCCTTAGGAATGCTGCACAGAGCCTCACATCCCATGTCTCTAACCCCCACATGCTGCACAGCATCTCATTTGTGACACACCTTTGGTATTAACCCATCTTCCAGAGGAGGCACTGCTAGGGAGGAACGGTGGATTGACATGGTAACCAGGAGATGCTTAAACAGCAAATGACATGCTGTCCTTTAGCTGAAGACTGGTGCTAGGATACCAGTACGGGACTGTACACTTGATTGCTCTTGGTCAGGATCATAGGCTGTACAGAGGTCCAGATCCTTCTTCAGAGTCTAGCCATTCCAATACGGTTAAATTCCTTGTGTCAGAATATGCTAGTTCTGTACAGTTTTTACATGTTTTCCTGGCCTTTGTACCTTCTCAGCTCACAAATATATATCTGTCCTGCATCCCATGTACTTACAGGTAAATGCAAGAGGAGTAGTCGATTGTAAGGGGGGGAAACAGCAGTTTTGAGACTTCTCGGTATCCTCTGTTACTGGCAATGTTGCATACTTTGTGGAGTGCTGTGGTCCGCAAGACGTAAGGCGAAATGCTGCACACTTCTTAGACATCAAACAACAAAGAACCATTTGGTTCACCAACTACCAGCAGCTAAAGTGGTGCTCTGCCAACATGACACATCTGGTTTGCATTCAAATCAGGCAGAAAGAAAACACACTGTAGGCTATTTTTATCATTTTAGATGAACTGGTGGGTATGGCAGTGGGATGAACTGTCCTAAGAATCAAAATCAGGATGGAGGACACATACCTATTCTTTTTTCATAGCTATAGTAGAGTGCATGTTTGATATAGTGCCTGTTTAATGAAGCTGCAGTTTTAGGCCTGACTGCTAAGCTTTTACCAAATACTCTGAAACACTCAAGCACCTATTTTCATTTACTTAGTTCAGATGATCTTTGGGACTGGTGTGGACTTTTACAGGTATTATATCTTAATATTTAGAAGATAATTGAGAAATATGGATTCAGGTTGTTATAGGCCTTACATAGTGTGATGGGTTTGACCTTGGCTGGACACCAGGTGCCCACCCAGCCACTCTATCACTCCATTTCGCAGAGGGACAGCAGAGAGGGAGTAAGGTTGAAAAAAAGAAACAACTTATTGGTAGAGATAAGAGAGTTTACTTAAAGCAGAAAAAAATAACACAGCAAAGCTTGCGCGTACGGAAGCAAAGAATAGCAGATTTATTCTCTGCTTCCCATGAGCAGCAATGGTTGGCCATTCCCAAGAATCAGGGCTGCGGTACGCTTGGTGGTTCCTCAGCAGGCAGCCAATGAATGACCACCCTCCGTCTCTGTGCCTTAGCTTTTATATCTGAGCTGATATCATATGGTATGGAATATCCCTTTGGCCAATTTGGGTCAGCTGGCCTGCTTGGGTACCCTCCCAGGATCTTGCCCTCAACTAAAGAAGGAATGTTACAGTGCTAGTGCTGTGCTCAGCAGTAGCCAAAACAATGGTGTGTTATCAGCACCCTTCTAGCTATCAATGCAAAACACAGCAATGTGAGGGCTATTATAGGGAAATGAGCTGCAGCTCAGCCGGACCCAATACACATGGTATGGCGCTGCCCTTTCAACTTTCCCTAGAGATCTGACAACCCAATACCAAAAATATGGGGTTTATTGTCCTATTGCTGTCACTGATAGTAGTGATTAACTGCCTGTCAATCAGCTTCCCTGATCTACTTTTTATTTCCAAGGTACAATTTTTTTTTTCTTTTAAAGAGGTCCCTTGCATCCTGAATCATTTTGGTGGTATATTGTTTCCAAATCACAATGCCTTATGTAATGTCCTGTTATCTGACATTTTTGGAGAATGACAAGGAAGCTAAATGCTCTTTATCTATTGCCCTGGGACATGGCTAAGACCTCCTTTCAGGTACAGATTCAAGGTCTTTATGAGGGGAAGGGGGAAGTTGCAATTGCTCCTCACTAGGTTAAAATTACTATATTGTTATGGAGATTAAGTAGAATAATCTTGAATGCTCTTAGTGTATTTGCATTGCCTTCCAAATAAGAGCTGGTGAAACAATATTTCCAGGAGACCATCTATTATTCATATCTTTCTCCCACTTAGTGAAAGACCATAGACACTGAGCATAACTAGTTTTATGTCTAAAACAACACCATGCTGTTTCTTCTTTCATGCTGCAATTCAGACAGGTGCTTTTAAAGAAATATATAACAATCTCTTCTTACCATGGCAGGGGAGGCCATTATTTACTCTAACCAAAGAGAGAGTTTTTCAGGAATATAAGACATTAACAGAAACTTAGCTACAAGGTTTCATAAATCTCCAGAGATAGATTGAGAGCTTTCTAGTAAATGAGGGTTCTCATACAGCCTCCCAATCTCCTTCCCAGTGTGTTGCCAATTTTAGGGATGACAATTATAGCAGACTTTTGCTAGTAATGTTTTACTCACTTCCTCTCACACAGATCTGCTCCACTCCATAATTGCTTCTCAGAAAATGCATTTGTCCGCATAACTCCTGCTTCATCATTCCTGAAGTGCAGGGTCTTGCTGGCTCTGGTGAATTGAGCTCTTGCAAGCTCAGGAGCATGCAGCAACAGGGAAAGCTGCTGAAATCCCATCAGGGCATGGATTGTCACAAAATGATATTACATTAGAGAATAAAATGGGGTTATAGAATAAAATGGGGTTTAATAAATCTAAAAGTAAGGTCCTGCACTTGGGTAGGAGTAATCCTGGCTATGAGTACAGACTGGGTGAGGAACTCATTGAAAGCAGCCATGCAGAGAAGGACTTGGGGGTCCTGATATGAGGATATGAGCTTATATGAGGAGCTGGATATGAGCCAACAATGTATATTTGCAGCCCAGAAAGCCAACCGTATCCTGGGCTGCATCAGGAGAGGCAAGACCAGCAGGACTAGGGAGGTGATCCTGCCCCTCTACTCTGCCCTCGTGAGGCCCCACCTGGAGTACTGCATCCAGTTCTGGGCTCCTCGACATAAAAAAGATGTGGACCTGTTAGAGTGAGTCCAGAGGAGGGCCACAAAGATGATTAAAGGACTGGAGGACCTCCCCTACGAGGAAAGGCTGAGAGAGTTGGGGTTGTTCATCCTTAAAAAGAGAAGGCTTCGAGGGGATCTCATAGCTGCTTTCCAGTACCTAAAGGGGGACTATAGGATAGAAGGGGAGAGACTTTTTAGGTGGTCAAATTGTGATAAGACAAGGGGGAATGGTTATAAGCTAAAGAAGGGGAAATTTAGATTAGAGATTAAGAGGAATTTCTTTACCAGGAGGGTGCTTAGGCACTGGAACAGGTTGCCCAGAGAGGTTGTGGATGCCCCATCCCTGGCAGTGTTCAAGGCCAGGCTGGATGTTGCCCTGGGCAACCTGGTCTGGTGACTGGCAACCCTGCCCATGGCAGGGGGGTTGGAACTAGATGATCGTTAAGGTCCCTTCCAACCTGGCCATTCTGTGATTGTGTAATAGTTGTCCAAGTCAGGATTCTTTGAGAAGAAAGTATACTGACTGTATATTGGGTGAGATACTTGGTACCACACATAGTGTATATACTCCCACAGACACTGAACTTGAACAGAACACAAGGCAAAACTTCGCAAGCAGTACTATTTGGTTTTGAGGGACTGACTGCCCTATGCAACACAGGCAATAGGGTCTGTTTTCTTAGGGCAGACATGGCAACATCTCATCATGTTCACCCATTTGGAACTGTGGACATTGCCAAGTAATTGTAGCAAGTTTCCCAGGCTTTTCCAATGTGTGGTAAGTCATAATGGTCTGCCTGAATGACGGGGACAGAGGTAATGCTCGAATCCCACCGCTGCCTACGGGATGAGCTACAACAGATAAAACAACCTCTGCTGTAGATCGTGACAGGTGACATCAACAGGAAACAAGAGGGTTGAATTGCATCTGATTGCATTTTCCTTCCTAGTCTTGTGATTGCTAAATGCATGCCCTCACAAAGTGCTGAAGGACACTGCTGAAGGTGTGATGCAGCCCTGGGGAACTTGGACATGGCACCCTGCTCTGCCCCCTTCCTGTATTCTTTTTGAAGACAATAAAAAGACAGACCTCAGCAGGACCAGAAATGGAAATGATGCATGTAGATGTGGCTCCTTCGGGCTTCTGTTGTAGGTCAGCATAAAATTTCAGATCTTCTTAATAGATTGATAATGCCTGTTACTGCTATGACAACAAATTAAGGTAAGAAGCATAGCCCTTCCTCTGAAATGTCAAACTGCACAGAGAGAGGGCAGAAGAAGGTCTGAATGGCAAAGCAGTGTGAATAAGTTCGTGATGTGAGTCAAAAGCAGGACAAGGGGCTGAATCTAAGGCTTCTAGGTCAAGTCTTCTCTGCTGACACTACATTTTCCCAGTTACTGTTGCTGGAGCAGCAGTGATTTTAACAAATCTACTGCTTACACAGCCAAAGATGGTCACATCCCATGCGTGCTCAAGTAGCCCCTTGCCTTTGAATGAGGAGATTGTGATTTGACAAACAACCTGTTTTGGGAGGACCTAGTACCGAGACAGTACCTTCTCCAGACACTGCCAAGTACCCTGACCCAAAATCAACTCTGCTTGTTCAAATTTGTTCAAAAAGTGATTGTACAGGAAGCCTTTTGTGCTGTCCAGGTACTCCCTGTCCTTCTACCATTGACACAATATGACTTAAGATCAAGTAATGAGTAAAACAGGTAACTGAACATCTTGCTGTGGTGCTGGAAATCAAGAAATTCAGTACAAACTTAGGGGAAAGTGTAGGGAGCAGTAGTTATCACACAGCAGCTATGAAAGGGTTTGGCTTGGCTTTGGAACATAGGCTAGTAGAGGAATTCAGAGGTGCAGGGTTTGAGCCTCAGCAGAAGCAGTGTGCTCTGAACCCAATGTCTTGCCTACAACCACTTCCCAAGCATGCTGGACGTCCATGCATGAGTGGACAGCAGCAAAATGTTTAACAGCACAGGCTTTGGTCTGCTTCATATCACCCACCTGGAAAAGGTCAGAATTGTGGCTATCTCCGTCTTTGATTAAGCAAGTTCACATATTCCATGTATTCCAAACCCACAGCAATGCCTGCAGGGGAGTATAGCAAGTTAACCTCTCTATACTCAGGTGTGAAATCCTCTACTCTGGGTCATACAAACACAGACCAGTGAAAGGCATTGAATCTGACATTAAAAGCTGTGGAAGATATATACTCCCTTACTGCTGATGGATGCTCCTTCTGTTGCAAATTGCTGGGACCCACTGGTTTAAGATGAACTTGTAAAGATGACCTTATGCAGAAGGAATTATGTCCAACACATAACAAGTGTGTTTGTTCTCTCTCCCTCTTCTTTTTGCTCTTAAAAGCTGTACAAGGTGGAGGCAGAGAAGGAAGAATGGGTGCATTTTATTCCAGGGGAAGAGTTAGACCCTTTTATCAAATCTCTTTACATGTCAACCACTTTACTTACATATTTAAATCCCTTTGAAAATCTGCCTGTGCATTAGAGAAAGGATGCACTGCCCCTGAAAAACAAATTCTGCAGGTGCAGCCTCTGTCCACTGCTTCCCATTAAACCTCTCTCTGTTTGTGGAGAAAAGCAAGCAAGTCAAAAATGAAGTGTAGCGTTGCTTTTCACTGTCCTCCTGCCTGCAAAATGGAGGTAATAAAGGCCATGGCTCTTTCTGCATGTCGTAGTTAGAGGCTCTTTTTTCCTGACCTCTTAACTCACAGCAGTTAAAGGAGAGGCCAGATTGAAAGATAAAAATTAAAACTGCTTTAATAATAGTAACAATGTTAAATAAAAGATATATAAATATATACAGGACCCAAAAATACTGAACTGTCCCGGTGTCAGCTCCCAGTCCAAGTAGCCTCACATGTGTCTCAGCTAGCACAGACAGCGTCCAGCAGCACCCAGGTCCCAGCAGAGAGAGAGAGACCTTCAGCACACCCTCCTCGTGGTTCCAGCACACTCCCAGAATTCCCCTCGCTTCCCCTTTGGTGGGGGGACCTTGGGATTCAGGAGTCTCAGGTTTCTTAAAGGGACAGTCCCGTTTACCAGGCAGCTTTGGCAAGGTGGAGGAGGAAAACTGATTTGAAGTATCATGTATGTGGGAATGGAATACCTTTTAGAAAATAAAGTCACTGAACAGAATTAACTCTGTTCTAACCCAAATCAGAATATTTTTACCCAAACCATAACACTGCACAAGTACATTCTCCCCACAGCATCTGTTCTACTATTATTTCACTAGGTTGGCAATAAAACCATCTGCTTTTGTGAATTCAATCAGTGTAGAGAGTGTGAGCTGTCAGTTGGATCATAGCACTTATTTGGTCAGCTGTTACTAAGAACTACTAGTGACTATTGACTAAAGATCTTCAAATGTTAATTGAGAGAGTTGTTCTTTGGAGATACCTGCTTTGTAATAAAATGCAGCTCAGAAACAGTTGTCTTAGAAGTTGTTTGTAGCCAAGTGATATATTCCACCAATGCAGCACCTAAAAGATAACGATGGACAGTGCTTGTAAAATCCATTGTTATTGACACTGGCTGTTCTGCAAGGGACAACACTCAGGCTATTACCTTGATGTTCTTAGTGTTCAAAGCTTATTTTACAAAGTATCAGCCCATTCAGTCCTGTTACTGCTTGATAATCTGCACATCTTTCCTCTGCAAGTTGGGGTTTTTTTCATTATTTCTAATCATGATGATTGCAAAAAATAAGCTTGGAAATCTGAGCAGCTAAAGTTCAAAAATTTGGAGGCCAAAAATCAGTGTCATTTTAAGAGAGGCTTTCCATTTCGTGACAATTTCACGATTTCTGAACACATGATTGGCAAGACAGACTATATAACCTTTTATCAAGAACAGAGACTTCAAACCTTGGCATGTTCAGGAATCTGGATTTTAATTTATTTTTTTTTTTAGTTACAGTACAACATTTTTTTTCCTTCATGGCAAGCTCTATAGGCCAGATCTTTGGGCTAGTGTTTTTTTTAAACTATTGGCTTCCTTCTACAACATTTTCAGTTTGCTGAATAAAATGTAAGGCACATACATGTTGTTGACAGAAGATATGTAAGATGTTAAAAATGTCTAAAAACCTCTAGAATGTTTCAGAAACATGTAGGGTCATTTTGGAAACTTTCTATAATTACTCCACTAGTAGTCTTCTCCCACAGGACATGACTTCTCTATTGCCAACAATAAACATCTGGCATCTTCCGAATGACGCTGGGCTGATGAATTATGAATACCCTCATTGCCACACAAAATTTTACATGCTCATATGCACATGTACATGCACACACATCCCAACACAGAAAGTTTTGCCAAACACAGTGTCAGGATCTTTTTTTCTACTTGATAATTCCTCCACCATCTCAAGAGCTGTGTGTCCTGTGTGGCACAGAAGGTCATATTCACAAAATGTTAGCCACCCTTTCTCTGCTGAGTCCATAAAGTAGATATGAGCCAACCAAGTGGTTTTATCAGGTGATTTTGGCTAAAACCTGAGCCATGCTTTCATTATAAGCACACTCAAAAAATTTGATCTATTGTCTAGTGTTACTACTCTTAAGGTAAGTGTTTAAAGATCAAAGAAGAAAATTGACTCAAGGCTCATTTAATTAATATCTTTCTACCAAAAGAATTATGGAGCAGGTTGGCTGTCTGAACAACCATCCTCAAAAATGTAAAGGGATGACCTGCTGGAAGGATAGTCTCACCTGCTCTGGTCTGCATTTGAATTTGAACCCTGAAAGGGTAAATCCAAATGGCATGCGTCTGACATAGGTAGAGAAATGCTGTATCAGGCAAAATCAGAGTTTAGCATTCAGTGATCTGCTGCAGCAGCAGCATTAAGTTGTTATACTTCTAAATCTAGAATAATGACCTAAAGTGTAAATTAATATAATTTCTGTTGCCCTATTTCTAGTCTTGAAGGTACTCACTCCTCCATATTCATGTGTCATATGTCCATAGTCATGTTTAGGGCAATTGTTGCTGTCCTCTGGACTTTCCCTGGTTTGTCCACATCCTCCTTCCTCAAAGAGAAGTCTCAAGTCTTGCAGAGAAGGCCTAGTGATGCATTATAGTACAGGATGTGCCTTTTCTGTGGCTCTGTTCTATCCAGATGAGATGTCATTTCCTAGAGTCATTCATCCTCACCTGTGTGTATGTAGTTGATCCATTCTGCTTATTTATTCCCACTGAACAGAACCTTTGTCCTGTTTATTCAAAATCCCTTTTAATGAAGAGACTGACAGCTATTAATTCATATTTTCAAGACCATAGCCAAACCTCTCAACATTTCCAGTTTTGCTAATGTGTGATACAGGCCATAGCAATGTGTGACAAATAACAGAAATGTGGAACACTTGTGCCCCATTGCGTAGCATGCTGTAATTGACAAGTTATAGTCATTTTCAACCATAAAAACTGTTTACGGACTACTTTTTCAGAAAGCACATGTCACAGAGACCAGCTTGTGTCACTCACTTAATCGTGTGTGATTTAAAAGATAGTTTCTGGCTGAAGCAGACAATCTCAGCTGTGAATCTCCATTGGTGCCTGCAAGAGTGCAATGGTGATGAAAAGGTGACACACCATTCCACTGACTTAGCTCCTATGTATGTCCTCTTCTGTAACTCCGTAGGTGCTCCTGCTCTTCCTCACACAAGCTGGACCAGGTGTAACCATTTGTAAATGTGCTACCATCTTCTAAAGCCTCTCCCTCATGCACTCAAGGGGGACTTCTCTCTTCTGCATTCACTCTCTGCCAGCAGCACATCAGAAGGAACAATGTTTTGGAACAATCAGTCCCCAGCTGTCAGAGAAATGAATGAAATGAGATTAGCAGCCATGTCTGAGAATGTCCTCATTCACTTACAGTGCAGTGGAAACATGTGGCACAGCCAGGGATAAAGGTCAAGTCCCCTTCTGTCTCAGCACAAAATATTAATTGTACAACAACTTTCTCCATCTGTACCATTTCTTTGACAGTGGTTATAGAGTCAGCCAGTAGAAAGCAGAACGGTGAATATAAGGCATCCATCCCATTCTGTGGCAGGGATAGAGTCAGCAAGGCATGTCTGAGCCAGAGGGAGAAGAGACCACTAGCATTGCTGGCCAGGGAGACATACAATAATAAATGTGGCAATGGAGTCTGGCAGCACCACAAAAAAGAGTCTTTCACCCCCTTCTGCCACACCAACACAAACCCAGTGAACACATCAGGAGGATAATAGTACTGGTTTTATAGCACCTTTAACCCAACTCACATTTAAATGTGCAATCTCACACCCATTCTAGAAATCTGCCACATTTAAGATTTGCAATTAAAATGAAGGGGCCTTGGTGAACATTGCTCTTCATGGGATGCTGTAGAAAAGCAATGAGATTTTTTGTGTAGCTGTTAGAAAGCTGTTTCCACAGTGCCCTCATTCCATAAATGTATCGATTATCAGAATAAGCATGCAGTGGCAATTAACTCAAAGTCCCCAGAAGGAGAAGTGTAAAATACTTATGAAAAGGTGCAAAGATGTCTATTTGGCTGTCTGGAAATCCCTTGCCATGTTTGCTCTTGTAACTCTCACTTGCACCAACCTCAAGAATCAAACAGTATAAAGGGATCAGGCCCTGGATGGGGAGAATCGGTAGCGTAGATTGAATCAGTAAAATCCGACATCTGCCTTCCTTCCCAAATTTATCACGGGAGTTGCCATTTACCATGGTTACACATGAAGGGGTTATCCAGGAGGGTTCTGACCTAGACTTCTCTAGGAGCAGCCTGGACACAGAAACACATAGATGAAAGTCTATCCCTGCTGCACCTTCCCGTCCCCAAAAAGAAACAAAACAAAACAACAAACCAACCAACCAAAAAAAATAAAAGCATATTTTAGTCCTTCAGAAACCAAATAAATTTGCACAGAGACATATCAAGTGTGGAGATCTGCAGCTGTTCCTACATAATCTCTGCAGCAAAGTAAAAAACTCTAATAAAAATCAGTTTCTGAAAAAGCCCTTTTCTTCTGCAGTTACCACTAGAACTGCACAGCAACATCCACTATAGACTGCTTTGCAGTTGTTATATTTTAATGAAGTGCTTAAAGACGTAAGAAAGTATGAAGTGCCATGACCACACTCAAAATTGTTTCATAAGCATTGACAATTAATTATGACTAGTAAATTAGTTATTTTTTTCCAGTTTGTTGGCTAAGTTATTTGCAAACATATCTCATAGTAACTGTTCTCAGGATAAAGTTCTGTCATTAAAAATATGTCATTCAGGATAATATTTGATAACTTTTCAGAGCCTGGCCATTTTCAGGACATATGTACTTATTTCACAGTGAGGAGACAAGAATAAAGGAAGACAGTCTCATTAGTGTTCAGTGTTGCAATATCATTAAGGCAATTTATTATGTCAGGAGAAAAGCTTTCCTAATTCATCTGCCCTCATTGCTTTTTTGCTCTTGCCTTTACCACATTTTTGTTATATGATCATATGGAAATGTAAGGAATAGAGTCCAAGATTAGCTGATAAGTGAATACTTTGTAGCACAACTATGACTAGAAATAAGTTGGTCTCACTGGGGAGATAGATATTTCACTTAAATTAAAAAATAAAAGAAAAGGGGGAAAAGACACAAAGCCTTGCTGCAGTTAACTGCCCCTTTTTGAAAGGCAGCTTGTCTTCCCTTCTCTGTATGCTGAGGGAGCTGCCTCTTGCAGTCAATCTACGTAGTGCTGGACTTAACAATGATCACATTGGAGTGGAGGAGGGAAGGAGACCCTTTCTATCAGCTAATAATGCCCAGGTGCACGTGATTGGTGAAGCAGCTCTCCCTGGTGAGAAGTGTGCTCTGTTCTTTTTGCTGCCAGATGTTGACAATGGCAACATTGACAATGTTTCAGGTTTTGCCATCCAGATTCAGTCATGCAGTAGGGACATTCTCTTCTCTCACACATACTGATGTTGCTCAGCATTAAGCTGATTGAGATCAAATTGGGTGAAGGCAGTGGATGTTGATGGTACAGTACTTGGGCTAATGAAACGGTTCTATTTGCTGGAAAGAAGCAAGGATAGCATCTAGCTTTGGGGGTGCTTAGGCACTTAAAGGACAACGGTTACTTTATTGTTTTCAACACAAGCCAGACATAGTGGGTGCTGCTAAGCATCTTTTGGTCCTTTTGGACATCTCTGATCACCTACTATTAAAGTCCAGCTGAAGACAAGATGTGAGACAGTTGCACTCCCAACAGATAAATATTTTAATTACTGTGGAAACACTGCCTTTTTCTCTGCATCCTCCCATTATGTTTCTTTCACCAGTACAGCCTGCTACTCTAAACCATCTGCCTGAGGCTTAATGAAGTTAGTCTGCAGTGTCAAAATCAATTCAAGTGCTTTTGCAGAGCAGTTGCACTCAGTTACCTTTAGTTTGTCCTCTAAAAGTCCTGTGTGGCATCTGCAAAGAATACCCTGCAATTTTGGGGGAACAGTTGTGCTTGTTTTCCATTTGAGAAAAATAAACCAGGATTGCTCTTGTTCTAAGTGTAGCATCATTTGACAGGCTGTCCTGACCCGGGTTCAAGAGGGTGGCTCCTGAGGTCATGTGGTGGGGAATGAAAGTTGAAGGAGGATTGAGAAAGGTGGTTGTTAGTGGACAAGTACCCTGTTTCTAAGCTAGAAATGGGCTTGATCTGCCCTGTGAATATAAGCCACAAGAAGATGCTGTTAAGTTGCATAGGATTCTGGCTGAGGTGTTTTAATTGGGCACTAGGAGGAAACCCAGTCCTTTCCAGTTCTTCCTCACACTGAGCACCAACAGCTCAAAAGTGAACATAATCTCTCGCAGTACACGGGACACAGATTCATTCCCACTTCAGGGGACAAAGGGCTTCATATCAAATCTTTTACACTCTTGGCTAAGAACACCAGCCTTCCCTTCTTCCAAAGGCCTTAAGTGGTGTTCCCACTGAAAACTTTGTAGAAATGCAGACATTTCTGCAGGAATACTCTGGTTACAACAAGTCAGTGGTTCCTGAAAGACTTTTCACTGTAAAGAATATCCCACCTCAGCTCTCATTCATACTAATTCACATCCTCTGGGATTTCCAGCTGAACAGATGACATTGACAGCTGGCTGGATGTGCATGGTTGCATGTCTCTCTCCCCCTCAGGCTTGAGATTTGTTGATTTCTGGCTCCTCCTGATGCTGAGCCCCATCCTCCTTCCCCACACAGGGCCTTCAAGCCAAAACTGAAGCTCAGGTAGAGTAAACTCTACACACAGTCTGAGGAAGCAAGCAAGGGATGAACAAAGCTGAGTTGCAAATGCATGGGAAATGCAGGGACTGACTTCCCAAGCCTGAGTGAAAGGCACCAAGAGAGGGGTGCCAGATGCTCCAGAGGTTTACAGGGAGAAATAAGGATAGCTGCAGATACAAGGAACATAGTATGTGAAGCAATAACAGGATTTAAGAGAAAAACACAGTAAGTACAATAGATCTGCCTGACACCCTACTGGAACCTATGGGATAGCAGTTTCATTGTTCTTGATATGCTGAACTGTGTTTCTTTAGTTTTCAAGCTTCATTCTTGGTCATCTCATTCAAGAAAGCAATGTAGGTATATATATATTTTTTTTGCACCTCACCTCAAGGCTTGTGGTTTTATGCAGACAACTCTGTGTAATGTTTTCTGGCAGCAGATGAGCACAGGACCCACAAGCAAGGATGTGTGTGTGTGTGGTCTCAGAAGGTGATATGAATACTTGAGAAACGTCCTGGACTAAAACCAAAGGCAGCAAAGGAGATTGGTTTAGAAATAAGCAGCCTCATCTGCAGCTAGCTTACAGTCTGGCAGAAACTGCTCTTGGCCTGTACTGCAGTGTGTTTCTTTCCATTACAAGGCTAGGATAACTGTGAGATAACTTAGCTGCAATCATTCAGAAGGCATCAGGTCCTGTTTCATTGCTTCAGCACAGTGCTGAGCTGGTAGTTTCCTCCTCTCTTGAAGTTTTTCAAGGTGGTATCCCTGGGCATCAGTGCCAGTACTATCGTCATTAGCAAGAGAATCACTCACTTCTGTGCTAGGCTTGTCCGCCCTGAAATTGTTGTGGGCACCAGAATACAAACTCTTGTACAACAGTTTGTTTCTCACCATATCCATCCATCCCTCCTTTTTCCTTCCATACATGTGTGTCTGTGCCTGTGTGGGTGAAGGCACCAGGAGCTATCTGTGGGCAGTGGAGCTGGAGCATGGGAGGTGCAATGGTGGGTGGGTCCACTTCCCTAAAGAAATGTGGCAATGACAGGGATAAGCACCAGACCAGAGGTGCAATGTCATGACACCTTCCCTCTGTCAGTTTAGCAGTGCAGATTAGAGCCTAAGCAGTGTGTTTCAAGGCTTTAGGCTGCCCTGCAATTACAACACAGCAGCAAAAGAACAGTCCTGTAGGTTTCTGGAGTGTGTTGAGGATAACTTCCTTATGTAGCTGGTGGGTGAACCAACCAGGGAGGAGGGTTTACTGGACCTGCTCCTTGTGAACAGGGAAGGGCTAGTAGGAGATGTCTCGGTTGGAAGTCGAGTTGGGCAGAGTGACTTCTCTATTTTTAGAGAGGTCAGGAGGGGGAATAGCAAAACTGCTATCCTTGAATAAGTAGGGCAGACTTTAATTTGTTTAGTAGCCTGGTTTCCAGCATTCAGTGGGAGAGAGTATTGAGGGACATAGGAGTCCAGGAGGGCTGGACGCTCTTTAAGGACGAAGTATTGAAGGCTGTACCCATGCGCCATAAGGCAAGCTGGCAGCACAGAAGACCAACCTGGTTGAACAGGAAGCTCTGGCTGGCACTCAGGGAGAAATGGAAAGTTTATAGACTTTGGAAGAAGGGGCAGGCCACCCAGGAGGAATACAAGATTGTTCTGCAGGGAGGGTATTAGAAAATCCAAAGATCAGTTAGAAATTAATCTGGCCTCTGAGGTTAAGAATAATAAGAAAAGTTTTTTAAAATATGTTAGTAGCAAAAGGAGGCCAAATGAAACCCTCCATCCCTTAATGGATGCACAAGGAAAGTTAGTTAAAAAGGATGAGGATAAGGCTGAGGTGCTTAATGAATTCTTTGCCTCAGTCTTTAATAATAAGTCTATTGTTTCGAAGGAAATACGTTCCCCTAATCTGGGGAATATGGTCAGGGAAAGGTGTGACTCCCCCCTAGTCCAAGTGGAGATGGT
>VWZX01010112.1:21888-43363 GCA_013399015.1 Galbula dea
GGTGCAGAGAAGGGCAACTAAGCTAGTCAGGGGTCTGGAAAACAGGCCTTATGAGGAGAGGCTTAGGGAGCTGGGCTTGTTTAGCCTGGAGAAGAGGAGGCTGAGGGGAGACCTTATTGCTCTCTTCAGCTACTTGAAAGGCCATTGTAGGGAGGCAGGTGTTGGCCTCTTCTCCCTTGTGACTAGTGATAGGATTAGAGGGAATGGGCTTAAGTTGTGCCAGGGCAGGTTTAGATTAGATATTAGGAAGAATTTCTTTACTGAAAGAGTGGTAAGATATTGGAATACGCTGCCCAGGGAGGTGGTGGAGTCACCATCCGTGGAGGTTTTAAAGAAGAGGATTGATGTGGTTCTTCAGGGGATGATTTAGGGGTAAGAGTAGTGTAGGGCTATCGGTTGGACTAGATGATCTTGAGGGTCCTTTCCAACCATAATGATTCTGTGATTCTGTGCTGGTCTGTCATGGAGAGCCTTAGAGCCTTTTCTGCAAAGCACCTGTTTTAGGAAAGGTAAAGTATTCTTTACCACAGCTGGCACAGGCTCCTTTCAAGGAGGAAACGCAAACAGCAAAGATTTCATTAAATAAGCAGACAAATGACCTGCAATGCCACACAGACATGCCCAGATTTTCTTAAGCTTCCATCCCTGAGGCAGAGTCTGTGGCACTGTGTTTTGAAAAATAATGATTTATTGCACAATGTAAAGGAAGGAATTCTGCAGGAATATTAAAAGACTAAGCATGTAAAAAACAGCTTAGTCATGACTGAGATACCCTTTGTAACACCCCATCAACTGTCTGATGTCCTCATCCTGGTGTACAAACCAACTGCTTCTACAGCACTGCTGTTGCAGTTATCTTTGGTTTAACAGTGTTGGGGTTTTAGATGAAAACTGATGCATGGCAGAAATACCTACTCCAGATGTGATGAATGTCACGTGGGCATTTCCAACAATAGGTGCCTGAAAGGGGATGAGATAGGAGGGGGGATAAGCAGGTAGTTGTGGTGCCCTGTGGGTGCACACAATTCCTACTGTGAGATATGCAAATAAGATGAGAGAAAAATCTCCTTTTCTGCACAACCTACAACAGCAAGGGAATAGGTAGATAATAAGGCAGGCAGCACACCTGCACCACAGCCAGCTTGCTTTTGGTCAGTAGCATTTCCAGGCTATAATTTGCAAAATATCTCTCAGTTGGCTCATCAGTTTCTGCTAGCTCACCATGCAGCAAGATTGGCTTCTCAGGAAGTGATGGAGTGCAGCAATCTCATTTGAATGTTTTGAGCATTGTAACCTTCCTCTGTGCATGGGCTACAGAGACTGTTTCAACACCCTCCTTTTCAATTCCTCTTCAGCCATTAGGTGCCTCTGATCATTTACTGAGTGCAAGACACTGATTCACATGATCCCTCAAAGACTGTTTCATCAGTGGAGCGATTGCATGTTTCATGTAAGTGAAGAATAGGATTAATATTGATAGTTTTTTAGGTAATACAACATGTGAATTAGCCTTGGAAACTGCTACCCTGAGTGTTTGTACAGAGACAAAACGATTACCTTGTAATTTACCTTGTGAATTACCGTGGCAAGAGCATGCTTTAGTGATCAAATATTCATTGAAATTCAGAGATCAATGACTGGTGAGATTCCCACCTGTTGCATATTTTCAATTCTCCATCAGTATAGCAATAACAACTTTTGTTTGCTGGGGTCTGCTTACTCCTAAGTCACTGGGAGGGTGCAGTCTTGCAAGTTTTGAGAACAGAGCTGGACCAGGTGATGAAGTTACTGGCCTTGGCTATGCTCTAAGACTAGTCTTTTCAGAAAGAAAGGAAAGAAAGGAAGAAAAAAAGAAAAAAAGGAAGAAAAAGAAAGAAAGAAAGAAAAGAGAGAAAGAAAGAGAAAAAAGGAAGAAAAAAGAAGAGAGAGAAAGAAAGAAAACAAGCAAGAAAGAAAACAAACAAGAATACAAGAGCATAGATGTGATGTTGAGGGACAGTGATGGCTTGGTAGTGCTAGGTTAACGGTAGGACTTAATGATCTTAAAGGTGTCTTCCAACCAAAAAAATTCTGTGATTCTATGACAGTAGTGTATCTGTTAGGTGATCGTAGAATCATCAGTGGATTTGCTTGTTACAAAAGTCAGATAAAGGAGAGAAACACTTGGATCATTCACTGTGTGAGGAGATGGGATCTCACCACTAACTTTATGAAATGTCTCCCAGTTTCCATAAGAAGAGGAAAGTTTGGGGGAGGGACAGTGAAGACATGAGGAAAGAGGGAAAGAAAATGGCAGGCACAGGATGAGACTTGAACACTGCACTTGAGAGACACCCTATTGTTATCCAGTGGCAAAACTGTCTCCAAACTAGGTGTGTACAGAATTTATAAATCCCTGTTTTCTTCCAAGGAGGACAGAAGCGTCTGCAGCCCTACCACCTCTTCTACACACATGCACACAAACTGACTCTTTTACACTCATTTACACTTTTGTTTAGACCAGGGATGAAGAAAATCCTGCATGCTCATTCAAAATAAAGGGCCGTGGCTCTTACTCCACCAAGCCCCTTTATACTTTGGAAGGAGTGGAAATGGACTCAGCAATCAGGGAGAGAAAGACCCCGGTGCAAAGCCAGATTGAGGTGAAGCTGCTTGGGCAGCTCAAACCCAGAGATTTACAGAGGCAGTTTTCCAGCTGGTGTTGTTCTGAAGAGCTTTTGTGGACAGTGGAGCTGCAGGGATTTACAGTTGATGAAGCTGAGACTTTCAAGCGTGCAAGCATCTGGTGCTGACTCACTGCTGAGTGCAACAGCTGGGTGTGGATACAGTGTGAGAAGACACTGACATCTCATGCTTTCTGCGCAAATGCAGCTGTAAAAATGAGACCATTGGCAGTACCTACTGCTCACACTAAAGGAGAGCTTCTCTCTGCCAGCAGCCTGATGCAGAAGTTCTGAGGGAGTTTTACAGAAGCTGTGAGCGTGTGGCATTTTGAATTTTGTTTTCTGTTCTTTGCTTAAAAAGAGATTTCTTTACCCAGAGCCTCTTCTACCCACTGCCCACCCCAGCCCCCTTTAGTCACAGAGTATTGCTTCTGTTGCATTACTGGCAATAGAGAGTAGCTCTGTACAAACTGCTGCCTGCCTGCACTGTCAAAACCCTGCATACAGGAGCCCTCCTCACTGTCAGATATCTCAGCTTCCACATATGCTCAGTGAGAAGCAAGATTTATTGCAGTGATAAGTGGTCTCTGAAGTGCAGTTCTGCTGCTCAGTAATTGAAACCAAGAACCAGGCTGTTCCCAGGCCTCATGTGATTCTCAGCAAAGCCAGCACTGCCCATTCCCTGTAGTGTCCCTGGGTGCACTTCTTCCCTATGTCAAATGGCAATGTCTCCCTGAGGACTCTGCCCTCTTCTGTCTCCAGTCCTGTACCTTAGCTTCACACAGGCAAGGGTAAAGAGCTTTCTTTTGAGGTGTATGCATTTTAACTCTTCCTGCCAGCGTTAAGTGTTAGTTAAGGAAAAGGCGAACCCTCATCTCAATTCTCTTGTTGTCAGCAGACATCAGTCATGAGCTTCTTTCTCAAATGTGGAATGCTACAAATACAGTGTGCTACACATGGGCAAATACTTTTGAAATAATGACCAGGCAAAGCTACGTCTCCTAGGCAGACCTTTCACTTGAGACTTTCAGAAAAGCTACCTAGAAAAAAAATCACATTAGGAAGGGAGTGCAGTCGCTGCTGCATGGGTAAGAGACAGCCCCGGTTGGAGGGACGGTCCACACTCTGTGGTTGACTTTTTTCCTTGCTTTTTTTTTCTTGCTTTGTTTGTTGTTCAAGAACTTTCTCTAACACCTCCTTTATGAGCACTGCCTCACTGCTCAGACCCCAGCAGGCAGATGCATGGAGCCTTCTGCAGGGATCCCAAAGGGGCTGAGAGCTGTTTCTGCATAGAATTGTTCAGGGAAGTCATCAGGAAATGAGAAGAGGTCAGGCTGCAAGAACTACAGAATATGGCTTGAGTTACTTCACAGCTGAAACATGCTGACTAAGGACAATTAGGTATTTCCCAAGTGCTATGCCTGTCTGTATTTCCAACCCAACTGAAGCTGTGTAGGAACGGTGTAGCAAGTACTGCACAGGAAGGTAAGGAACCAGCCCAGAGGAGCTAGGGTGACCCAGAAGATCTCCATTGCCCAGGTCAGCCAGATAGAAAAGCCAGTGATGTACAGTCATATTGCTGAGCTTGGGTAGGATCCAGCCCCAGACACCTCAGCTAGATTTTAAATCTTGTTATGTTGGACTCACAGTGAAAACCATTTGCTTGGATAAGCCTCTGTATACTCCTGACTGCCCCAGGGTGGATTTCTAGGCTGTGAGGCATGCACAAAAGCCACCAAAGACAGTGTCTGAAGACACTACAGTTGTAGTTCCTCCCATTCCAGAACACAGAAAGAGGCCAGAAAATGAAAATAAGATATGGTTTCCCAGGGTGTCCTGTTTCTACCAACTGCTGTGACCTTTGGCAGTAGTGAAGGGAAAGAAGAGAGGCTGCATGCAAAGAGCTCGAAGAATGAAGCTGAGCTGCTAGTATTACTGAACTGATATCTTTTATACCTACATGCATCTTGGAAGGTATTAATTAGGATCCATGTTGCAGGCAATGGGCTCATCCTAACTCTGAAGAAACGAAGAGGAAGTTCAAGTTGTCCATGTGCTGGAGAGAAACAAGGTGCATATGAGACAAGCTAACAATTCAAAAACCTCTGACTGACTGTACCCAGCTTGTTGAGCAATTGCAGCAGAATTTCTTGGCTGAGGAGCAAAGATATATCAGATGCAACAGTAAGGCCTTCAAAAATATTCTTGGTTCAGTTGCAGCATGGATAAATTAGGACAGATGGCAAGTGGCCAGTACAGTGTTGGAGGCAAGAACAAATTCCACAAGTTTAGCAAGCTTAGAGACTTACATGGTGTTGTGTTCAAGCAAAAATATCTGTAACTATTAACCAAGCAGCCGTGAAACTGGGGTTGGGATCACAGCTGTGTTGGTCAGCTCAGCTGATCTCACTAGGAGATGTTCATTAATATATTCAGTACAGACACACATCAAGCCAAATTTACCACAGATGTAAGAAACCACACTGACTTCTGAGAAGTTAAAGCTTTACAACCCCAGCAGAAGGTGGTTCTTATGGAGTATAAGAATATTGTGGGATTAGATGGATTTGCTGAAAATGGAAAAACCTGAAGAGACATCAGGGTGCCAAAAAGCTCACCTGTCTTTTTCCAACTCAATGCAACATTTTCTCAGAAGATGATGCCTCCCAATACAGAATTTAGCTCATGTAAAAGCTAAGGCATACTGGTGTGTATGACCTATGAAGAGGGTTCTCTTGCCTGCTTACCTATGTTACTGCAAAACAATACAATTAAATCTTCAGTGGTGTGACATGAAAATCTCCTGCCATCAGCAAAAATATGGCAAGCAGCCATCATATTTAGCAGGGCATGCAAAAAAGATCATCAAAAAAGATTTCATGTCCATCAGTAGTTTAAAAAAAAATTCCACCTCTATTTAAGGTGTTAAAGATGCGCATCTGAGCAAGTTAGTTACTTATGTTATTTTGTAAGAAGCTGGATACCTCATGCTTAGGCAAAGGCAAATTTTATTGAACTTAGACTGTTGCAGAATAAAAGCAAATTTAGACTGCTGCAGAATAAAAGCAAATTTAACGTTTTGTTGTTAGCTGAGCACCCTGGCAAAACAGTCTAAGTGTCCATCTCCATGAAAAAGTACGGAGAGTCTTCTCACACAGTGCTGAGTGTGATGGTAATGTGTGTTCATGGCAACAATGTCAGAGCAGAAAATTATGGGAGACAAAACCAGAGGTGGAGGAGATCTTTTCCAGTGGTCACTGATTGTTTGCAGGCAGCCAGAGTAGAAAGAGTCCAAAATAACACAAATACTATTGTAGAAAGGACCCTGTCTACACCTGATCTATATTTAGCAAAGGCCAAATGACTTAGAGTCATTAAAAAAAGGAGAAAAAGGGAAGAAGACTAACCCTTCCCTAGTCAGGGAAGTGGCTAGTGGAGATCTGCTAGATGTATGGGTTTGTCTGCCAGGGAAGAGCTGCCAGCTGGACAGTACATCCCCTTCTTCAAGTGTGGGATAGCCCAAGAGTCCTCTCCCACCCACGTATAAAGGACAGTCTCAGCAACCCCACAGGAGTTTTGCCAAGGCACCCATGTGCAGTACAATATGGACAATTAAAAGCTGGTTTGCATGTTTTGCCAAAGTTGTAGTCATAAGACAGGTTGGCACTACCTTGAAGCAAGTGATACAGAGCAGAATATATCCATGAAGTAATAGACAGCCTCAGCTTCCATTTAGGAGGTGGGATGAGAGAGTAAAGTCAATTCAGAAGACATAGAGAAACTGGAAAAGAGAAAAAGTGCCAATTGTAAGGGCCTACTTTAGCTGATATGGTGACTGCTGGAATTTGTCCAACTCCTATGACAGGAAACTTGGGCCAGAAAGTAGAAGAAAATCCTTATGGGTCAGAGTATCTGTGCTTTGGAGCAGATTTCTGGGGAATGTGGCAGAGAGAAGTGGGAAGGCAAAGGAAGCTGCAGCATGGGTTTCCCTTTCCGTGGATTGCCAAACCCATCAATTCCTCCTTGTTCTGTTTCTCCTGAGACTAGCCTGCATCAGTAGTGAGAAGCCTCTGCACATTCTAGCCATGGGGACTATGAGCCAGGCTCCAACTGTGTGCTGGCAAACTGCCACCAAGGCATTCTCAGCTTCTGCCAATCCAAATAACCACATCTCAAGGCTCTAGAGAAACACCAGGAAGTGAAGACAAGTTAGAAGGCAGACTGTGAGGAAATTGCCAGAGGACTTGAGTTATAGGAACCTGGGGTATTACCCTGAATATTCTGTAACAAGATACAGTGCTGAATGATCTATTTGATGCTGTTTCTTTGAATTTTGGTCCCATAAATATGACTGTTACCGTCCCATGCTCCAAAGGTTCTTTTCTTCATTGCAACCTAACCTGAGATTTCTATAATCTTTACAGGCTGTCTGTGTAGCATCTCCAGAGGAAAACTCTGTTGCTTTTTATTTCACTTAAAATTTATTACCTTCAGGTTGCATTCAGCATCCCCGAGTTATAGCACACCAGTCTGAAACACAATATGTGCTTTGTGTCCCTGATGTCCTCCAAGAGAGCATTGTGCAGCCAAAAAAATGCAAGAAGAGATAGCATCTTGTATACACTAAGAGACCTGATATTACCAAAAACATCTGCACAGACATCCTTGCAATAGACTAGAAATACTAAACATTAATTAAACTATTTCAAAGGTGATGGCATTGTGTTTTCCACCAAACTAACTTATTTTAAAAATAATTCTTTATGTGACAATATCTTAATTCTCCAACTTGTTTAAAAGTCTTCCTTTCTCAAGCAAATACTGAGTCAGGTTTTGAATGGAAAACTTTCATAGAATGCAAAAATTATGAGCATGTTCATCTTTTGTATTAATCACCTTATCTCAAGGGGATATACGTTGCATTTACTTATGCTTGAAGTGAGAAGTTACAGTAACCATGGCCTGTGAAACTGCAAGTGGAACCAATATTTTTTTCTTGTCTGTGTTACAAAGAAGCATGGGTTTTGTAATTAATTAGTACTGTTCTGTGATATACTGACCACATGTCATACTCTTGAAGATAATAAATTGTATTTGCTAGGAAATGGACAACATGCACGCATATCACCCAGGAAAAAAGACATGGAGTGTAGTGAGATGACTGGGCAGACTGCACTGATCAGGTGCAAGACATGGCCAAACAAGTGGACTGATCAGTGACCTGCTTGCACAGCTTTGTTTTCCCATTATTTCCTTGGTTTCCCATGCTTGCTCCCCACTAAACCACCGAGATCCCTCCCTTTCCCTGCCTTTTGGTCCTCCTCTAAACATCTCAGTCCCTTCCAACTCTTAACATTCTGTGATTCTGTGATCTCATAATCAATCTTGCGACAACATTAATATTATGGGTTTTGGGGGCAGGGGCTGTTGCTCTATAAAATATGCAGATGTAGAAGCCTTCATTAACAAAGGGTATTACTGGTTTAATTAAGGACATTCATTGATTTGTGGTTGTGATACCAAAATGTACTTCTCTTGCATCTCGTAAGGAGTCCCAGACACCCATAGACAGCAACATACCTCTGTTTGAAAGCTGCTCCAGCAAACCCTTCTGATTAAATCATAGTGATGGGTTCCATCCCTGTACATGTGGCTGATGACTCCTGTGATGGGCCTTGCTGGACCCAAGCAGGGTATGATTCGAGTCCCCTCACATATCTACAGTTGTCTCTGCACTCCCTTACAGGTGGGCAGATGAACTTCCATCACATAACCTAATGTTGTTACAACATAAATAAAGCTGAACTGTAATCACGGTGGGATGAGCTCTTCTTTTGACTCCATCATTCTCCAAAGTTAAGATTAACTACATTATGAGTCTTTGTTAGCTATGTCACATGTCAGGAGAAAAAAAAAAAAACAGCCCTAAACGAGAAGAAATCAGGGTTTATATTTAACTTTATCTTGTGCTACAGGCATGTAAATTACTTCTGCATGTTGTGGTTCCCAGACTGCCTCCAGGGACATCTTTTACATAATCATTTTTTATGCAAATGCAGTGCGGTCACTGTCTCAGGTGTGAATTAACACAACCACAGCTACATGCCCATGAGGTGATTTTTTAGTTTTGGATCTCAGGCATCTCATAGCTACTGACATAGACTACCCTGGAATCTTGCTTGTCGTTTTGCTTTGGTAACCCTCATGCTACAGCTGTGACCTTCAGCTCTGTCACCAGTTTTGCCTGTCACACACTAGGATTTCAAATCCAAATTTTCCCAAGGAGTGTGTGTTTTGGGGCACCAGAAGCAGACCTGAGGGTCAGAGAAGGGGACTAATCAGGAGGACCTGAGTGTGTGGCAGTTTGCTGTCATTTAAGAAACCTCTAAATG
Source organism: Galbula dea (assembly GCA_013399015.1). NCBI lineage: Eukaryota > Metazoa > Chordata > Aves > Piciformes > Galbulidae > Galbula > Galbula dea. Next base: position 30,944 of record VWZX01010112.1, read on the forward strand.
AACATCATGCGAAAAATAAAGAAGGCAATGCTGCAGGCATGTTCACCTCTTTAAATATCTTTGGGAAAGGCACAGATGCTGGGGAGAAGATGAAGGTGTCATAGAGGTTTGGTTGCTAACCCAGTTATGGGCCTAACAGCACCCTGGTTCTTTCAGTCTTTCTGCTCTTCCTTGACTCTTTCCTTGACTCTTTCCTTGACTGCGTGCCTGGGGAAAGGTTACCAATCTCCTGTTGGACCCTGACTAGCACTCAAGCAAAACAAACTTTATTTAAACACTTGTTTAGAGATTAAGTGCAAAATTGTTTTTTCCTGCCAAGATCTAAGGTCAGAGCTTTTTATTTCCCCTGCAGCAGCAAATGACATCATTGCCACTCTCTTACCCTGTGTTAAGCATAAAGGAGGCTATTCAGTACTGAAGAGGAACAGAAAACAACTGCCTAGAAATATTGCATAACAAAAAAATTACTTTATTTTACACATTTAATATTTACATTATAGTAGCTAATGCCTTGTAGCTAGAGCATATTTCATGATAAGCCCATGTTGACAGGTGTTTACAACTGTGGCAGACTATTCAAATGGAAACTTTCACTGCTTCATGCTGTATGGAGAACATTGTTTAGAAAGATTCAATGAAAAAGAATTTTCTGTTCTTCTGAGAGCAAAATTAGGAAATTTTTTTGCACCAAACATTTGCACATGCTGAAGAACAACTTACAAGTACTTAATGAATGTGCTCCCAGTCACACACAGTGACTCTTTAAGAAAGGAGTCCTGTCTGCAGGGACACCACTATAAAACACACAGATGAGACATAATGTTTCATTTACATAGTCAGTGCACTTATCAGAAGGGTAAAACAGCCTTGCTAGTGTTTAGAGGACACAGAGCATGTTGGCAACTAACAGCAGTACACAATGCCTTGCATTTTGTATAGCCATATACAAGCTGCTCATGTCCAGGCCTCTGCGTGAGCATTAACTTATGTCTGCCTCTCTTTTCTACTTTTCTGCCTATTGGTTTTGAAATTTGTCTAAATTGGGTAGGACTTACATGTGGTAGGAAACTGCCAGCCCAGTCTGTGTTACAGGCTTTGTCCCTGGCAGAGGTCCTGACGTCTGCCCTGGGCAATGATTTAGTGGCCCACAGACTCCTGCCAGGTTCCTAATGGCTCATCAGTGTCAATCAGCTTATTCACAAAGCCATTTCCTTCCATTGGCACTAAGTTTGCATACGTGTGGGATACTAACCTGTTGCTTTTGTTGTCAAGATGTCTGAAATATATCTGCGTCTGTGGATCACAAATGCCATGAAGTGGAGATAATGGGGAATTAATGGGAGGACAGAGATAACAGCAGCAGAGTCATTTGACTTAGTGAGTTCCTGCTAGAAAAAGATAGATATAATGCTCACGATGGTAACCTTGTTCTCCCTAAAAGAGGTGAAGGGAGCGAGAAGAAGATATTTCAAAAAGAAAGTGTGTACCAACTAGTTGCAGGATTTCTGAGAAGGCAGAAGCTCTTCACTTTTGGCACAGCTGCCTGATTCACCACTCAGGGTAAATAAAGGTGATCTTCCTCCTGAAGTGAGTCAGCATTTATGCTATGTTGAGAGGAGTTTGTAGGGTGTTATTTATCTTCTGGAAGAGTAACTATGTGGGATTGTGACTGAAGACCACATTACCCTGAAGCATGACTTTTTTATTGTTGTTTATATCCTTTTTCTTTTTTTTATTTTATAAATAATCTGGTTTACTTTTAGCTGAAAGATACAGACTAGCTGATTCACTTGCTGCAGTCTTACACTGCAAGTGGAAGGCAAATTAAAAATTAACAATAACGAAAAAAACACAACAGCCAAGGATAAGAGTTGCCATAATCAGCAACTTCCAATTGCATTGAGAGGATACAGCACAGGTCATATTTCTACTTTCCTCTTTGATTTGCTATGAGAGGCAGTGAGTAATGTTAAATAGCTTATTCTGCTATGCTCCTCCCATTCATTTCCATAATTTCTTGGTTGTCTAAGACAATGCCTCAGCAAAGAAAAGGAATTAATGTTGGCTTAGAAACAATGAGTACTTGTCAGACTGATTCTGTCTGCTCTAAGAGTAAAGTCTCCCTATATGTCTAAATATCCTTTTACTCTATTCATCTCCACTTCCTTCCTCTATTTATCAACAGTTTGTGTTCTGAAAGCCACATCTCAAACACAGCCATAATCTAAAATTCTGGGGTAGTAATCATAAAACAGTCTCACCGGTTTTTTAATGAGCATACAATATTTCTGGCATTGGATGAGTTTCTGTTCTTTAACCTTTTGCATCCAAGCGTGAGTGTGTGTGCATGCATCTCTGCATGTGTGTGCATGGTCATATGTGTGTGGTTTTGGTCATTGGCTGGATAATTTTCTTTGTTACTCTTTTTATCTACCATATGAGGATGACTGCTGGTGGATTGTGATTAACAGCCTGAATTTGTATTTCATCTCAACTGGGAAGTGTTTGATTCATTAGCTGCACCATGACTGTTGCCTAAGTTGCATTCACAATGACAAAACCAGCATGGCATGTAAGAATAAGAATTCACTTTTTTGCTAGCCTCTCTACAACTGCTCTTAGGGAGCTTCTAGAGCTTTATTTGTCCACCTCATGGTGTCCATCACAAGCTGCCTATGTATCCTTTATCCTCCTGCCGTATAAGTTCCCAGAAGTCTGGAACCTCAGCACAGGATCTGGGAGCTCCCTGTGTAAATCCGTCAGTGGGAAAGGGCTTTAACTTTTTCGCTTAGCTTCTGTGGAGCTGGGAGGCAATAACCCTTCACTATTGCTCTGAAAAACTCAAGTCTTTTGGTCAAATGATGTATCTAAACCTCCAAATATACTGGTGCCTTAGCAGAGCAGCTCTGCAAACCACACAGTGGTCATGGAGCAGCAGGAACAGGCTTTGGTGGTGTGGCACATCACCATTAACATTAAAGTGGCAGAAAAGGGAATGTTAGGGCATTGTGCACTGGGAAGTTGCAGAGGCTGACCTGTATGCTGACCACTGGGAACGTGGTGCAAGCAGGTGTTAGCAACAGGCTTGTGCCAGGCAGGATAGGCCCTGGCAGAAGAAACAGCTTGGGATCAAACAGCCAGTCTGGGACTGGAAAGCTGCTGACATCTGGGAATTACAAATTCCAAAAGATAATCTAGTCCAGGACTGTGTGGATACTCATCACCTGAGAACAGATCTTCCACAGGTAGGAAGTGCCCCGTTGGCAGTCAGTAAGTAAGTGCAGCATCCTCATCCACTAAAATGTGGATATTTCCTGACACCTTCTGATATGAAACAGTCTTCTGTGACCCTGTACTTTAGCCTTGTTTTGCCCTTTGGAAATCCTGTGCAGATTAGATACACTTGTGGTTGTTCTTGATATTTCTAGGGTTTTACACTTCCTGTACATAAGAAAGAGAGAGCTCAGAAAGATTAACTAAGATAGTGGTTAGGTTTTTGTAACCCTGTAAGATTTCAGGAAGAAGACTGCATATGATGGTCTCAAATTCTTACATCACATTTTTACTTTAAGTGTTTTTTTCTTCTACAGTGAAAAACTGTTTAAGTACAATTTAGAACTCACAGGGTAAAAATGGTGATTTTTCTTTGCACTCTGCCCCTCAGAAACCCCTCATCAAGTCACAGTGCAATAAATTATTATACTGCCTTTATATTTTGCATTCTGATAAAATCGCTATAAAGGTCTTCTCCCAAAATGCCCTCATTTTCTGTGTTTTTCCTTTCCACTTCCACACATCATTCAGGTTTCTTTTCAGTGTTATGCATCATGACAGCAAAGTCCTGTCATACCCTGTCACCTGGCCTTGGTACAGAACAAGTGTTCAAGCACTTAAAGAAGCAGCATTTCACAGAATCACAGAATGTTAGGGGTTGGAAGGGCCCTCAAAAAATCATCCAGCCCAACCCCCCTGCAAAAGCAGTATTCCCTAGAGTAGGAATTTCAGAAATGCCAGCAGTGTCAAAAATCCATTTTAGCACCACACTCGTATAAACAGTTCTTTTCCCCACCACCATGGTTTCAAGATCCATGAGCTGCAGACAGTGTCACTGTAAAAAGCATCCTTTTCTATTTCAAACCAAAGAAGAGCTGGTGGCCTCTTTGTAGCTAAGACTGATTAGCTTTCTTGTTTAACCTGCAATTACCATCTTCTCTCCTACTGCAGTCAAAAGAAATTGATCTATCTGTAAAGTACATGCAGTTCTTTCTAAGGACTTATAGCTTCAGAAAGTCAAGGATAACTGAACAGGAGAGAGGAGGAAGGTTGTGAAACATAAAAACTCAGTATTACCATTTATGCATGTCTGTGGTGGCTGCTGGGTGGGATAGAGGGGGAGGATGGTATACAGAAATGACTCCAGCAAGAAACTGAGATTTATAATTTTCATTGTCTTAACTGAAAGCCAGTGCACTGTTCTGTGTAAAAAGTAAAGCATAGCGGTCCTAGAGGAATGGATAAACCAAATAAACTTATCCAGATTTCTGGCTTGCATTTTGTAGTTGCATGAAAATAGATCTTCTCTAAGTCAGGATAATTAAAAATTACACTAATCTTGCTAAATAGTAATACAGATTTATTTGCAGTTTTATAATTGTCTTAACATTTTTTTCACGTCCTTTCTTGTGTTACCAACAAAATGTGTCTGCTTCCAGATTCAGACTTCTTAATTTGTTAGTAGTCCAGGCAGTATTAGAAGGAAGGTGATTAGTCCTTTTTTTATCTTTGTAAGAATTTAAGCACAAACAGACATCAATCCGTATCAAACCACCGCCTCTTTTAATTACACAGCAACATTTGATTGTTAATCCAAAAGACCAGACATCCTCTTTCTTTCAGCTCAATATACAAAAAGAGTTGGGCAGCTTGAAGATCTGGCAGGATAGATGGAATGCTTTGCATGGGCCTGTAACGACAGCTAGGAATATTTGCTAAGACAATTGTTAAGTCTTCCCTGTTTGGAATGAGGCCTCAGTTCATTTTCAATCCAAACGATTTGGCTGCACCTGTAATGCTGCTACGTCATGTTACTTCTCCTGCCCAAATCAGCTGGCACTATCTTTTCTCTCCAGATCATTCCTGTAGCTCATTATCACATATTAAGTATAAAATAGACAAAGAATGCTCTCTACCCGGTGGTGTCCCCCCGAGCATACATGAAACTGTGCATGCACTCAGGAAATTACAAGCTCTTCTGAGGTTTTCCAAATGTAGGTCTTTCGGCTGACAATAAAATAAATCCCAAGAGCAGTCTTCCTTGGTGCATATTTCCAATGGAAATTTTGATATGTCTTGGATATTTCAATGCAGATGGAAACCCATCCTGTTCAGTATATATCTGTGATAGCTAAAACCTTGAGTGTTCAGAGCTGATATGAGTGAAATTTGTCTGCACACACGAGGGGTTCAGGAACTGCTTGTCCAGTGTTTTGCGACACACAGCTCCAGGCCTTCATTTCTTTTGGGTTTCAGTAGCTGAGGGTTACTCAGACAAGACTAAAGTAATGTTCAGAAAGGGCACTCCAGAGGAACCAGAAGTTTCTCCCCTTCTGCTAAGCTGACATGCTTGTCAGCACAACTCATTAGACAGCTACAGTAACAGGTAGGAGTTTCTTCTTCTGTGCCTGGTTGCAATCATGCAACCTTTAATGTCCTTTAATTCATGCTGCTGTCACTCAGAGAATGACCGTTCCATGGTGCCCACTTTCATTGCCACATCCCATGTGCTCCATGCCCATATCTGTCTCAGAGGCACTTGTGAGAATGGAAAAGTATGAGAGGCAGAAAGTATTTTGTTTGTTTGGAGCTGTCCTTTTCTACAGTTTAACATACGTAAAGAAAAGAGGAAGGGAGCATCACACAAGTAGGTGAGTCCCTACCTGTGGCTAGGTGCCATGCTCTAGGGCCACATGGGTATGCATAGTTTTCTTCAATGTATTGAAGATGATTAGGTTGAAAAGCAAAGATAGAGAGGATAACAGAATCACAGAATCACACAGAATCACAGAATGGCTCAGGTTGGAAGGGACCTTAACGATCATCTAGTTCCAACCCCCCTGCCATGGGCAGGGATGCCAATTACTAGACCAGGTCATCCAGGGCCACATCCAGCCTGGCCTTGAACACCATCAAGGATGGGGCATCCACAACCTCTCTGGGCAACCTGTTCCAGTGCCTAACCACCCTCCTGGTAAAGAAATTCCTCCTAATCTCCAATCTAAATTTCCCCTCTTGTAGCTTGTAGCCATTTCCCCTTGTCTTATCACAGTTTGAGAACCTAAAAAGTCTCTCCCCTTCTATCCTATAGTCCCCCTTTAGGTACTGGAAAGCAGCTATGAGATCCCCTCGAAGCCTTCTCTTTTTAAGGATGAACAACCCCAACTCTCTCAGCCTTTCCTCGTAGGGGAGGTCCTCCAGTCCTTTAATCATCTTTGTGGCCCTCCTCTGGACTCACTCTAACAGGTCCACATCTTTTTTATGCTGAGGAGCCCAGAACTGGACGCAGTACTCCTATGAAGTGCAGGCTGGGCAAATATCTAGTTATCAGAATGCTGATCGCAGCAGATTTTAAGTGTAGTGCAGTACTGGGGTTTTTAAGTCAAAAGACAAAGTTAATGATAGAAAGACCACGAAAAGCCATCTTATATTGTTGCAGAGTCAGCCATCAAAATGCGTTCTTGAAGTAAATGCAAATTCACATCTCTGGGTTATGGATCTTCATAGCTTGACAGAGGACAACTGACCTGATTCAGCCTAACACCATGTGAGAGGCTACCACTGGTCACATGGCTGTTTTGCTCCTCCAGCTGTTTTGCTCCTCCAGCAGAGAACTTTGATGGTGACAGGCAATGTTGGCAAGTAATTTTCACTGAGTAATTTTCCACTAAGAGAAGTGAAGAACCTTGCAAGAACAAGTCCTAAGTTATTTATGCAGACTTTTCTACTTTATTTTTCAGAAACTTTTAATTTAAGGAAGTTTTCATCACTGGAAAATCTCCAAGAAAGTATGTTGCTGGTACTGCCATCTGTCTCCTTTCCGGGAAAGTATCTCTAGAGAATAAAGAGGAATTCTAGCTGGCAACTAATAGCATATATTACTGTTGCATTTGCCAGTTCTGGCCCTGAAGACCACTGGTCTGTAACAAAGTAGTGAATATATAATATAAATATATAAATTAAATGGCTGAACCAAAATATCTGAAGTTAGAACTTGTCACTATACAGGGGTTTTTTTAAAAAAAAAACACCTCAGTTTTTTGTTCTAGAGACATGTGTGATTCTAAAAGCTATTTACAGAAGTCCTGCTTTTGCTGGGCTGGCGCATCACAGTACAGACTCCTTGGGGCTAGGTGATGCATTCAAACCCATCCTGTCTTTGTATCATTGGCATCTATTAGTGAGGAAAACAGGAAAATGGGAGGGAGGGATAAAATAGTGAATCATTTTTATTAAGACAAAAAAGTGAAAACTAATAGAACAAAATACTTTTTTGCACAATACACAACAAGCTTATGGAACTCTCTGCCAAATGATACAACTGAAGCCAAAGACTGCAGGCCTGTTCAAAACAGGATTAGGCATAATATGAGGGCAATGATAGCCAGAGTCATAACAGTCAATACTTAAAAATTAACAAGAGATTTTGGAAGGAATATAAATCCTTGGGCATGAGGACAGAAGCCAAGTTGTAGCAAAAAGGGTGTAGGAAGAAATTTTGCCTGGGGCCTGCTTAGTGTATAGCTAAGCATTAGCAGAGTATCTTGCACCTTCCTCTGGTGCTGGCCACTGTCAAAGAGGGGACATTGGTTCACAGAATCACAGAATATTAGGAGTTGGAAGGGACCTCGAAAGATCATCTAGTCGAACTCCCCTGCCACAGCAGGATTCCCTAGACCACGTCACACAGAAGCACGTCCAGATGGGTTTTGAATACCTCCATAGAGGGAGACTCCACAACCTCTCTGTGCAGTCTGTTCCAGTGCTCTGTTACCCTCTCTGGGAAAAAATTTCTACATGTTTTCACACAGAACCTCCTATGCTTCAGTTTACAGCCATTGCCTCTTGTCCTGTCACTGGGTTTCACTGAGAAGAGCCTGACCCCATCTTCCTGACACACACTCTTCAGATATTTAAAAGCATTGACTGGGCCTTGAGTCAGACACAGTATAGCAAAAACAATTTTCTTTAGTTAAATGCAAATTCAGAATTAAAATAGAAACCAAGCAAAAGTTCTGGGAAAGAAGAACAAGTTTTACCATTTCAGACTCTTAGAGAAAAAAACAGAAGTTAGTCTGTCCCCCCTCAAAAGCAGGAAACCTAATAACTAGCCTCCTACGTTGATGCAATCTATTTTGTTCAAGTCTGAAAATTAGTATGCACCTGAGAGGTGATATCATCCTCTTTCACTGTAACACTGGGGACAGTCAAAAACCTTTTCTTTTTAATGTTACTTTTAAAATTTTAAAGTAATATCAATGTGACTTTCTATGCAGGACAGGAGGTATGTCAGTTCTGCTAACAAATGAAGGGACTAGGTTTCTCCCAAGACCTCACAGAAAAATCTCACAGAGCTGCAGCTCCTGTGAAAGAAGAGCATTTTTGTACTAAGGCACTTGTCAGCTTTTACTCCCAGTAGAGAAGGGAACGATTCCCATGTTTCAGAGGGACAAGGAGAGTAAGACGGCAGCAATGGGATGAGGAGGACAGGGAGAAGGGAGAAGAATTGGGAAAAAATATTGAGATAGGCACAGAGAAGACCGACTCCCCCAAAAAAAGGTAGAGTCCAACCAATTGTTCAGATGCATCTTTTTTCTAATGAATAGGCATGTACAAAACCCCCATGTCTGTTTAACACAACTCCCTATCACCCAAGACTTGGGTTGAATTCTGTATTTCTGGGGCAGAAGAAAGTCCTCAGACAGCAACATAACTGCCTTCTGTCTGTCTATTCATCCTGCTTTCCTGCCTTCCCTTCTTTCCTGCTGGTATTTTTGTTGTCCAGTTCAAACCAGCATGTTTCTTTCCTATGGGTCACCTTTACTCCACTCTTACAAACAGCAATGTGGAGGCAGACCTAGGCAACATCAAACATTCTCTCTGTGCATCACAGGTCAGTTTCTGGGATGCACTCAGCACCCACAATGAAACCTTGGCTCTCAGTTAGATCTGTTGCAGGGAGCTTAGCAAAAGAAGCCAGTGAGAGAAGCACTACATCACTTCTGAAAACTTCCCTGTGGGCAGTGTTTAACATCATTTCTGACAGACAACAGTCCTGATAGAAAGCCACAGTCATAGATGGACAGCATCAGAAAATTAGGTTGTGGTAGTGGAAGCAAGCTACTTTAAAATCTTTGGAAAAGTATGCCCCCATTTTGTTAGGTTATTCTTTATTGCTGCAAATTTTTTTTTCCTCTGAATGTCAAAATTGAGCCAGTTTTCACTCAACCTCTCTCCTTCCAAAAAGTAAAGCAATCTCTTGCTAAACCTAGAGAAAGTATTCTGTATCAATACTGGAACTTTCTCTAGTTAGGCATATGGCTGGAAATAATTTAGGAAATCAATGTTGAAAATGTGGGAGGGAGGAAATAGAGGGTCTCTTCTTTATTTAGCATCATATGGGCTCAATAATGTGAGCCTAGTTACTAGAATACTGTCACTTTAGTAAGAAAGTTCACTAAGGGATCTGCAGTATTTTTCTGTTTAGTGGCTGCTCTTGGACAAGATATGCCAGTAAGCAGATAACAAAGTGACAAGAAATAAAACGCAAGAGATACACCTATTTATAACTTAGCCCAGATGTAAAGCTCAAAGGGCCACTGAGACCAGTGGAATGAGGAATGTGAATTAAGAGCTCCCCATTTTCTCCTTCCTCTCTGCCCTGAAAAATATACTATGGAGTATATTATGTCTTCAGGGATAAGTGACTGACTTTTATCTTTGTTTTTCTCCTGTTCATCTCCTTGAAAACTTTGGATTAAAGGCATTGCATGTTACCTCACTGAAAGCTAAATTTGGCTACAAGTAGATCAGTCACAGTTTCATTGTCTCTTGGGTGAGCATAGTTCTGCAGATCTGTTAGATCGGAGTTTGTGGAACAGAGCTATTTCTCGTGATTCATTTTAAACATAACTGGCAAGTAGTACATGATGCATGGAGGAAAAGGAAGAAGAGAACCTCTTAGGGTACAGTGGAATAGGTAGGCTCCTGGATGCAAGGAAAACAGACTACAGGAAGAAGACCTGTTCCAAAGAGTCCTTTGTGACTGTCCCCTTCCCAGTTCATTAGACTGTTTGAGCTGACACAGCACACAGGCATAATTAGCCCAACTGGCTACTTTCCCAGAGGCAAAGCGAGAACCAAGCTGCTCACCCACAGTTCTGGCCTTTGCCTAGGACAAACAATTTTTTTCCCTGCTTCTGGTACTGACCATCTGTCTATCCTCCAGCACATCACCTCTTATCTTTTATCTGTCTAGTCACTATGACTTGTAAGCACCATAGGGGTGGGTCTTATGCTGTGTTGCAGATACTTCTGAAACAGGAACAGCTTATTCCACCTTTATACCAGCACAGTTGTAGTTCAGTAATTTTGGGGGTTTTAAATCAAAATGACAAACTCTTCTAGATATGCCAATGTGCTCAAAGAATCACAGAATGTTAGCGGTTGGAAGTGACCTCCAAAGATCATCTAGTCCAACCCTGTGTCAATGCATAATAGTATGCATCAATCTCCCCCTTAGACTCCTGGATGCTACGCTGACTGGTAAGCTCCTTGTACAGCATAACAACCTGCTCAAAAATCTTACCTAGCTGTGCACACTTGCACCCATGACACAACCCTCTGCCTTCAGACCCCAGACAGGATTCCAGATTCTGGAGTTCAGGGCAGCTCTTTGGATCCTTAGGAGGTCTGTTTAGCTGTAGGTGTCTGCCCAGGGAAGCTGTGGCCCCTGTGTCTGGGTTTCAACCTCAGCCCAGAAGCTATTGTGTGTAGACACAATTTTTAGTATGGTTAAAGGCTGCCTCTTGCTACTCCGAGCATAAACGTAAAAGTAAGTGGCCCTACCTTTATGCACCAGCTGCACAAACTGCTGTGCAAACTGCCATACTACATCCTGACTGTCTCACCATGTCCTGTTTGCCCTCCCTGTTCTCCACGCTCCTAGTCACTGGCCATTCTTAGGGCCATTAGGGAGTCCTTACGCAAGTGCCCACCATTTTGGCAGAAGCCTAGAGCACTTCCTTGGGCTGTGGACCTACAAACAGGGTGCAGGGCCCTCCTTGCACTCCCTTCTGTATAAACAGCCTCAGAGACTGCCCTGCGCCAGGCCCTGGCTGATGTGCCACACGCTGTTCACAAAGCTTCTGGCCACTTGTGCTCCCCAGGGGTGTCTATCTCAGCTCCTGGCAGGTATCTTTGCTCTCTTCGGTTTCCCTGGTGCTGGGAACACCCTGTCCACCTTGATCTAGAGCTCAGCCACAGAACTGACCATTGCTGCTGTTGCTGTGTTCTTCACCATCTGAGCAAAGAACAAAAGAGTGAAGTATTTTGGTCTGGAGTGCTGCCTGCTGCTTCGTTTCACAGATAGAATAACAGAGTAGAAAGGGATCCAATAAAGAGTTAAAGGAATCGCATATAGCTTGGAAAAACTGTCAGGGTTTTTCCTGTGTGAGGAGATAGGACATAAAATGTTTGGGGGACATAATGGGGAGGCTGGGTGATTTTAAAAATGACCTTGAGAGGGTAGAGAAGAGGTTCTGCTTTCTTTGTCCACTGGTAATAAAGCAAGGATATGCTCAGTCCCACTGTTTGATGAGCCGAAAAGCTGACCAAAAGCAATCTTGTTTATATTATTTGTAGTTAAACTGTGGAGTTTGCTGCCACAAGAAATCATTAGGGTGAAACCACAGAATCACAGAATCATTACGGTTGGAAAGGACCCTCAAGATCATCTAGTCCAACCGATAGCCCTACACTACTCTTACCCCTAAATCATCCCCTGAAGAAACACATCAATCCTCTTCTTAAAAAACTCCAAGGATGGTGACTCCACCACCTCCCTGGGCAGCGTATTCCAATATCTGACTACTCTTTCAGTAAAGAAATTCTTCCTAATATCTAATCTAAACCTGCCCTGGCACAACTTAAGCCCATTCCCTCTAATCCTATCACTAGTCACAAGGGAGAAGAGGCCAACACCCGCCTCCCTAGAATGGCCTTTCAAGTAGCTAAAGAGAGCGATAAGGTGACCAAAACTGCACACAGTACTCAAGGTGTGGCCTCCCCAGTGCCGTGTACAGTGGCAGGATCACCTCCCTGCTCCTGCTGGTCACACTATTCCTGATACAAGCCAGGATGCCATTG
>VWZX01010113.1:583-18760 GCA_013399015.1 Galbula dea
CCATGCTGCGTGCATTGGTATACAGGCATTTCAGGGAGCGAGCTGAGCATGTCAATTCTACCCTAGTGAGGTGGGAGACCTTCTGGTCTGTATTAGTACTAGCACTAGAACACTGCCCCACCAGTGCAGACCTGGCAGAACCCCATCCCCCTTCAAATCTATTTTAAAGCTCTATGGATGAGCCCTCCTAGTTCTTGTTCTAGAATCTTTTTTACCTGCAAGATAAGCCTTTCCCATCTCTTATCATCTGTCCTGGTATCCTGTAATACCAGGCATTATCAAAGAACCCAAAGCCCTGCCTGTAGCACCATTCTCGGAGCCAGGTATTTAAGGACTGAATTCTTCTACTCCATTCCATATCATGGTCAGGTACTGGAAGTAGGCAAGAGAAAATAACTTGTGCCCCAGACCCTTTTATCAACCATCCCAAGGCCTTGAAATGTCTCTTCATTCTCCTCAGACTACCGGGTGCAGCTTCCTCTCCACCTGCCTGAAAGATCAGTAGTGGACAAAACTCGGATGACTGCACCATGTTGGGAAGTTCCCTAGTAATATCCCTAATTCGGGCTCCAGGAAGGCTGCAGACCTCCCTGTGATGAGGGTCAACCCTGCATATTGGACCCTCTGTTCCCTTTAGATTATAATTTCTAGAACAAAAATACCCAGGTTTTCATAACATTCAACATTCTTTGGATACTCTCCCTTCTCCTTTGCCCCTTCCTCTCCTCATTCTGAGTATGTCAAAATCCTTACTGTTCAAAATGTCATTGAATGACCTGAAATTGGGGTGCTTGAAAAGATATGTAAATATGCAGGGAGCTGCAGTAGGCTATTAAAGATTTAAAAGACTTTTTCTTTATACTTCATTAGGTTTGGTTGCAATAAATAAAATGTACGATTTCCAGACAGCAAAGGTAATACTAGACGTCCCTTGAGTAAAGCATGGATCATCTCTGAATTTAAGTCAAACAGTAGCCAATTCCAGGCCCAGATGCCTAGTCCAAATAAGCTTATACATGGAGGACTTAACAAAAAATAAACAAACAAAAAACCCACCCCAAACTTTATGAGCTTCTCAGGCATGCAGAACACCTAGAAACAATAAATACATAACTTCAGTAGAATAAAAATTTGTTAATACAAAATCACTGACTGAAGAAGTGGGCTAGCAGCTAAAATTTACATATCAAAGTTTGACCACATTATAGCAGTAGAGATATGTAAAATGGTGGAGTAGAGCTAAAAATGGGAAAAATGGAAGAAAAAAAACCCAGCAGAAGGTGGTTTCTTCTTTCCTTTCTCCCTTTAAATTTTAGTTACAATACTAAAACCCAAACAAACACTTATTTTTTTTGCCAAACAGAAAAGAACCCTCTGTTTCCAATGTGTTTCTAATAGAGACCTCTGGCATTCTTTTATCCCTTATAACAATCAAGTAAGTATTTTGTCAACTTTTAAAAAATGTAGTTGAGTAAATCAATGGCCTTAGCAGGAGAAACCCAATATAGAGCCAGTTTTTCCAGACTAGTGTAGGAACGTTGGCTCATGTCTGGATGGGAGGAGGGGAGCAAACATGGCTTTAGTCCATCTTTGTGCCTCATTGGCATAAATTACAGCAGCACTTTTTCTTTCATTCCCCAAGCTAGTATCGGCATGTGAAAGACTGCTGCTTCGTTTTCAGGAGCTTACTGTGTTTGTCACAGTCAAGCTTCTGCAACTGAATTTGCACAGACTGTTGCTAATCTTGAGGAAGCCATATTTCATAATCCTCTGTCTGAGGTATTATAGCAAAGAAAGAGACTACATTTTAGAAAGTGTGCATAAAGGTAGGTTTAGGAAAGAAATACAACCAATATTTTTAGGTGTTTATCCAGAATAATTTCATTATTCAAAGTTTAACAGTAGATGCTGTATTAACAAAAAATCTTGCAAATAAATGGAGAAGACATAATAAAATTTATGTGTAGTGGATACTAACAGTGAGCATCATGATTTAGTACTTAATATAAATGAAACATTGCAATATAAAACCAGTCTGGCTAACTTCAACATTTACCGGATTCTGAAATTAGAATTTCAATAAAAAAACCTCCAAAACCAAACCAATTCTAGCTGACTCTCTATAACACACATTGAAAAGGCAGTGCCTTGATACTTTTTTATAGACTGAAATCTCTCTCTCTCAGCCACAGTGTCTTTACTTGGAGCACACAAAATAAATGAAATACTGTGTGTTCCCACTCCTAACTGCTCCAGATTTCTCACTGAAACCAATGATAAATATTCTGAGAAAAGTTTCCTTGTATTACCAGAAAAAGCATTTTTTAAAGAAGATGAAGGACTCTATTGACACTTGATAGAGAATACGTTCTCCAAATATATAGATTTATTTTTGTTTCTTCTGGAGTAAAATGTAACTAAAAATAAAATAGACAAAATAGACAAAAAACTAACAGTCAAGATGCAATGAATGTCCTGGCAGAAAGGGCTCACCATTAGCACCCAGTGTTGTCACGTTATTTAACTGGCCTCAGTTGTAGTTTTGCAAAATTCGGGACTGGGAACAGATTACAGAATTTGACCTACATAAACGAGGCTGCACTTTAGATGATTAACTAGTGAGGTTTTTTTGTTCACAGAAGCAATAAATAAAATAAAACCAGACCCATATCCTTTATTTTTTGCTATAATCATGGATCACATCTATGTAAAATGTCCCTGTGCAAATCAATATAATAGTTTATGACCAAGAAGATACTTCAAAAGCCTTCTAGAAGCCAGAAGACTTTAAATAATTTATTGAAGTGAACAGTGCCGTTATATTCCCAATTGAATTGTTTTTAATCCTTGCTATCTTCAATGAGGTTTGTCACAAATAACTAAGATGACAGTCATGACAACATTAGTTATTACATAACATGCACATGAAATTTATTAAGCAATATCTGAAATGTCTTTCTGTTTGAGATGAAAGATCTTTACTCTCATGCAATTTTCACAACCTCTGACTGCAAGGACTGAAGGGTATTTTCAGGCATTGACTTATTCACTTTGACGTAAAAAAAATGCTTATTTTTCCTATCACTCAAATTAACCAGCATTAGAATAGCTCAGGCTCAACAAAGGTAGCTAACTGTAAGTATTTTAAACTGAAAAACCATGTGAAAAACCATCACCTCATTCCAAATTCTACTTTACCCATTCTTTGTCTGTTGATATCTGAAAGCTGAATTGATTTATATTATTATAAAAAGAAAGAGTAAGTTTCAGAGTCTAGACATTCTCCCCCAAAAACTTAAGTGATTGCCTCATTTACATTTGTCACTTAGTTACAACAGCATTCCATGGGGAGGAGAAAAGTTGATCTCTTTTAAAGATTAAGAAGCTGTGTAGTTCAGGTCCAACACCTTACATCTTTCACCTAGGAAATACTGCAATGTTTTTGAGTTTTCAGTTACTTTTGAGTAACTCCTTTTATGTATTGGGTTACTTGATCATGACAATTAAGTTTTACATTCAAGAATGGTACCAGTTGGTTTGTAAACATTCTTGTGCATTTTATCTGCAAAAATGCACAAACAATGGGGATCCTTCACAAAAATATGGTTAGTTGACTTGGCAACCAGGTAAGCTTTAAAGAAGGAAAATGCTAGGTTCTTTTCTGCAGGAAATTCCATCAGCTCAAGAAGTGTCATTATTACAAATTTTCTCATAGGAAAAGAAACACTTCAATATGTCTATAAATCTAGCAGTTTCAAGAAGCCACTGCTTGCTTTCAAAGATCAGCGAGAGAATAGCAGAATTTTCGTTAAGGATATGACAGGTGGGATTTTCATAGCAGGGAATCTGTTTCTTCCCACAAGGACCAGTATTCCATCTGGAAAAGTGTAGATCTCTTTCTTATGTTTCATAAGGATGTAAGGCTACTAAAAATTCAGCTGAGAGCCCTATTTTTAGGAGTACATAGCCATAGTTGAATGTCAAAGTGAAAAGATAATGTGGTTGACTAGTTCACTTCCATTTAGGACTTTACCGAAGAAAAATATAATTACAGAACCTACATATAATATGAAGTCTTGTGAACAAGTGTTCTGAAAGTTTATTGGAGTATTTAGGATTTATGAGATTTAGGCAAAGAGGAGTCACAGTATGAAACACAGGATACAATTCAGAAATGTAAAATGGCTGAATTTCAACAAAAGCTATAAACAGCATGGGTACAGGGCAGACCTAGGTTAGGCAACTATTCAGTAGGGAAAGATCTGTGGCTTAGAAGTAGAAGGGATTAGAAACTAGGCATGAAAGAAACAATGACAAATAAAGTAATCCTTCCACTCAGCAGCTGACTGTTCTATCTAGTTTCAGATTTCATGCTTTGAAAGAGAGATGAATCACTTAGAACTCTCAGAATTACTTGATGGGAGGGTGTTTCAGACTACTAAATATCACTCATCCTATTTGAATAGGAATATTTTGCACAGATTAACTAAACCAATCAATTTTTGAATATACTTGATTAAATCTGAATTTTTTTCTCCCTTAGTTGGATTCTCTCTACAGAAATTATTTAGATGTTGTGTTCACTGGATCTGCATCATCAGATTCAGACCTATCCAGTAACCCAGAAGGGAAGTACTAAGTAGATCAATTATTCCAGCTGGGTGTTCTGCTACTTACCCAGGTGGAAAGTAATAGGACAAGGGGGAACAGTTTCAAACTGAAGGAGAGGAGATTTAGATTAGACGTTAGGAAAAAATTCTTTACTCAGAGGGTGTTAGCACACTGGAACAGATTGCCCAGAGAGATTGTGGATGCCCCATCCCTGGTGGTGTTCAAGGACAGGTTGGATGTGGCCCTGGGCAACCTAGTTTATTGGGTGGCATCCCTGCCCATGGCAGGAGAGTTGGAGCTAGGTGATGTTTAAGGTCCCTTCCAATCAGAGCCATTTTGTGCATCTATAAATATTTGGGTTTCTTACTCTTAATCTCTAAACAGATGACATCCCACTGCTGCTGTGATGGATCTCACCTACGCTTTGGGGAAATGCCTTCTTGGGTAAGAAGCGCAGAATAAGTGACTGAGTTCTGTTAGATAATCTCTAACTACCTTTGCTGTACTCTGTATAACCTTTATGAAGAAGAATAATGAAGTCTTACATAAGACTCTTTTTTTTTTGGACCGTAAGTAAATAAAGAACAACTGATGATCAAATAGCACTGAAGACATCTGATAAATCATTAAAAGAGAAGCATAAGCAATAGCTCTCGATATGGAACCATAAGGACAGTAATGGTTGTACCTGAAGGAACCAGGATCACAGAATCACTGAATGCCCTGAGTTGGAAGGGACCCACAAGGATCATCAACTAGAATTCCTATAGGCACAGGACAACCCCAAAGTCACACTGTGCACCTAAATGCGTTGTCCAAGTGCCTCTTAAACTCTGTGAGAGTTGGGGCCATGACAGCCTCCCTGGGGAGCCTGTTCCAGTGCTCCACCACTCTCTGGGTAAAGAACCTTTTCCTAACATTCAGACTAAACCTCCCCTGGCACAGCTTCATGCCATTACCCCGGGTCCTGCCACTGGTCACCAGAGAGCAGAGGTCAGCACCCACCCCTCTCTCTCTGGTGAGTAAGTTATACACAGCGATGAGGTCTCCCTTCAGTCTCCCCTTCTCCAGGCTGAAGAGACCAAGCAACTTCAGCCTTTCCTCGTAAGTTTTTCCCTCCAAGCCCTTCACCATCCTTGTGGCCCTCCTCTGGACGCTTTCCAACAACTTGATATTCTTCTTTTATTGTGGAGCCCAAAACTGGACACAATACTCCAGGTGGGGCTGCAGTAGCGCCGAGTAAAGTGGGACTAGCACCTCTCTCAATCATCTAGCAATGCAGTGCTTGATGCACCCCAGGATCCTGTTGGCCGTTTTGGCTGTCAGTGCACGCTGTTGACTCATACTCAATTTATTTGTCAACCAAACTCTGCAGTGCTGCTCTCCAGGATCAAGTATGTCTTTCTGAGGTACTCAGACGCTGTGAAAATGTGTCTGTCTACTTGTCTGCAGACATTTTTATTGTTATGAGTACCCTTTCTAGCAGTATATGACATGTTTATTTTGATACTTTTGAATTCTGTAGGGGAAATTGGATTTTGATTGCTGCAGACATATGTGTGTGTATATATATATATATATATATAAAAATTGTTCTCACATAACAGTAGAGTTTGCAATAGAAATTCTCTGCAAAGAATCTGGTATTTCACATTAAAATGCAGTATTATGCATTTCTTTTCAGCTTGCTACAACACCTACTCGGATGCCTTCTTAGACAGTAAAATCTGGTAATAATTATCAAACACCATACACACTGTTTACAATAGAGTCATATTTCTTCCTTTTTTCTTGCATAAGAAGTAGAATGCTGCTGAAAAGTGCCCAAATGTCTGCTATGCTTTATGCCAATACAGCAGCTCAGCCAAATATGCAGAGAGAAGTTTGCCAAAAGAAAGAAAACATAACAAATTGGTAATGGATTCTATCTTGACAAAAAATGAAAATTATACCTCAATGTGTGGCCACTCATGTGGACACATAAAAATGTCTTAGAGGCAATCATTTTACCTCTGATAACACGCCCTGACAGTAGAGCAAAGCATACTGGCAGGCTTTCACTTCTCATAAAAACAGCAACCATGACCTACAAAATGTCCTGGAGGAATCATATAATTTGTGTATACCATATATGCATATGCTATACATTAATTATATTTAATAAAAATAAAATATGCATACTGTATTTTGAAGAGTATCTTGGAAAGAATTTTAAAATGTAAAGTCACTATAGTGATATCAAATATTCCAGTACAACAAAGACAGTGAAAACATAAACTTGTATTCCAAAATATGAAATTTAACTTTCCAAGACATTAACAATTATTAATAGCTTTTAGAAGACTTCAATGCTGTGTTACTGTTGTATGCGCTTATAGCCAATTTGTGTTTAACATGCACATTTTACAATTTATTTAGCTTCAAATTAAATTTGTTGAAAACAGACTGTCTCATCTGTCTGAAAAGGACATTTACTGTGCTGTAAAATTAATAATATGATATGAATTAATTAGTGTATTATGTAGTTCTATATAATTCTAAGTCTGTTCTAGTGCAATTCTGAATGCAATATTATTTTCTGAATAAATACACAACTTCATAATCTGAAACTGCAACACTTCATTCAACATGAAACTTACAGATAAAAGAACAATTACATGTCAGTAGCTACTCAGGAAGCAATAGGAATGACAGGGATAGAAGTCTGTAAATGTATTTAGAAGACTGGTTATATTACTGTAACAAGAAAACATCAGACATGAAGACCACCCCTTCAGGTTCATAGAAAGCCTTCATAAGGGAGGTTTAGACTGGACATGGGAAGTTTAGACTGGACATTAGGAAGCATTTTTTTACTGAGAGGGTGGTGAAACAGTGGAACAGGCTTTCTAGAGAGGTGGTTGATGCCCTGAGCCAGTCAGTGTTTAAGAGGCCCTTAATAATAGACTTTAACTTGGTCGGCCCTGAATTAATCAGGCAGTTGGACCAGATGATCACTGGAGGTACCTTCCAACTGAAATAGTCTATTTGATAATTCTTGGAGAACTCAGAAGTGCATTGGTAGCTCAGAAGGATCAGTGAAACCCAAGGACCTCGAAATTTATGCTGTATGTTATCCCTTATCTTCTCAGTGCCTGAGATAAAGACAAAGTGAAGGAAGACTACCTGGTTTGTAGAAGCAACCAAATACATGGTGACAAGAGAAAACTTAAAATAATAGAAAGTTAGTAATAAGAGTTGTCCTGAAAGGGACAACATCCAGGAAATTATTTTCTCTGTTGTTTCAAAAACAACAGTCTTCAAAAACAGTTTCAAAAACAACAGTCCCAAGCCAAAATGTTTGTGTTTTGATTTATCTGTTACAATAGCCAAAGAGTATAAGCAAAGAAAACAAGACTGTATTTCCAGATAATGGAATTAAAATTTAAAAGTAGGAAGAAAACTTTAGAAACCTAACCTGCACTCATAATTTAATATACCATGTTCCATTCTTCTTAGGTACAATAAACAAACAAAAAACATAGAGACCGGAAGGGTTTGGTTAGCCTCTAAAGCTATGAGAAATATTCAGCTTTTCCTTAAAAAAAAAGTAAATAAAGGATATAATCAATAAAATATAAACCACAATTGTTTTGAAGGAATCATAGTATTTTTAATAGTCTACTTAGTAACACTGAAGTGCGTTTTCAGTGTTGAAAAGCCAAGACATCTAAGAAGAAAGCAGTGTACATTAATGCCCACATAGAAGCACTGAAAACATAAATGCACTAATTAAACACTACTTATGTAAAAATGTCACTTTATAAACTGCAAGAATTCTGTGCTAAGTGCTTTACTAACGGTATTTCTCTTCCTGCCAGCACATGTGCCTCAAATTTTCTGCAAATCCCAGAACTTCCCTTGTGACGTCTCAGCTCAATTCAGTGAAAAGCAAGAAGGTCTGAATATAAAACTCCAAAATCTGTGTAGCTTTACCATACTAATTTAAAAAATATGCATTTATTTATTATGTATATGAAATAATCATGTAAGAAAAAGTATCTAAGACTGATCTAGAATTTTAGTCTCATCAACACAATAGATCTCGGAATTTGCAATTCAGCTTACATTTCATAACCTATGATTATTTTCAAATTTCTGATTTTTATGTCCAAATAATCTTAAGGTGTTTTGTTTCAATAGATTAAAAATAGAAATATTTTTATATTTATATAAATATAATGCACAATATCTTACAGACAGTTGAAGATTTCATTTATCAGCATGCGGAAAAAATGTGTGTTAAGATGTAAAGAATCATTTTCCTTCCATATATTATCTTCCATTACAGTCTTTTTTAATGGTGTCTTTTCTCAGTATGCATCTTTTTCAATTGCAGAATGACAGTAAAAACAACAAAGTTATTTAGATAGTCTGCATTTCCTACCAGTGCTAACTTTGTTCTCATCTGAGAAAATCAACTTTATTGACACGGTTTTCTTAAGTTTTGTATCAGTCCTTTCAAAACAGATGCAGGATGCTTTAATCACATTTAGTTACATAATTTATTTTCTATTTAAAAAGGATGTCTAATATACATGTTTGTACATTTTAGTTTTAACCCTTACTGTAATTCAATTTTTTTCTGGTCTAGTTACCGGTGCAAATTTGCAGATTTTAAGTTACGCAGGTATTCTACTGGTTTCCCTCTCCCAAAAAGGGAGCCATTAGGAAGACCATAAGGGTACAACTGACACACTTTCACTTAATCATTTAAAGTTATCTGAGATACAGAAATACTGGTTGTCTTAAAACACTTGCCAAGCACTTTGTTAAAAGTTCTTGTTTTGGTGGTACTTCTGCTGTTGTTGTAATGGCTTATGCAGACAACTAAGGGAAAAGTTGTAGGCAGAGACAGCCTATTTTACTAGACAAACTGTATTGCTGATAAAAAACAGATGACTTGTCCCCACAAAACATTTTTGCTATGGGTTCTTTTTGCTTTTTTATTCCCTAGTAATTTCATGTAGATAATTTTATTACCTTTTAACAGCCTGCAGTCTAGGACTTCAGAATCACACTTCAAATCATACTGATTTTTATCCCTTTCCCAATCTAAGGTAGATTCTTTGGATGGAAGATGAACAGGAGACAGTATGGTGTAAGTTGCTTCCTTGACAGGGAAGTGTTGAGTGTAGCGGTTTATCAACTCCAGTGCCATCCTGCTTCATGTGGTCACCCTACACTTCAGATGAGTCTACCAGTCTAACTTTATCTCATTTATCAGTCTTTAAAATACATAACACACCCAACACAGAGTTTTAGTAGAACTTAAAACTACACAAAGTAAAATGACTTCTACTCTCTCACCTTATTTTCCAGATTGTTAAAACAGTGCATATTAGCTGACTCCTGCTGCAGCAGGCTGTCTTCAATTCGGTGTTTCTGCTACTCCCTAAATTTATGCCTAACAGTGAGACTATGTTAGTACAGTAGGATTTCCAGCAGTAAACACAGAAATCCAAATCCAAAAAACTCACCATCCTTCATCATTGTCTACTTCAGGTTCAGAAACCTCATTTTCAGGAGTTTCTTCAATTGCCTGGGTTAACTTTGATTTAAATCGGTCCAACAGTGCCAGTGTCTGAAATTAAATACATAGTTTTAGACAAGTTACATGTATTTATACACAACAACAGGAATATACAACATCATTAAAAGATTATTATTTTGAGAAACAGTACCATGAGATGCAAGAGAGATCTTACATAGGAATCTGAAAGAAACACTGTAGAGAGGCAAGTGAGAGCATGAGGGTGGGGGGCAGGAGGCAGGAGAGAGCGCAAGAATGCAATGACAGGGCCCATTGAGAGAACAAGCAAGAGCAAGCAAGCAATGCTGAGGCAGCAAGAACAAGCAAGAAGGGTGCCCTGCAGGTTCGAGGGGGCACTTGTATGGCCATTCAGTAAAATCAAAATGCATATTTAAGGAACAAAAACTTGTGGCTATTTACAGACTAAAAAAGCTAACTAAAGAACACTGACTGCTCACTACAAATTTTACCGTTTGCATTTGTTATTTTCTTCTTGTAAAGCAATCCATTACAGATCACTTAAGCTTTGAAGACTCAGTTTGACTGATGTTTAAATACTTTGCTGATCTTTAAAATTATGTATTGACATTAAAAAAAAGTTAAAACTTTTGACTCAAATACAATGAACCACCTTAAATCATTCTACAGATACAGGTTCTTACGCTGCATACATTAAGCTCATGCTGATTTATAGTTGGTATTTTATTTTTCAGTTGACATTGTCTGGTCTTTCAGCTGAAATGAAGACACCAAATCTCTTGTGACACCTGAAGATCATACCACTGGTCTTGCTTCTGATCATCTAGAATGAGATTTGATAATAGAAGAATTGTGTGCCTTGCACCTTTTGGTGGGAGAGGGGGCTCTTAAAAAAATGGCAGACCATAAGAATAATTTGCAGAGCTCACAACTTATTTCTTGCTGATATTTGAGACATTCCTGGAAAGGAAAGCATCAGGGAATAAGCACTTGACTAAATTTATGTGGCAGGCTACATTTGATCTGCAGGTGATAGGTTGGCCACCTATGTTGTAAAACACCTCTGTATGGCTGTTTAGTTTTGTTTGGTCACGTTTTTCAAATTTAAAATAATAAAAACTAAACAAGAATATAAAACAGAAATAGGAAATACCAGGAGCGTTCACTGGAATAAAATTTCCTTCTGTGAGCAATCTTAACTTTAGGAGTTTCCTGGCTTTTGAATTCTTTCAAAAACATATTTTACCACTGCCAAAGGCAGGTTTTGGAGAGGTTTTGTTTTGCTTTTTTCATTTATATTCTTTATTTTCTTTTAAATCTTCTGTTTTAGATAAGAAAGAAGAAAATTTTAAACATATTTGGACCTTCAAATCATTTAGGTTCTATAGATTTCCATACTTACGCAAACAAACCCATACTTGCAACATCTGAGACAGCAAATCTCTGCCTAGGCCACCAGAAGAATACAAACTAACCCTTTCTACATGAAATTGTGATCAATCAAAGCCACATTCCTCGTGTCTTGTCTAATTTTATCTGGTGGTACCATTCGTCTCTGTGAGGAGACCTGGTGACAGAAATAATTTCTAAATATCTTAGTATGCACTTTTGCAATGAGTGATTAGATATCATACTGTTGATCAAAAAACTTATAAATTGACCCTTGTAGAATTATAAGGTTAGGACTTTCAGCATCTAGTACTGTAAGGACACACATACTTTCCTCTCTCTCCTTTAATTCTTGTGCAGTGGATGGAAAATGGTATTGTGCTGTAGGAATAGGTAGGAGTGATGCAAGGCTCTCCACAAGTGAAATGGATTACAAAGAACTTGATTAATTATTGTTGAATAATTCCCAGCAGGGTTACATAAATAAAAATTAAGATCTACTAAAATATACATCTCTGTCATCTCATCTTGTTTTCCTAAGATGTCCAGAAAAGGGCTGACATAATTAATTGCAAGAGGTTTTAAGTCTCTTGATCCACACTGCCAACAGAGCTTTAGTACTCTTTGATTCAAAGATAATGAGCTTTTGAATGTACAAAGTTTCTATTAACTTCTTAGTTTAGAGCTAAATCAGCTTGCTACATGTATAAAGGTTTGCCAACTGCTGCTTTAAGTCACTAAGCCTCAAGTTTCCAATCTCTTCTAGCTTCTACAGTTGAATATGAACATCTTTGAAGCTGAATTGACATGCACTTAATTATAAACTAATGTGTTTGAGGTACTGCACAGATTCTAAGTTAATGGCATTTTCCACTTCATAGGCAGTTCAATATATTTAAGCTTCTAACTTTCCTATTTTAGAAAAAAACAAATATATGTGTCAAACTTTACTTTGCTCATAGTTGCATACCAAAGTCTACACATAACTAATTTTGAAAAATAATTGTAATTATGTTTTAAAAGGGTTTTCTTTTTACAGTACAGTTAAAAACTCTTTCTGTTAATTTCACAACACTAAAAGTTATGGATGAATTTTATCTCTTTAAAACATAACTTAGTATGTTAAAAAACCCAGCCTGGACATATGCCAAGCATGCAAATTTCTGTCCAAATGTTTTCTTATTGCAAGCTGCAGAGCCAAGGAAAGCACTGCAGAGAAATGCAAACTCTTGTCAGTGTAATCAAGGATACCTCTGTGAGGGTAGCATTTCCTTTTGGAAGATTTAAGTGAATAAACTGATAGCACTTTCAAATATATTGAAACTTCACTTACCTGTCTACCTTAGTAGTTAAAAATAGGGGCTCAAAGACTACATCTATACTTTTACACATAATAAGATTCTTTTAAAACTTTATTTTTAAGGAAATGAAGAGAGAAACATTTCTTGAGCTTTTTCTGGATTTTTTTTTCCCCAGGTTTTCAGTATTACCTGATCTTCACGAGAAACCCCTTTCTTTGGCTGCTGCTTCCGTTTTTCTTCATATTTTCTCTTCTCCTGCAGGTATTCTTCAACAACACTGTTCGCAGCAGGTTCCTCCTCTGAAAAAGAAAATGTATTTGGTTAAACAAATTAAATTTTCTTTTATGATTTAGTGTAATTTTGGAAAATGTTTGTGACTTCTGAAATATCAAGCAAAAC
Source organism: Galbula dea (assembly GCA_013399015.1). Lineage (NCBI taxonomy): Eukaryota > Metazoa > Chordata > Aves > Piciformes > Galbulidae > Galbula > Galbula dea. The sequence continues at coordinate 13,835 of VWZX01010113.1, forward strand.
ACTGCCATAGAATGATTTGCTACTTGATGAAATGAAAAACATAACACTGTACTGGGCAGACGACTAGTTCAAAAATTTTTGTTTCAATTTTATTTTACTATTGAGCCAGGGAAAGCAGTGTAATAAAAATGAAGACTCCGATGTTAAGATGAGAAATGAAAACTGCTGAAATTCTTTTAGCAGGTTTACCTTTATTTCTGAAGATCTTTCTTGAATCAGCTGGACTATTATGCGTATTACTAGCCTGTGACTGTTACAGGGTAGACAAATATAGACAAATACTGCCCATAGACAAGTCCACAGTTTTCCCATTTTGTAGGCTGAAGTAACCACAAATAAAATGTTTGAACTTGCCAACATATATGAAAACTGTAACATTTTCACTTTAAACAGAGTCCCTCTTGTCAATCAGGAAGAAAACTTCTCAAGTAACAAAGTATTACCTGGACCAGCCAACTGGTACTCATATTAACATGCTCTTCTTTGCACAATATCCAGTGCAATGACAAATCAATAATTAAATGGGACAAAAACTCAATCTGAAAATTGATTAATGTGGTGTATGAGGGCACAGACCCCAGTTGCTGATGGCAATCAGAATCACCTTTATTGTTCCAGAAGCTGGAATTTATATTTCTACAGAAAAGATAATGACCAATTTTACCTTCACACAGAAAGCACACTGACCAATTAGTAAGTAACACCTTCATACAGAAAGTATACTAGTGAATTAGCAAGTGACACTTTCATATACAAAGGATACTGACCAAATAACAAGTAACACTTAATACATAAATACTATAAATGTCATAAAACCAGTACATTACAAAGACATGTAAATATAAGACTGGCACTGTGAGCTGTGGGGAAGATAGCATGCTAAGACTGTGTAGGGTGTCAAGGCCTTTGTGTGCAGCTGCAAAGCTCCTGCTGGCTGACTCTCACTCTCTCTCCCACTCTCTCCAGGCTACCTAACTTCTTTCTTAGAAGAAACTGACCTCTGCCTTGTCTGGTTTCTCTTTTGTAGAAGCCTGGCCTTAGTGGCCTATAACGACATACCACAGATTAACACTACTATTCCACATATTCTTCCTCTTGAATAGGACTAAGACTTTTCACCTACTGATTTACTATACTGAAATTTACTTACACATATTTACAGCATTGCTATTCCTGATAAGGCACAGAAGAATAAAACTTCCAGGTGTCCATTACAAATGATGAACAAAAGACATTTATGGAGGAAATGGTTTCAATGAATTTCAGGATATAGTCTGATGAACTGTAAATCTGTATCAGTTTCTGTTAGATGACTACAGGCAGCTAAAGAGAAAAAAATTCCGATTCCAAACTAAATTTCTCTCTCACCTGAAGTTTTCTACAAAGTTTATAAACATAGCATTTCATAATAAGGGGAAATAAATTTGTAATAGTATCTACCTAGATTTGATCTACCTATCAACTGTTTATATATTTCTACAAATAAAATCTCTTAATTTCGCTTTTATCCTAATTTAGACGTTGCATGTATGTCTTTAAAGATTATCAAAGAAAACAATCAAACACAATACCACTCATAGCTGGTTTTTTTAAACCTCCCTTCTAGTTGATGTGTTTGATATAATGAAGAACAAAGGATTACAGGTACCGGTCACATAAAGAGAGAAGAAGTCATCTTCTACAATGACCAAAATAGGTATATACAGACAAATGCATATATGTAGACATATGCATATATATAGGGATGATTAAACAACTGAATGAATGAAATCAAACCCACTATAAAAACCCAAGCAGCATAGTACCAGATGACCTGAAGAAAATAATGAAGTACAGTATAAAACTACAAATCATAATTGTTCAGCTCCACCTTTACCTGTATTACCTCACTCTCTTCTACTAATAAAAAGCCCCATTCTTAATTCAAGACCAAACCTTGTGAAGAAAAAAACACTAAGTTTTACACAAATGCATGTATCCAATCAAACTTGTTGACTGTATGAAAACAACACACGGCTTTGGTTTACTAACATTTAGCCTCTAAATAAGTAACTTAAACTATAAAAACACTTGCTTTCTTACAGAAAACAACCTTTCAGGAGACATTTACCTAAAAGGGTGCTTCATAAATGAATCATATTTATTTGATTATACGTAAATTGTCCACCTATGACAAGCAAAAGAACTGAGAATGTTCTTAAAAACTATGAAAACTATGGTGAGAGCCTCAAGCTCACTATAAACATTTAAACGTGTGATGCCAACTTTGATACACATATGTTGAATCTAAACATGTGATCCTTAGTCTTATGTCTTCTGACTAAGATTTTAGTTTAATCTAGTGCAGCTCAAACATAATTGTCATACAAAATTCCCCTGCAGTTGTGTGGTTTTGCATTTTTATCACACTCATACGGTTGTCATTACTGTTAATATAAATAATTAACATTTCAGTTTAAGCTTTCTCTTGAGATTATTGCCTGTCAGATTTTCTAATCCTCAACTTCATTCTCTCTGCCTCTTAGGAAAGCCCGTTCCTAGGTCAGACAAAAGATAATCAGATGCACCTGAATGAACTTCAGAGTGAGTCAACCAAAACAGTTATGCATTTGTATCCATCATATTTCTGCACCTTTCATTAAAATGACCTAAAGACATGCTTGTATTTCTCCATGAGGTCTTACAACCTATTACTCCACATTAAAAGCAAGTAATACAACAAGAAGTCTTTTCAAGAGCCCCTGAGTGAGTGGGTTTCACTTGAAATATTGCAGGATGCAGAACATGCTAGTTTAAGTTACAGGGATCTCGTACCCTTATGCCCTAGAGGCATCTCATCACAAAGTGTAAACAGCATCAGGGAAAGAAAGACTTTTTTCCTTGGTTTGAACAGGCTTCTGTGTACATTCTGTCAGTAGGGAAGATGAGGAAAAAAAGAAAAAAAGAAAAAAAAGAAGAAAAAGGACAACTTCCCATACTAAAAACACACTTAATCCTACTTTTAACGAAATTTGTACATTGGTACCCTGAATTACTGCCAAGAGATCATTCATCAAAACCTTCACCATTTAAGTAATTTATTTACTTTCAGATAGATTCTTCTATCCTGAAATATTCCTTTAAGGAGTAACAGATGCCAAACTGAGGGTGTCATCTAACCTAAAACTTTGTTTCTGGGACATGGTTTCCAATGATAGCCTGAAACTAAGGAGGAGATACAGAAGTGTTTAAACCAGAAAGGAAGAGATTGATTGAAAAAAATAATAGAGAGGAGCTTATTTTGTTCACATTTAAATTAGGAACAGTTCAGATGATGTCAGTTTTTAACTACAAAAATGCAGAAGTATAACAAAGACATAAGAACTTGATTCAAGGGTGTTGAACAGAACTGAATGGCAGTCTGAGTGGTTTTGGATCAGTCCCTAAATAGGAGGTAGAGTCGAAGAGAAAGGTTCTTAGTTTTAAGCTTAATTCCTAAATAATTGACCTATACTAATCCAATCATTTACTAAACCTAAATTGGTAAATTTCATTGCATAATAAACACTCGAACAAAAGTTGCACCAGACATGCTCTATTTCGGAAGCTGCAACTGAATTTTATCTTCCACTTTATGAAAACCAAAAGTATGAGTTCTAGGTCTGCTGACTGCAGTAGATCAGAAAAGTATGATCACTGCTTATGTATTCATGGTGGCCTTAAAGACTGGCTTTCATTTCTAGCATCATGGGTAGAGTAACGTTGGCTTAGCATGTACACCATTTCACAGAATCACAGAATGTTAGGAGTTGGAAGGGACCTTGAAATATCATCTAGTCCAACCGCCCTGCCACAGCAGGATTCCCTAGACCAGGTCACACAGAAGTGTGTCCAGAAGGGTTTTGAATATCTCCAGAGAAGGAGACTCCACAACCTCTCTGGGCAGTCTGTTCCAGTGCTCTGGCACCCTCACTGGGAAAAAATTTCTATGTGTATTCACACAGAACCTCTTATGTTTTAGCTTACAACCATCGTCCCTCGTCTTGTCACTGGGCTTCACTAAGAAGCCCCATCCTCCTGACATCACCCTTCACATATTTAAAAACATAGCTGAGGTCTCCTCTTCTGCAAGGTCAACAGACCGAGCTCTCTTAGCCTTTCCTCGTAAAGAAGATGTTCCACCCACTTCATCATCTTGTGGCTCTGCACTGGCCTCTTTCCAGCAGTTCCCTATCCTTCTTCAACTGAGGGGCCCAGAACTGGACACAGTAGTCCAGAGGCGGCCTCACCAGGGTAGAGTAAAGGGGGAGAAGAACCTCTCTTCACCTACTTACCACACTCCTTCTAATACACCCCCGAATCCCATTGGCCCTCCTGGCCACAAGAGCACACTGCTGGACCATGGTCATCCTTCCATCCACCAGGACCCCCAGGTCTCTTTCCCCTTTACTGCTCTCCAGCAAGTCAGTCCCCAACCTATACTGATCCATGGGGTTGGTCTTTCCAAGGTGCAAAGCTCGACACTTGGCCTTACTGAATTTCATTCAATTTCTCCCTGCCCAACTATCCAGCATGTCTAAGTCACGCTGAATGGCAGCACAACCCTCTGGTGTATCAGTCACTCCACCCAGTTTAGTGTCATGGGCAAACTTGCTGACAGCGCACTCTGTTCCCTCATCCTCATCAGGTCGTTAATGAATGGATTGAATAGTAACAGTCCCAGGACTGACCCCTTAGGGACTCCACAAGACGCAGGCCTCCAGCTAGACTCTATCCCATTGACCACTACTCTCTGACTTCTGTCCTTCAACCAGTTCACAATCCACCTCACTACCCAATCAGCCAGACCACACTTCCTCAGTTTAGTTGCAAGGATGCTGTGGGAGACAGTGTCAAATGCTTTCCTGAAATTAAGATAAAACACATCCACTGCTCCACCATCAGGTT
>VWZX01010113.1:18959-34929 GCA_013399015.1 Galbula dea
GGCTCCTCCTTCTTGCTCTTTTTGAAGACTGGAGTGATGTTTGCCTTCCTCCAAACCCCAGGCACCTCTCCTGTCCCCCAGGATTACTAAAGATGATGGAGAGTGGCCTGGCAATGACTTCTGCCAGCTCCCTCAACTCTCATAGGTGCATCCCATCAGGACCCATGGATTTAAGGATGTCCAGATGGCTTAACTGCTCCCTAACCCAGTCCTCTTCAACTAAGGAAAACTCCTCCAGTATCCTAACATCATCTGGGGGCTCAGGGGTCTGAGGCTCTTGAGGACGGTCTCGAACAGTACAGACAGAGACAAAGAAGGCATTCAGTAACTCCACCTTCTTTGTATCTTCTGTCACCGAGGCACCACCCTCATTCAGCAGTGGGCCTACACTGTCTCTAGTATTAATTTTTCAGTTGTGGCAGAGATTGGTACAATTTGAGATAAATATATTTCTGACATTATGAATATAATTTTACACAACATAAACAGTATGTTATTTTATCATTTTGTTATTTCTGCCAATCTTGACAAACCTTGTAATAATGACTCCCTTTGTAACAAAGTAGAATCTGCATAAAATGTTCCTGGAGTGCATCAATGACAACTTCTTCCTCAAAATGACAGAGGAACCAACTAGAAAAGGTGCTATGCTGGACCTTGTTCTTACCAAGAGGGAAGGGCTGGTGACCAACATAAGGCTGAGGGACAACCTTGGCTGCAGTGACCATGAAGCACTAGAATTCAAGATCCTCAGGGCATCTAGGAGGATATATTACAAGCTCATGATCCTGGACGTCTGACAGGAAGGCTTTGATTGATTCAGGGATCTGATGGCCAAAGTACTGTGGGACAAAGCCCTAGAGGAAGGGGGGCCCAGAACAGCTGGTCAATATTCAAGGATCACCTTCTTTGTGTCCAGGACCTATGTATCCCAACAAAGAGAAAGGCAGGAAAGAATGCTAGGAGATCTGGCTGGATGAACAAGATGCTCCTGGACACACTATCCCATAAAAAGAATCTATACAAGGAGTGGAAGAAGGGACAGCTAGAACAGGGGGTATACAGGGAAGCTGTCCGGAGAGCAAGAAAACTGGTTAGGAAAACTAAAGCTCAGTGGGAGTTAAATCTAGCCAGGGGAATACTAAAAATTTCGATAGATATATTAACGGAAAAGGAAGACTAGGGAAGGTGTGGGCCCCCTCAGAAAAGAAACGGGAGAACTGGTGACATGTGATATGGAGAAGGCAGAAGTTCTCAACAGGTTCTTCACCTCGGTCTTCACTGGCAAGGGTTCCCGCCACACCCCAAAGGCAAAGAAGATAATGGCAGGGGCTGGAAGATAGAACTGCCCATGGTAAGTGAAGATCAGGTTTGTGACGATCTGAAAAACCTGAATGTTCACAAGTCCAAGGGACCCGATGGGATACACCCACAGAGGGAACTGTTGAATTGTATTCCAGAAGTCATGGCAGTCTGGTGAAGTCCCCACTGATTGGAAAAAGGGAAACATAACCCCTATTTTTAAAAAGGGAAAGAAGGATGATTCAGCAAACCATAGGCCAGTCAGTGTCACCTCTGTGCCTGGTAAGATCATGGAGCAGATCCTCCTGGAGACACTGCTGAGGCAGTAGGATAATGAAGAGGTAATTGGGTATAATCAACACAGCTTCACCAAAGGTAAATCATGCCAAATTATTCTCTAAGACACTAAGGGATTCTCTAAATTGACTGCTTTTGTCCTCATGGGGGACTTCAACTTGCCAGATGTCAACTGGGAATACCACACTGCTTTCACAAATAGGTCCAGAAGATTCCTAAAACACCTGGATGTACTTCTTGGTACAGGTACTAAGGGAGCCAACCTGGAAAGGTGCCCTCGTTGACTTGCTGCTTTTTGACAGAGATGGCCTTATGGTTGAAGTGCCAACAGGCGGCCATTTTGGCCACAGCAACCATGAAGCAGTTGAATTGAAAATCCCTGGAGACAGGAGGAAAATTGCCAGCAGAACTGCAACTCTGGATATAAGGAGAGCAGACTTCACATGGTTCAGGGAACTACTTAGTAATGTTCCCTGGGAAAAAGCTTTTGAAAGTTTTGGGGTATCTCAGTGCTGGTCACTTCTCAAGTAGCACCTCCTAAGAGGAGCAGGCAATTCCAAAGTGTTGGAAGTTGAGCCGGTGAGGCAGAAGGTCAGCCTGGCTGAGCAGGAAGATTCTTCTGGAGCTTAGACAAACAAAAAGAAAGTGTATGACCAGTGGAAGCAAGATCAGGCAACATGGGAGAACTACAGAGGCACTGTTTGGAACTGTAGGGAGAAAATTTGAGTGGCCAAAGCCCAATCAGAGTTGAAGCTGGCCAGTACTGTGGGGGACAATAAAATAGGTTTTTTTAATATGAGTTAATAGCAAGAGGAAGACCAGAAATAACATTGGCCCAGTATTTGATGAGGACAGTCATCTCACAAACAGGGACACAGAAAAAGTAGATGTTTAATGCTTCATTTGCCTGGCTGATGTCATAATGAACTCTCTCAATAACTATTTTTGTTCTGAAACACACAATCCCTTATGAATCACAAAAGACATTCTGATATGCCTTAATGTTCCATGAATTAAAATGGAATTCCTATCAGAAGTGTCAGATGGAGAATACAAAACCACCTTCTATAATTAAGATCTCAGACAAAATACTTCTTCCTGAACCCAGGAAAAAAAATTTCTTTGTGCATTTAAAATTGTGTCTATGAAAATAAAAACATTAATTTACTGCAAAGTAATATGAAAATGAATATACCAGAAAATACAATGTAAAAAGCTGTTATGCTTGAAAGAATTTATAATGTAGTCTCCTATATATTTTTGTTTAGGACTAATTCTACCTGTGGTTTTCTTTGCACATTTAACTACTGTTCAGTTACCGTTACTGTAGCTCTGGCCTGCCCAAGTTCCTGCAAAGTCACTGTTTGCTTACAAGTTAGCTAAGAGTCAGGAAATATTTAGTAACTATGAATAACTGAGGAAAGGCTGAGGGAGCTGGGTCTCTTCAGCTTGGAGAAGAGGACGCTAAGGGGTGTCCTCATCTATGCTGTTAAATATGTGAAGGATGAGTGTCAGGAGGATAGGGTCAGGCTCTTCTCAGTGAATCCCAGTGACAGGACAAGGGGCAATGGCTGAAAGCTGAAGCATAGGAGATTCCTTGTGAATACATGTAGAAATTTTTTCCCAGTGAGGGTGCCAGAGCACTGGAACAGAGTGCCCAGAGAGGTTGTGGAGTCTCCTTCTGTGGAGATATTCAAACCCCATCTGGACACGCTTCTTTGTGCCCTGGTCTAGGGAATCCTGCTGTGGCAGGGCGGTTGGACTAGATGATCTTTTGAGGTCCCTTCCAACTCCTAATATTCTGTGATTCTGTGATTCTGTGTGATAACTCAACAGATTTGTTTAGAGAATACGCTTCCAGATTTGTACCAATTACTGGATCTTCAGTTTGCTACAGCGAAAAAAACAACAGTTCTAGAACAAACTTTATTAGCCAACTCAAATAATAAAGTCTTGGAAGTCACTCCGAGAGCTTCAAACTTATTTGAAAGAGCAGAGCCCACTGATTTGTAAAACAATCTAAACTTTAACATGCATCAATGGAAGTTTCTAGTGAGTATTTTCTGAACTTCGGTAGCTTTTAGGCACACAGTCCCAACCTAAAACCCAGTTAATTTTCTAATGTAAGCTGATTTTGAGCATAGTACCAAAATCAGAGCTGACTTACAGTGAGGTTTTCATCCTCTTTTCTTTTGCAGACAGAGAGATAACATAAAAAAAAGTTCACTTTAGCAAGGAAAAGACTAAATAAGAACACTGGCTATTATTTTACAACACTAAAGGAGGAAAGAAAAAAGTATACAGTGGAAGAAAAAGGTTTGCAGAAATGACACGTTCCAGATGCATACTTTGACATAATACAGCTATACTGTATATACTGAAAATCTTCATACTTGATGTATTTTTGCTGTGAAATTCCCTAACTCCCAAAATCTGAATTTCTTTATTTTCGTGATGCTCTCGTGAGTGCACAATTCTGCTAACGCTAAAGTGTCAAACTTCAAGAAAGCATCTTTCCATGTAAGACAGGACTTAAATCTTTAAGTGTCACCAACAATAAACTTAATAATAAAACAAAAATAAAACGTAATTTTAAATTGGCATCCTTGCTATATTTTTAGAGTTTTCTAAACACTTCAGTCATTTGATTATCATACCCCAGTTAAAAGCAGAAAATAATTCATGCCTTAGTAGAATACATACACTTAAATGCTATTTTTTACATTAGATGTTAGGTTTCTTTCCTCAGATAGTGCTTTGTAGTTTTTATGTTTTCTTATGTTGACAATTTTCACCATTCACAAATTACCAGAGAGTTGACATAAATGTTCTAGCATGCAAACCTAAAATACAGCTTCTTAAATACTGCCACTACTATTTAAAACCAACACACAGTTAAACAACTGGGCAGATAGTGTTAGTCTAAAGCAAATTTCATTTAAATGTATTCACAGGTTTACAGTACAGAATTTTGAAAAGTGTATATTTTTCAAATATTTGATTAAGTACTTCAAAATGCTGGAATAATTTGGCACTCAAGGAATAGTGTTTGATGTAATTTCTGGCGTCACCACAGCAAATGTCACATAAAAGAAAAAAAACATCTTATTTAAAGTAAGGTCTTGACAGCAGTCTGGCATAGTCAACAATCTTATTCACAAATTGGAAGGCTGGTTATAATCAAACATGTATGGAGGGAATCAGTTTTTCTCTCTCTGTCCCCATGAAACAATGTAAACACTTAAATTTTCACTCTCCAGTCTTCCTTAATTATGCTAATCTCTTAATAAAAAAAAAAAAAATTTAGGTTGGCATAGTATCTAACATGAACATTCTGAAGTACAAATACTAATAAAGATCAGTCAGTGGATGTAAGAGATGTGTCATGGCGCCACCCATCCATTCGGATTCTGTCAGAATTAGCCCTGATTCAACAAAAAGTCCAGCATGACCTAAACCTTGATCTCACAGTCCTGTGGTCTTCAGTGAAATTTCTCTTGCTATGGCTGCATGTTTTGGCTGAGATGCAGTGTTTATTAACCAAGCACAGAATCATACTAATACAATTATATAGCCTGTAAACTAGAATTTTTTTCCCATTGCAGCCAGTTCAGAGCACAGGAAGACACTGTGCAAGTGTCCGCACCATCTGGCTTCATCCACAAGTGCATATCTGGTCTGCGGCAAACCACTAATGTAGATGTAACCTTTTACTTAAAATTCCTACTAAAATTTCCATTTTCTGCAGATATTTTTGAAGTCTGCAAGTTCTTTCATCCTTTACCAGAAATGTATTTATCGTGCAACTGTTCTTTTTCTTTCCATATAGATGAAAAATTTTGTACAATTAAACTGACAAAAAATCGATATGCTTGTGAAGGACATGTATAGAATGATTTCTAAAATGCACTGTGTATAATACAGAAGTGAAAGTTGACTATTTTAAACTTCATACTAACAAACTTTATAAAAATAGTAACTAAACAAAAAGACAGCATTATAGGACAAGACATTTAGCAAGTGCTAGTTGATGCAGACAGCACTTTGGTACTTCTTGACATCAGCTGAAGTTAAGACAAAGGCAGCCAACTGTAAGATATGAGATAGTTTCATCACCTAATTATTTTTTATTACAAATAATTTAAGCATGCTATTTAATCATCAAGTGTTAGTGTTCTACCACTTCTGGTTTAGCTGATACTTTGATAGATTTCATTACTTTTAAATCAGCAAACCAAACACTTTTCTTTTCCCTGAAATACTGAAAATGTATTTGAAATTTAGTTTTTCCTACATGTCACCCATGTGGACCCAGCATCCCAAGGCACAGAATATGCTATTGTTATTCTCAATTCTGTAAAGACTGAAAGCTTCCTTAGTAAATAAATTTAGATAGCAAGTTTATTTACAAAATTAATATACTTCCTTACTAAATCTACTTACTAAAGAGAGTAAATAAAACTTCAAATGGCATACATAGTGTGATCTGTAAAATGCCACAAAAGACACTTAACCCAAAATTTTAAAATCTCTCCTTTAAAAGTTGACTTCTTCTCTCTTGGCCTGAATTTTGGCAATATTGCCTATTGAGCTATTATGATAAATTAAAGACCATGTGGTAACTCTCATTAAGTTCTGGTATTTCACAATAGTGTTTTGATCACTTTTAAATGCCTAGCATCATAAACTCATATTTTAATTAAAGCTGTTCTTATATTCAATCCACAATCCTTTATAATCCAAACTACATGCCACTAATGCAGTAAGTCTCCAATCCGCCTTTCAGTCAGCACCTTTAAGCACTACATGTTAATTCCAGCTAAGTATAGGCATGCTTTCCACTCCTTCAAGGCCATATCAATTACATTTAATGAGTTTTTCACACCTATTCTTCAGTTGCAGATTTTGTGATGGTTGATTCTCTACCACCAGAAAATTTCTTACTTCTGTCGATCATACCATAAATTACATTTCCTTGTGAAAGGCTTCCTGCAATGGGGAAACATCGTTAGGACACTGACTTTCTCTTTTCAGGGTATAGACTAACTTACTGAACAAGCAGAATAAGTTATCTGAAAAGAAAGCAAAATGGAAAGAGAGTACTGCTTTACTGAATTATTTTGGCAGACCTACAATCAAGCCTTTATTTTAATTGTCAGATTTAAAGATTCACAGTGATGGTAAATACAATGCTTTGGGATAATGGCTCCACCTAACTACCATGCATTAAAAAAGATGCATCAAACCACCTTCTGAGTCACATTTTACTTTTTTTTTTTAAGTTTTGCTTCACAGAATCCTGAAAAATAGACAATCTAAGCTCATCCTTCCTAATGGCAGAACCAACCTTTTCTACATCAGTCCTAAGAAGTAATTGTCAAATCTGCTATTGAAAAGTTCCACTTTGTAGGTCATCTATTGCAATACTTATCTTTAGGCAGTATTCCCTAACATTTAACCTAAATCTCTTCAGCTGCAGTTGAAGCCTATTGTCTCCTGTCCTCTCCACAGGGATTACAAAGAACAGCTTCCTCTTCATGGAAGCCTTTAACATTTTTGATGATTGTTATTATCACAAAGTCATCTCTTCTCTAAACTAATTTGACTTAATTAAGCTCAAATTCTTACAGTCTTCAAATATTATGCTTTCCAGATCATCAATCACCTTTGCTGCTTTCCTCTGTGCTCCCTTAAGGCACACACCAAAACTGGGCAAAGGATTCTTGCTGAAGACCTGCTCAGGCTTAGAAAATAGTCACGCTCAGAAAATGAGTCTGTCTTGCACGCAATAGTCCATTTGATATGTTTTACAGTAAATTCGGTCTTTTTGATAGCATGGTGCTATCAACTTGTTCTCAGCTTTCTATTTATTACAATTCCTAGATTTTAAGCTGCCTAAGTCCTACCTTACATTTTGTGTTTGTGCCACTTGTAAGTTGTGAGAAACCACTTATTATAATAATATTTTTCCCCTGAGATTCCCAAGCTAAAATATTTTGTTTACCTTGACCTGTCTTTCAGCTTCCATGAACTGACTTAATCTACCAGCCCAGCTCAAAACTATCCTACCAAACAAAAAAAAAAGGAACACTTTTCTTCCAGTTTAAACAGAATCTGATCAGTAAAAGCTCCAACACAGACTATTGGAAAGGAAGAGAGTCAGCCACAACCACATGTAAATTGCAACCTTATCACATTTGCATTTTTCTTTATTTTTTCCCTTTCATCTTCAAGTTTCCTGTCCCACATATTTATTTTACCCTGCAAATTTAATAAAGGTTATCTGTTGTTTTTTTCCAGATGGCTAAAAACAGATTCCCAGGAATCCTGCTCTCCAGTCTGATTACAAACACTTCTGTTAAAGCACTGTGCTAATGTTACTGTCTCTGTGACCACTTTAGCCAGCTCCCTAATATGTTTCAGTGAATGCCATCAAGTTCAAACGATTTTAATGCACCTAATTTATCTAAATAGTCTCTAGTTGCTTGTTCTGTACCTGAACACTTCCTTCTATGTCACTGATCATATATAACCATATGATCAAAGTGGACTGCTATGCTAAAGACAGAGTGAGAGCAAGCATTCAAGCTTATTTCTTCTTTATTTAGCCAAAGACAAACAACTCTCTTCTTGCTCACTCATCTCCTTTACTACATTTTAATTAATCGTTTTGCTCTCCACCACTTGCATCTCATTTAATGTCTTTTAAATTTTGTCTTCAATCTTTGAACATGTTAATTTTTAGTTTGGTACTCCATGAGCTTGTTGACTATATTCTTTACTACCATATATCTTTCTCAACAGGTATTGGAACAGACCCCTTCCTGTCTCTAGCAGTAATCACAAAAAGGAAAACCAAGATTATTCAATATTATTTTCACCGTGAGCTGTTGTTTACAGATTTTAGGTTTATCTCCTACCTGCTGTTTATTTCAATGAAAGTAAAACCTGGTATACAAGCTCACCTCCTTGAATAAGAGGTATCCTTCACAACTGTACCACAGTGGTAACCATGAGTATTGCCCAAGTATTAATTTAGTCTGCCACTAAAGGTGGATTTACTGAAATTACTCTACAGTAAGTACTCTGACATAACTGGTGCCTGAACTGGTATAATGTTTAAGCAATAATATTACAACCGCTATACATGGCACTACTCAATAGAATTTATCATGTATAAGGAATAAGGACTATTCACTACCTTTTCTATATTTGTACTTGCAGCTCATTTTTTTACATGGCCAGGGACAGTATTTATGCCAATGAGAGCTTACTTTCATTCAGTAATTGAGCATGATTCCTAGAACTTTTTCAGAGCCACTACTTTGTAAAATTTCATACACAAGTTCAAGAAACTGTATTTTTCATTTTGTCAAACTAGTTACTGATCAAGCTCACCTGCTACTCAAAATGTTCCATGAGGTTTTATTTTTCCAAAACTCATGTTATACTACCAGTCTTCTAAATTGTACATCATCTGGGAAATTTGCTGAATAATTTTGTAGTTTCTTCCAGATTTCCTATAGTATTGAGAACTAGACAAGAATCTGCTCCAGAAATATGCCTAGCACTCCAGAGTGCTTAATAAACAATCTGGTTTTTCTCCTTCAGTTTGGCTAATAAAGGGTGTTACATCCACCTGCACTAAACCACACATCTTACATACTACTACAAATTTAACCATTTATGCATATTTAGAAAGAAATAGAATATGAAATATGAAAGAAGTGGGCATCTGAAGATCCCATTTTGTTAAACATGAAACTGACTTTCTGAACTCCAGTTCCATTAAAGTCATGAAATGTGTAAGTCTGAAGACTGTAGCTTTGAGTTCGAAGTTAAGCATCTGCTTTTAAGTACCTTTCCAAGTCAGAATGTCACAGAATCACATAATGGTTAGGGTTGGAAGGGACCATTATAGGTCAGCCAGTCCAACCTCCCTGCTCTAGCAGGGTGCCCTAGAGCACATTAGTCAGGATTGTATCCAGATGGTTTTTTAATGTCTCCAGAGAAAGAGACTCCACAACCCCTCTTTTCCAGTGCTCAGTCATTCTCACAATAAAGAACTTCTTCCTCAAGACTTTCCAAGTAAAAAAAATCTGAACAGCTATATCCCCACCAAAGAATTCAATCATATTCCATGATATTTCAAATCCAGAAGCTTGTCCAACTACACAGCTATAAATAAAGAATGTTCAGAAGACAAATACTACCTCATCTGAAAGATCAAAGAATGCTACCTGTACAATTTATGTATATACTGACGTCCTTCCATTACTACCATTCTTACGGAAAACACATTTTGTTGGAAATCCCCCCACACACTTCAAGAATACAGCTTCCACATTTATCCACATGTAATATAAAACTATTAAAAGACTTTAAGACAGGATTGTTAACTGGAGATGTACACTATACATATTATAATATACTCTTACCTTCCTTTTCTTTGGGTTTTAAAGCTCTTTCTTCTTTTTTCTGCTTTGCTTCAAGCAGCTCACGTTTCAGCTGTCGTGCTTCTTTTCGTAGCTCCTCACTGCAAAAAGAAAAAAGAAGTTATTCTCTGGGAACGCAAAGACACTCAGGAGAAAAGAGAATCAAAGTTAATGGGAAGTAAATCTCTGATATAAACAAAGGAAAGGTACTGACTCACCGATGCTAGGAAGATGGCTTAAAAATCAATTAGAATCTAAGAAAGTTCATATTTTCATTAGCAGGGACAACAAAAAAATGTTACAGAACTTATTTTAAGAACCCATTAGAAATACCTCAGGTACATGAATAATAAGATAAAGAACCCTCTTTGTACTTTTAACATTGTCAGAGTTAACCATGAGAGTGATACAAAGAGAATTTGAAACAGAGGCACTGTCAAGTAAAAATTCTGTTTACTAAAGTAATAAATCCCAGCATCCTGGATTTCTTAGGTGGACAGGCAATGAAGCTGTTAAGTGACAAAGACATGAAATGCATGCAAGCATAAATTATTACATATTAAAATTCATTTTATTTTACAGATTTTACAAAACAATAAGTCGGTGATAACACTAGAAAGAAGAAAACAAAATTTGCAAGTCATTGTACCAGTATCAAATGAAATCTCTGCTTTCATAGGCTGGAAGTGACCTCTAAAGATCAGCCAGTCCAGCTCCCCTGCTTAAAGCAGGGTCAAACAGACTATATTGTCCTACTCTCCAAAGAGAGACCATTGTTCAGTCAGGTTTTGAATATCCAAATATTGGGACTCCACAACCTCTCTGGGCAAACACTGCTTGACCTCCGTCAATGTAAAAAAGCTTTTTTGTACATTTAAATGGAATTTCAGCTTGTGCCTTTTGTGCCAGTCTAATGACTACTAGTGGAAAAGAACGGACAACTGCTTCCAGTTTTTCAGGGTTAGGATCTGGATGTCTACTTAGTAAAAAACAAAAACAAAAACAAAAAAACCCACCCGGTATTATTAACCTAAATCAATGAAGAGCATAAATTATTACAATGCAGGAATGTAGCACCCAAGAATCTCCTGATGCAGCTGTTTTATGTACCCCCATTCTCACCTCTAATACCGTAACTCACAATACAACAGTATTTTTTAAGCAAAGACTTGGCATTGTGAGGTGATAACTTATTCTGAACTCCATTTTCATTGTGTTAAGTGTGCACAAACATAAAGCTTGTGAAAAGCAACAGAAAATGAACACTGCATTGTAAAGATATGCAAACAGTCCACTACAGCAGTAGGTCTTAATTTTCAACAGCATGGCAGAAGCTACACCAAGCCAGATTAACAGGTTTTACAAAAGACTACAGTTCTACTTTTCTGTCCTGAGAAAATCAGAGGGGAAAGATAGAGACATTTTTAAACTAAGTAACTCCATTGCTTTTATAAAAATTTGGGATAGTATGGTAAGCAAGCTGCACTAAGACACTGATCTAGAATATTGCAACATTTTCTTATACAAGTTGTACAGTAGGAACAATGTACATATCACTAAAAAATGTTTAAATTATTTAGAGTGCCAGAACCTAGTGACAGCAACAAAGTAAAAAAGCACTTAAAAGTAACAGAGCCTAGTACACTAGACATTTTCCTGTAAGAGGAACACACTTACTGCACTTACTCTTCCTCTTAGTTATGTTAAGGTATTGTGGAACAAACCAGCTAGTGACAACTGTTCAGGCTCCCCACCTTTACTTTTTTTGTTCCAATGGAAAGAGGTTTTTGTACAGAACACAGAAGGTCTAGTTCCTAGACCACCTAACTAAAAATTTTTTTCAAGCTCTTGTCTTGACTGATCAGACTAGCTATGATCAGTACTAGGTCAACAAAGGACTTCGTTCCTTTTACATTCCCAACATCCTACATTTTTTATTCCTAGGCTCGCTTTACTAAGTTGGGTTGATGAGAAAGGTAATCCAAAAAGCCTGCACACTTAAGAGGAAGCCACAGGATCTGACTGGTAGGAAAGCCAGGCTATATTCACAGGCTAGATTTACTGGAACAGAACTAGAAATAACTTTTTTGTGAACTGGAAAGCATCAAATAGTTGAAGAGCAGTAGAATCAAACTAAGGGAGCACAAATCAGTGTGTAGCTGCGCCCTACATCCTTGAAGCACAGGTGTATGCATGTAGCAAATTTGAATTCAGGTTTCATATAAGGTAGCTTTTGTTTTGTAGTGAATTATGCAATTGCCTCCTACCCCTGGAAAGTTTCTGTAACTACAGAGGCATAACTCTGTCTGCTCCATGCTTGTCTCACTGCTCTCTCAGTCCCACTGCTATGCTACAGACTCTCCTCTTGCTCTTGCTCCATTTTTCTTCTTCTTGTTGCTAGTTCCTGTAGCCAGGAAGCTGTCTTCCCTCCCTCAACACGGGAACAGGTTGCCCAGAGAGGTTGTGGAAGCCTCATCCCTGGAAGTTTTGAAGGCCAGGCTGGATGGGGCTCTGGGCAGCCTGATCTAGTGGGAGGTGTCCCTGCCCAGGCAGCGGGGTTGGAACTAGATGATCTTTAAGGTCCCTTCCAACCCTGAGAATTCTATGATTTTATGAACATAGGTGTAATCTCCTCCCTTGCCTACTTATCTCCACAGTTTGTGAAGAATGTTCCAGCAAAGCTACTTAAGTACCAAGCTGGATTCCACCTTACAGAAATTTTTTCTAAAACTAGACAACATGGACTAAATTTCCTAATTTCCAGTGATTTTTTTTTTAATAGCTTTTAAAAGTAAACTACATTTTATGCTAAATGAAAGCCATAACTTTCCAAATACTGGCTAGCACTAGCTTATATGTAAACAATAGCTTTTAACTTTTTATTTGAAGTCACTCAGCATATTTTTTTCTGTAATTACTATAACCTCTTAACTACATAACCCTCAATATCTTTTTCTGACTGAAGTCGAAACATCCTTAAAGATAATAGCTGTTAAACAACTTTACCAATAGGCTTGTACTATTTTAGGGCCAAGTGCATTGACCATAAGTGTCTCAACCATATGTTCTGTATTCAAGATCAATATGTATGTGTGTGTGTATATGCATGCATATATAGAATAAATTACATATTGAATGCTTCCGAAGACAAGAACTACAGATCATATTCTTTTTCTCTAAGTAACATTGCCAAAACTCTCTGGGAGACTTAACTGAAAGAAGCACTATAAGAAAAAATAAAACAAACCTAAAAATTGTTAATTGAAGTTTAAAGTAGAATGAAACAGCAGTATCAAAAGAATTACTTTTCCCACTCATCAGAGTTGAGTGAAATCAGAATATTCATTCTGCAGAAAGCTGAGATAAAAATCAAGCCAAACTGTTTCAGAACAAACCTGTTAACTCCAGAATTTTCAGATTACTTCCTCAGAACAAATAATGGTTTGTTTGTTTGTTTTGTCAAAAAAACTTGCAGTGAAATTAAGCCTAAGAATCCGTCAGAACTTCTGGTTCAACTGTGGCTCAGTTTGATAGGACTGTGAACCAGTTTCATATGACTGGCAGGAACACCAGAATCTAGGAACTAAAAGCATGAGAAGTTGGGTAACTTCAGTCTGAAATCTAGTTACACCCTACAGACACCATACATGGTGAAGACATCAGTTTTCTTAGTAAACTATTTAAATGCACGATCAATAAACATCTCTATGCTGTTATCTTGATAATCACTCAGACTTTTGTTTAGCATAATCAATATTTCATCAATATGTCATCAGTATTTCGTTGACTCTTTTTGCCTTTCTTGTAGGCATCCAGATTTTAATTTGACATATTCTTAGTCATATTCTTTTTCTTTTTCATTGATTTCATATTTCATTTAAACCAGAATGTTTCCTTCCCAGTGTGACTTTATTCCATATCTAATTTGGATATCCGTGAGCATTTCTTGTATTTTGATAACACTTCATTCTGTCTTTAGTTTTCCAATTCAGTTACATACATTAAATGAAATGATGCATCCAGAGAGTAGTGGTCAACAGGAGACCTTACTGTGGCCTTTTGATACTTAAAGGGAGTTTGTAAGAAAGATGGGGACAAATTTGTTAGTAGGGCCTGTAGTGATAGGAAAGCAGGTAATTCTCTTAAACTAAAGGAAGTCAAATTCAGACTGGATATAAGGAACAAATCTTCTTCAGTGAGGGTGCTGAAACACTGGAACATGGTGCCAACGGACGTGGTAGATATCCCATCTCTAGAAACATTCAGAGAGGTTGGATGGGTCTTTCAGCAACCTGACCTTTATCTATGATCCAGATGAGGGGATTGAGTGCGCCCTCAATGTGACAGTGAGTTGGGTGGAACAGTTGATCTGCTTGAGGGTAGGAAGGCTCTACAGAGAGATCTAGCCAGACTGGATTGATGGGCTGACGTGAATAGGCTGAGGTTCAACAAGTCCAAGTGCTGTGTTCTGCACTTGAGTCACAACAATCTCACGCAATGCTACAGGCTTGGGCTAGAGTAGCTGGAATGCTGCTCAGCAGAAAAGGACCTAAGGGTGTTGGTCAACAGCCAGCTGAATGTGAGCAGTGTGCCCAGGTGGCCAAGAAGGCCAACAGCATCCTGGCTTGTATCACAAAGTGATCCTGTGTCAGCAGGACAAGGGAGATGACTGTCCCCCAGTACTCAGTAGTTGTGAGGCTGCACCTCAAATACTGTGTTGAGTTTTGAGCCTCTCAATACAAGAAGGGCATTGAGCTGCTGGAGCAGTGTTCAGTCTAGAGGTGGTCCTTGGGGACACGATTTAGTGGCAAGCATGGTGGTGTTGGGTGGATGGTTGTACTCAACGATCTCAGGGGTCTTTTCCAACCATAATGATTCTGTGATTCTGATTTAAAGATGGCCCTGCTCATTGCAGAGGACGTCCAATCAAAACTATTCTGTGATTCTGTGTGTCAATCATGAACACTATTTGACTGCTAATCTTTAAGCCAGCAATAAAGTGGATTAAGCTATCTCAAACAATTCAGTTTGCATCTAATGTCTGAGAAGCACCTTTTCTTAACTTCAACACAATAGAAGGTACCTTCATGATTTATTTGCAGTTTTATATACTTCATGGCAAAGTAGGCCGCAGACAAGCAGAAAAAACTTCCTCTATGGGAACTTGGTCTGAAAAAACTTCCTCTACTTTCTGTGATCCCAAGGTTAAAAGATGATTATCATTGACTGTTTCAATACGTATGCTGAAAAAGGTTCTTGACTCCAGGTCTAAGACTGTTTTACAGATTAATGTCATAAGTCATATAAAGTTAGAATACTCTAGAAGTTTAGAGATGTTCATATGGCTGGACAGACTCCACAAACAATAAGTCATATAAAGTTAGAATACTCTAGAAGTTTAGAGGTGTTCATATGGCTGGACAGACTCCACAAACAATCTTATGGAGAGTGCTTGACCTTAATCCTCCTACTGAATTTGAAAGAAAGCAGATTTTGCTGGATCAAGATTCCATCCCTATTGAATGCAAAGGGAAGCAGTGCCTAGAACACAAGACAAAAGGTTAATAACATAACTCTTATTTTGGCTTTGTCATTAAGGGTCTAATCCACAAGTAAGCAAGCACTCGCTGCGCTGTACACCTAGGTAATGATCTATGTGCAAGCATAGATCAAAAAACTCATGACAGTATTGCTATGGTATAGAGTTTCAGTACATTACACGTTCTACTGATTCAAGCTGAGTTGTTTTTTGGCTTAGTTAAAATACCTCCAAAGCCCACTTATTTTGCTTGTTCACTACAGCAGACCTCCCATCTCTCACCTTTTATCAGTACCAGTTTTATAATTCAAAACCTTTTATCTTATTAGTAGTTTTCTGCAGTTATTTTTTAGCATCATATGTGCGGAGCAACAGCTCACCATCATTAATACCATCT
>VWZX01010114.1:3915-37381 GCA_013399015.1 Galbula dea
GCCCTGAAGAAGGGAAGGAGCAAACACAACTACATCTGACCCACGTTGGCCTTGGGCTGGACCCAGGGACTGCAGCTTCGCTTTGGGATCCGGAGGAAGTTCTGGAGATGGGCAAATGCTGGCGGTTGCTGGGGATGCTCTGCCGGGGAAGGACCTCACCCGCTCCAAGTGACGTTGCCCTCCTCTGCCACACACCCTAGAAGGGTTTTTGGGGGGTTTTTTTGGCTCTTAATTTTGTGAGAAATAGACTTTGTTCAGAACCAGCTGATTTTCCAAGCAAAATCCCAAGGCACGCCTAGCGATTGCCTGTCCTGACTCTCCAGGCTGCTTCGGACACATTTTTCCTTACCCTTTCTTCCCCCCTCATGCTTATTTGTCTTCTTTCTTAGTTTTCTTTTTTTTTTTTTTTACTTGTTTTCTTTTTTTTTTTTTTTTTTCTTGTTTTTTTTTTTTTTTTTTTTTTCCTGAGGATCTGGGATATAAAATGCTCAGCAAAGGAAAATTGAATAATATCTTATTAGCTATTCATACCAATCTTTCAAACAGCCTTCTGAGGAAGTTATTCCCGACTGTACTCTTGTTCCCCTCTCAGCTCGGCGCAAGATCTACAGCTCACAGAAATATGTATTTCCTCTCCTTCAGTGTTCTGTCAGCGGCAAGGTTTTTAGTTTGCAAAGTTAATTTTCTCCTCTTAAATGCTGCCTAAAATCTTAACGGTATTTCGTACTCTATTTGGGGGCTTTGAGCAATTAAAGGAGCATAAAGGAGTAATTTCTTCCCTTTCTCTTTCCTTTTTTTTCTTAGAATTGGTATTTTCCCGCTATAATTTAGAATGAAATAGGATTTTTAAAAGATCCAGAGTTCTAATCTCGGTTGATGTTTTGGTGTATTCACGGTAATGAGTCCTATTCCCTCGGGTCTTGAAGCCCCCAAATGTCAATCAACCAAACCGATTCAGAAATGCCATTGTTCGGCTCCCACGTCACTCGCCTTCCTCTCATTTTCCTTCACAATACCGGAGTTCTCTGATCACTCACTCGGAATATGGGCATTATCTGTGGAAAATGCACAGTGTCTTGATCTCTGCCTGGCAGATACTGTTGGAGCCTTTCCGCCCAGAAGACCTTGCCTCTTTGGACTCCTGCACCCTGGACTTGAGTACAGCTCCAAGGAGCCAAGGAATATCCCAAAAGCAAACCGTGACATAAATCCGGCAAAAATTCATTTGTTTGCAGAGATGTTACATTTCGATTTCTGCGCCCGGAACTGGCCGCGGCATGGGCTCCGCACCTCGCTCCATATCCCACTCCGCGCCCCACTCCACGCCCCGCTCCCTGCTCTGCATCCTGCTGCGCTCCGCACCCCGCTCCGCGCAAACCCCGCCGAGGGGAGGACCGGGATCTTCGCGGACACGCTTTGGGACCCCCCCTACGTCAACTCCCGCGCAGCACAGAGCTCATGGACATCGGGAAGGGACTTCTGATGCTGCTTTTCCCTGTAGAAAACAGCAAACCTCCCCTCGCAGGACGCGGCAATGTCCTATTTAGGACAGCCGTCTCCCGTGGGCACTGCGTGGGGACATACCGCACTACCTCCCGCAGCTCCCGGGCGCTGGAGGTGTGGGCTAAGGTCCTTTCTTTTTCATCATCAGATCAGGGCAGGTGGGAGCACCCCAAGCCGGGAGCCGAGGGTTTAGTCCCCGAGGATCTTCCCGGTGTCCCCGGAAGTGTGTGGAGTGAGGCGAGCCTTCCGCGGAGCCCCGCGGAATTAGCGCTATCCTTCAGCCAGCCCAGGCACGGGCTCTCGGCTGGTTGCAAGGCATGGACGTCGTCTTCATTTAAAATTAGTGGCACAAGCTCCCCAGCCCCCAGCCTCAGCATTTAAAGTGCCTTTTGTCTCTTCATTTCACTTAAGCAAGGTTTTTGTTGCCGGTTGCCAAGTTCTATTAATGCAGAATTTAATCGGGAAGCGCTTTTCCCTGCTCCCAGCAAGACTGGAACAGCAGATTCTGAGGCCTGAGACGGCATAAACCAGATCCCTGGGCGATTATTGTTAATTCCCTGCAATTTCATGTCGCCTTTAGTAAAAACCACTTATGTGGCAGCAACTTTTTGCTCACTGAGGGAAAACTGGTCCTTTTTTTTTTGCCTTTTTTTTTTCTGTCCCTCCCGATCACTCATCAGTCCCTCCCAAGGCTGGAACACGAACCCGAAAAGGTTTTCTCTGAAGAGAAGGTCCTTAATTACTAGATCCTGTGCACCAGTAATCCAAAGGCACACTTAAAAGGCAATTTAATAGCTCCAGTTTCTCTGCCACACTGACTAGCATGTGGATGTTCCCAAACCGCCTCTCCCGGTGCAGAGCCTGAGTGCGTCCCTCTCCATTTTGTTTGCTTTTCTCAATATCCGCTTCTCCCTGCAGTGGGAATAAATGGAAAGGCTTCCTCGGGATTAAACCCTCACATTTTCCCCTTTGCTAACCAGTAAAGAGGGAGAGAGGGAGGAGAGGAAATGAAATTGTTCTGGAGATTACAGTGTGTGTCACTGGCTCTTTGGCCAGTCCTGGGGTTTTGTCGCTGGATGCCTAAGTGCAAACTTGTATTTCCCTTCACAAGAATGGACAATTTTTCTCGCTTGTTTGCAGTTTTCCAAAGTTCTACACACAAACCAGTGAACCTTAAGAGACCCTTTCACTCTTTTATTGTGAATATTTGTCAGTGCTCGGGGCCAGTGATTGCAGTGACAGGTGAATCCAGGGGCCCAGCGATGGCATCCCGACTTCATAGGTTTGGGAATGTAAAGGACTTACCGGCCCTTTCACTCGGGACGTGGGACTCAACAGGTTCACATTTTCTGGGCTAGAATTCCTCTGCCCCGCAGCCGAGCTGGACCAAACCTGAGCCCTGGCTGCTGCCAGGGTGGCCACTCCGGCAGCCTGGGCGAGCAGGAGGAGGAGGAGGCATGCGAGGAAGCCCAGCCCGGCAACCCCGCACAACGCCCAGCCACCTTCTCCCGCATCCCCAGCGGCCGGGGAGGGTTCCCGCGAGCCACGGGAACGCCTCGCCCCTCCTCTGCTCCTTCTCTAATTTTCATCCCCACTTTTAATTATTAATTACAGCCGAGAAGCACCGTGGCTGGGGAGGGTAGGGGGTAGGAGAGAGTAGAATCATTTTTAGGGCAGTGTTGAGAGCGGGGCTGGCTGGGGCGCTCCTTATGCACCCTTTTAATTGGCCTGGCTACAAAGTGACTACCGGAGGGGATGAGGGGTAGCTCGGTGCCGCTCCCCTCCAGCACCGGCACAGGGGCGCGATCCGACCACCGCCGTCCCCCCGCTGCCTTGACCGGCACAGCCGAGACCGGCACGTCACAGCCCGGCAACGGCACAGCCCGGTACGGCTGCGAGGAGCCTCCAGTGCAGGCGCCCGGTCGCTGCTGGGGTAGCTGCCCCTTGTCCCGCGCACTGGAGCCAGCCTTGATATTTAATCCGGCTCCCACCAGACAAAGACCCATCCTCTTACCGCGGGGAAACGGCATGGAGATGCGGCTAACCCTTAGGGTTATATGCCAAACTAGGACCTGAGAGGTTTAAAGGTTCTTGTCCCTCTTCTAAGCTAAACAAAAGGGATCAGAGACAAAAAATACTTTAAAGGGAAAAAAATCATTTTTTTCTCCCCTCCCAACAAAGAATTCCTATAATTTCATCTTGGGGGTGAATTTTTATTCCCGTGTCCACTCATGGTATTGAAATCGATCGCTGCAATATTTAATATATTAGAGTCTTGGAGTCCTCTCTCTGTAAGGCTGCGTTTGTTTCTTGTCTGACTACGTCCACTCCTGTAATAGCTCATCCTATACCTTTGTCTGCGGTGTAAAATAATTATACTCTTCATTTAAAACACAGTCATTAAAGGCTGCCGTCAGTTTTCTAATTATGTGGAAAAACCAGACGCTGGGTAAATAAAGGTATATTAATAGAATAAACTCCTAATAAATTCACAGGCATTCGATCAACAAACTCCAAAAATATCTGGGGTATAACTACAACATTGGAACTAACTATTTTTTAATTATGGGAGGTTTACGTAATGTACCCTTCATTTTTTGTTTAACTTCCCTATAGTGACCTGTCCCATAACCTTGTAATCCACTGTGGGATATTTCTTTCTGGCCTCTTTCCTTTTGTTATGCCCCTACAGGTTTCCAGCTTAGATGCATTTTTTTCTCTCTCTCTCTTGGTAAATGCGTGTTTAAAAAATATTTGACCTGTTTGACTTAGAGACGTGCATAGACATCTGTGGATTGGGTTAAGCTTCCTATGTGATTTCATGATCTTCCTAGAGCAACACCTGAAAATTAAAAATCATAACAGCCCTTCAATGTTGGGGGAAATTGCTGCATTAACAGCGTTTGCAAATACCGATGGCTCCTGCGAATGAGGGATTTTAACATACATAAATACATTATTTGATGATCTCTTTGAGAGCACATCTCGGGTCTAGAAAATGTCCAGGCATAACCGAGGTTTTGCCACCCCGCTGCACATCCCTTGGGAAAAACAGGGAGTATACTAAAGGATCTCAGGCACCTTGATGGAAAGTGTGGGTTAGGGAGCGAGCTCGGTAGCTTTGCTTTTCCTGCTTCCTTGGGAGCGAGAGAGGCTCCTGGAAAACGCTGTCAACCCAGGCAGAATCCAGGGGAACCAGGCTCCAGCCTCCATAAATGCCCATCTCTTCCCGCCGGGAAGAAGCCGGTTGACTTTCTTAGCTTTGCGGGTACTGGTGAGCAAACGCACTAAAAAAATCAAGATTAAAAGGGAGCTAGGATGCTGTTTCTTCCTCCTCCTCGTCAGCAGAGAGCAAGTCTTGCTGAACCCCTGCGGGGAACCTCTAAGCACCTTTGCGGGCAGAGCCAGCTCAGCTTCGATGGAAAGTCCTTTTTCTTTCAGCACTCATGCGTTTATCTTCAGGAACCTTGGGTCGGCTGAGATGCAGAAATGTTAATTGCTATCATGTCTATGCAAAGCTATTAACGCTATTGATTCTTAACTTTCTCAGCAGAGACAAATTTACCATATGTCGATGTGTAAACACTTTGGGAATAAAATTAAAACCAGCTCCGTGCAATTGTCACTGTGCTTAATTCTAACAGAAACTCATGTTTGTGTGGTTCGTCTCTCGGAATGGTCAGATGCCATAGGCGTTGCTAAACCAAATATAAGCAGTAAATTGTGTCTGGAAGGAGCCTTGGACTTGCAGGTTTAGGGAAGCCAGAGCAGATCGCACGAAGCCGCACCAAAACCATCCTGCAGCTTGTGCCGGGGCTGGGGCTGGGAACCGCTGCTGAGCACTCGAGAAACCTCTGGAGCTTTTCCCTAAACTCAATGTCATCCTTCTCCTGCGGGAAGGAGTAGAATCAGAGTCGGCAGGAGCGGCTCCGGGCTGGGGGTTCAGGGGAGATCTCGGAGCATCTGTGCTCTGGTGTTTACAGAGAGAAAGGAGAAGGAGGAGGGAGGCAGAAAGGCCTCGGGACAGACAGGAGCCTCTTTTAAGTCCACTGATGAGGAATTGCCGCCGGGTATCCTCCCTTTTTGCCCTACGAGCAACGCAAACACGCATAAAGATTCCCAATTTTCAGGTGCGTTTTAAGAAGTTCACCTACTTCCAAGTCTCTTTTAAGAAGTTGTGTTGTTTGGTTTTGGGGTTTTTTTCCGGGACGGAACAAATACCTCTCTGCGTGGAGGACAAGAGACAGCAGCGATTATCTGGAGAGCCTTTCTCTTTATCGGCCTCTGCGCAGTTAGATAGGGCAATCCAAACGTTCCCGGGCTGATGAATGGCAGGGCTTGTGTTAGAATTAATACATTTTACAGGCCCCTTTACGGGAGAAGGATACAGAAATCATAATGGAATTAATGAGATTTTACTAGGAAAATTTGTAAACCCCAGGTAACCATTTATAAACTTCCCCTGAAATCTAAGAGAGACTCAGAGATCACAGCCGGGGAGAGCTGACAGTATTTTATAGCGCGTATTAAACGCCGTCTTCTCTTTTCTTCTCCCACATCATTTAGCATGAACATCTTTTTCCCTCCGGCGAACTTAGCCAGATTTTGACGGGGGCGATTATGTCATAGCGGGAAACAACCTGAAAATCCTTCTTTTGCTTATATTGTGCTACTTCAAACATCCACAGCAGACACAGTAAACTTTTTCAAATGGTATGGAAAAGAGCACGTTATCGCTATTTACCTTTATACAGAACGTCACGTCCACGAAAGTGGGAATTATCATTGCCGAAAGCTAGTAAACCCGCTTTTTTTTTTTTTTTTAAGTTTGCAGTTTACTAGATAGTATTTTTGGGTTTGCTATTGTCCCGGACAATTTATCCTTGAATCCCGGGAATACAAAAGCATCGAGGGTAAATACAAAACATATGTTCGCACCGGTTATGTGGCAGTTTTAACACTTGCGGCCCCGTTCACACGCATCTCCACCAAGGCACAAAAACTATGGAGAGCCCAGCAAACGCCCTACTCCCGGCGCGGCAGCCGCGGCTCGGGCAGGGGCTCCCCGGGGAGAGCAGGGGTTCCGCACCGGGAAGAACAGCAAATCCCCGGGGAGAACAGGGGATCAACACCTGGAGAGCAGGGGGTCTTCTAGGGGAGAGCTGAGGGTCTGCACCGAGAGAGCAACAACTAGATGGAGAAGGCCGGGGGACGGTGTGAGCCGAGCCGAGCCCCGGCCGGCCTCTCGCTTCCTCATCAACATCAGCTTTTCCAAGGCTCTGTTTGTTTGTTAGTTTATTTATTTTTGTTCGGGAAGGTAGAGAAAGGCGAATGACAGGATGAAATACAATACAAAGATGTGAAGTGACCCGAGTGGCAGCTGAAGGCGAGGGCTAAGCCGGGACGTGTTTCCCAGCTAAAGTCTCCGCTGCTCTTCGGCGAAAACGAAATGCAGGTTGATGGAAACATCCTGTTTTGAGGGAAATGGACTGTACGGCCCTATCTAGCTGCTCCGACACCACTAATCAGCCTGGAAAAAGCACTGCGGACGCGGGTCCCCGGGAAGAGGGAGCCGTGTAGCTGACACGTTTGCAATTCAACCCGATCCTGAAAGTCAGTTTGGAAAATCGCTGTGATCCGAGGGACAGTGCTGGGGCTGGGGCAGGAGTTGGGGCTGGGGTAGGCCCTACGGCTCGGCCCCGCCGGGAGACGTGGGACATCCTCTGCCTGGAGCAGGGGCGAGTTGTGGAGAGGAAGTCAACAGATGTGGGCTGTAGAGAAATCCGTGAAACAAGTGCTTTAAACCCAGAGGGATTTCTCCTAATAGCGAAATCAGAAGGAGAGAGATTTCAGGAAAGAGAATAGCCCAATATAAGTTTCGAGAGTGGAATTTACATTTCATCGCGATTTGTAGTTTATAATATGCAGGCACGTGCACTCGGGAGGCGTTCCGGTGGCACGGCCGGTTACGTTCCAGCGGCGGAGGAGTCCCCGAGTGCCGGTGCTCTGACCACCGGCAGCAGCGGCGTGTGCCCCCCTTCCCTCCCCTCCCCGCACCCGGGAGGCCGCGATGTGGACTAGGGGGAAATTCACTGCGACTCCCCCATTCTCCTATGCCACCCCGTCCCTCCGGAACTGGGGGAGCGGAGGCTGGAGGTGCTGGCTCCTGTTTATTTGTCTAAGGGGGACGGCGGCGTGGGAGGCCGAGGACCGCGTTGGAGCGGGGCGCCCCCCGCCCCCTGGCCGGGTAGACGTGCCCCTCGGCAACGCAAAGGGCACTGCGGGCTGCCGGCCGGGGCGTTGCGGGGCGGGCGGGCAGCGCGGCCGCTAACAAAGGCGAGGAGCGGCCCCTGCACGTGTACGCTACCACAGCGGGGCTGGCGGGCTCGGCCCTGCGCCGGGAGAATCGCCCGAGCCCGCTGCTTCACGGCCGGCGGAAGGGGAGGGTGTCAGCCCCGTGCCGGCGTCNCCGAGAGGACGAAGCTATAGCAGCGCTTGGCGCAGGGGCTGCCTGTGGGGCGTCCATTTTAGCGTGGCCGCCGCATAGGCCATCCCGAGCGGATCCACTGCCTGGCCCGGCCCCGCACCGCCGGCTCCGCACCCCTGGCCCGGCCCGGCCCAGCCCCTGCGCGCACCCCGGCCCCGCCGCCCAAAGGTCACTGTGGCTGGTGCTGGCCTTTCGCTACAGGCCACATTAGCGGAGCGGCCATTTACTGCCCCTGGATTGCACCGGAGACCGGGTTAGCCCATAAAGCCATTCACACTCAACAATGGGGATTTTCTCAACAATTAACAAGAAACAACATAATAAAGCCATTTACAAAGCCCTCGCTATTTACTATAAATTAGCCACTCTTTAAGAGACCAGTGCGTAATTTCACACGCTTTACAGCCCCGACTGCATTTTAGACGCAAGAGCAAACATCCCTGTTGCACTTTCCGCGCTGACCCCGCTCCCTGTCCCCTCCCGGGCCGGCTCCGCGGGGGCAGAGGGCACACGGCCTCCTCCGAAGCCCCCAGGCCTCCTCTGAAGCCCCCAAACCTCCCCCGGAGCCCTAGGCCTCCCTCGGCGCCGATCCCTGTTAGCTGCTCCCTAGCCGCCTCCCCGCCGGGGCGGGTGTCCGCCTGGGTCGACACCCTCGCCCGGCAACTCCCCCGAGGGCCCCGGGGAACCAGCCCGGGCTGCTCCCTGGCCGGCTGCGGACCCCCGGCTCCCGGACAGGGCAGGGCAGGGCAGGAGGCGGCGGGGCCGGGGCCGCGCCACAGGAGAGCCGGGGAAGATGGACGCCCCAGTGGAGGAGCCGAAGGGGGGGAAGCGGAGTGGGATCCGCGGCCTGGCCGAGGAGTCGCTTTGAAGTGCGGGAGCCCCCGGGGGCCCAGCAGGCTGCCGCGCCGCCCTCGCCCGGCCGCGGGGAGCCGCTCCGGGAGCGGCGGAGCCGGGCCAGGGTGGCAGGGAGAGGCTGCGTGGCGCCGGGCAAGATGGCGGCCCGAGGCGCGCTGCTGTCCCCCGGGCCCGCCGCGCAGGGGCCGCTCCTCCCGCGCCCCGGCCCTGCTCCTTGCATTTTTGTTTTAATCGCCCTCTACTCATTTTTTTTTCTCTTTTTTTTTTTTTTTTTTTTTTTTCAGTTTCCCGGCGGTGGCTGGTAAGGCAACGAAGCGGTGGCCGGCGGAGCTGTGCGGAGCAGGGAGCAGGGCCGGCGGCGGGGCTCCCTCTGGCCTCCCCCCTGTTTACAAACACAGCTGTTGCCGTATATTTGCAATGCTAAGGATAAAGCCACCAGCAGCGAGGAGCAAACGAGAGATGGTGCGGGAGAGGGGTCCTCGGCATCTGGAAAGGACAGGGCGCCTTGTTTTTGAAACTGTCAATTCTCTCAACCCCTATTGTGAGCGCCTCATGCAAAACATCTCGGGCCTTTTAAAGCGGGGGCTTGTGAGGCCGCCTCGGAGTGAAAGGGAGAGGGGGAGAGAGAGGGGCCTAGGGCACGGCAAATAATTATATCAGCGCAGTGAAAATATGCAACGTGGAAGGGCCTAAACCCGGTTAGCTGTCTTTTCCCGAAGGGATTTCAGCCAGGCCGGGGTGCTGCGGTTGTCCTTTCAGCCAGCACCCAGCACAGACCCCGTTGGATCTTGCTTTTTCTTTGCAGGGCTAAATATCAGGGGAATGGGGATTGTCTGCAAGCATGACTTTAGCAACGTCGATCCCAGTGCCTCCCTCCTGATTTTCCTAGCCAGGGCTCTTTAGGCACTCGCCCTCCTTTTGTATTTCCAAGCTGACCAAATAGGTCCCAGGATGAGCCATTACATATTTTTTGCAGCAATCCTCTTAACCATAAAAACCACAGTTAACAACGTTATCCATGTCTCATGTTCCCTAACATACTGCACATGTAGAATATTTTCCTGCAGATTACCACTGTGTGTCGAAAACGCCAGGTTTTTACCCCTCTCTGTCTCAACCACTCGCGAGTGTGAACAGTGACAAACAAACATCATAGCATCGAGCTCATTTCTGCAGAAACTTCAATTTATTGGCAACTAAATCTGTTAAGAGGAAAAAGGATCAGAAACCACGTAGAAAAAAATCACCAAGTGAATTGATTGAACAGCAAACTTCATACAACAGCTACCACTATTTTGCATTATTGCTCGTAGTGGCATTTTAAATAAACAACCAGTAAAGAGATTATCCCACTGCAGTCAAGTAAGTGTAGGTTATAGAACAATCACTTCTTAAAGTAAATTGTTGTAAACGGCAAGTTACATCTCTTAAGGCAATATACCTCGTTGCTGAAGGCATTACACGTGTTCCCTTTTTAATGCTCTAGAGAATTAAACATAGTCCAAAACTTTCTTTTGTCTTCCATCTGGCAGCAGAAAACTTCCCAATAAATTGCTGGTGAACTCTACTAGTGGCAAATACCTATGGAGTACAGTCCATAAAGTACACGCTCTTCCCTCATTGCTTTTTCCTCTAGAAAATTCTGTTGATTTTTGTGTAAACCAGGAACTGGAAAATGGTGGCCATTCATTACATTTTAAGTTTTATCTCCTGTGAACATTGCAACCAAATGGTAACGTGGCTCACTTGAAAAAGCTTTTTTTTTTTCCCCTTGTATTACAACTTACCTTTATGGGAGAAAATTGGTTTATTTTTATGTAACTCAACAGTATGACTTTATATTATTAAGGCTGAAATCATGACGAACTCTGCTTGCAATCATAGTTACAATGCCATCAGAAACAGTTACCAAACTACCAGAACTGGAAAGAATATACTTTTTTTGTTGTTTTTTTACCCTTTTTTTTCCCCCCAGTGAGTTATTGTACCTGGCTAATTTCTCCAACGGCAGTAAAAACACGAATGTCCTTGTTAGTGGCTTGCACTAAACTGAGGTGTACACGTGTGAAAATTATTTGGCTGTTTAACTTCTTGCCTTTTGATGTGGCCTCGCATGGCAGGGACCCGGCAGAGACCCACCGGAGGGGCTGCCGAGGATGCCCGGTGGGTGCTGGGCCTGCAGCTCTGGGCCACTGGCAGGGTTGGGCGCCATATTTCACGTCCTCAACTCTGCAGAGCCTATTTGGTATAAATTTATGCTTATTCCTTCCCCTCCCCCCCTCCCAGGATCATTTCAGGAACCTGAAAAGGCACCTCTGTAATTTACAATTCCTGCCCAAATCAGCATATCTCTAATTGGAAGTAAACAGGGTCAGGGGATGGAGTTGCTTTGAAAGTGATATGTTGTTTAATTGACAAGGCGAAATTTTAGGTTTCAAGTTTGCATATTGCACCTTTGTAGCTTTAGGGTTTGGCTTTTCTTTCTTTTTTGTTTCTTTTTTTTTCCTTTCTCCCCTCTTTTTGTGTTTTTGGTCAAGAGAAGACCTTTGTCCATCAGACTAGGCTTCTAACAGAGCAGAGGTTTTCCTGAGCTGGACTTTCAGTAGATATTTAGGAAATAAGGCTGTAATCTGTGCAGCTCTAAACATACCAACGTAAACATTCATCGCAGAACAACTTCAGTAAGCAGATTTTTCACGACCATCGTAATTTCAGCAGAGTGGTTAAGTATGCAATGCACCTTTTGCAGTTGGCAGTTTGAAGTGATGTGTGTGTGTGTGTGTGTGCGTGCGTGTGTGTGAAGGGGGGAAGGGAAACTCCACTGAAAGGCAATTGTTTACTCTTTCTAAATATATTTGGCTGCAGGTATTCTCAGACTAGGCCTTTTAGAATGAGAGGAAAACTACGGTGTGGATATAGTAAACAGAGCTGAAATCAGTTAGTGACTGCTAGGAGAATTTAGAGACACAAGGGGGTGGGGAGAGGGCATCACAAAAGGCAGGAATTAAAAAATTGAAGCCCAGGCAGTGGATTGCCAGCAGAAATGTTGACTTTGAGTCACACAGTAAACATTACATTGTTGCTTTGTTTTCTTTTTGTTTTCTTTTTTCCCCTTTTTTGTTTGTTTGTTTGGTTGGTTTGGTTTTTTGATTTACGATAATTTATTCTCCCGGGATTGATCGATGAGTGGAATCCTTAAAATTTAATTTGGGAATGATCTAGTATAAATAAAATGCTAATCCAAAGAAAGAAACCAGCAATTATTCATCCTAAACTCTGCTGATTCAGCAACTCAATTAGAACTGCCTTTCTCAAGCTGCAAACTTTTCAGGCTGTTTTCAGAGTTGCTGCACTCGTCCTCCCCCCACCAGAGAGACCTTCCCCCATCCTCAGCTCAGCCTCCAACGAGGCCTCCAGCCTTTCTCTCTTTTTTTTTCCCCCTTCCCTTTCTTTTCCACGGGTTGGTGGGGAGGGAGGGAAACAGTTAACCTCTTGAAGTGTATTTCCTCCAAATAAAAACAGTGGACTTACAAACGGAGAGGAAACCAGGGATAGCTCTGCAATAATTCAAAGTGTATGGAATCAGGAGTTCTTTTAAAACAGTGTTTTTAATTGAAAATAAAGCTAAAGCATGCTTTTCAACAGTGCAAATTTCCATAATTTTGATTTACTGCTTCCATCATCACAATATATTATACCAGCATGTCTCACCGAGGACTAGACTCTAGAAGTCTGCCTGCTCAACTATTTCGATTTTAAGTGCAAATATAGATAATTGCCTCTGATTGTCACGTGCAGTAGAAATGTTTCTGCTACATATTGAGGATGGCATAGAGATTTAAAACAAAAAAAAAGAAAAACACACACAAAGAAACAACCCAAAAGAAAAAATGTAAAGAAACAACCAAAACCCCACGACAACACATTTCAAGAGATGAGGATAGAACCGGGAAGTGTAAGACGGTTGAAACACCTGAGTTTTGGTGCCAAAACGCTCTGAGTAACATGGTCTTGGCGTTTTGTGTATTCTTTCTTTCCACTTACGGCCTCTCGTTTCACTTTCTGTGTTGTGTTTACTGCTTTGCTATTTCCTCCAGCCAGCGTGAGGGGCTGGCCCATAAATTGTACTGCTAGCCAGGGCAAATATTGCAGTTGCTTGGCGAGTTTGTAAAGGGCATGTTCAGACCACAACTGAAGTATGACATTAGTGGGTAACAGTAACCTTATTTAAGACCTCTGGGTGAAACAAAAAGGGCTTCCCAATTGCAAAGAGGAGCTGCACAAGTAAAAAGACACCCTTTTACCCAAAATAGAATTCCACATTTATTTACTGGTTTCAGAGGAGGCAGCTGCTCCCAGCTCTGGGTTCGCAGGCAGACCCCAACCTTTCCACACCGGAGAAAAAGGAGTAAGTGCAATTGCTCTGCGAAAAAGACACCCCTGCACCCGAAAACAAAGCTCCCGAAAAGTAGGCTGCTGCCACATTGAATTATAGTGAACCCTTACTGTGCGACCATGTAAGTTAACAAACTTTAACTGAATTAACAGTTAGACTTCCATTTTCAAAATCTAGTGCATAAATTTAATGGCTCATTCTAATATTTATTATTCAACCTTTTGACATTTATTTGCAGCAGTTGAATTGAGGTACTGGTGCATTATTAGCATTTAAACAGTAAAGTGTTCCAGCTCTACCATAATAACTGAGTTTAACTTGAGTCTTTAGCCTGAAGTACTCTCTGGAATGTAACAAAAAAAAACCCCAAAAACCAAAAAAACCCAAATGCAACAGAACAACAACAACAACAAAAATTAAAAACCCCAAACCAAGCAGAAAACCCACTGCTGTAATGGTTAAGAAAATAGTAATCCGGTTTCTGTCTTCACAATGTGATAAAACAGGATTCCAAAAGTGTGTATAGCATTAATGGGCTTGTACAAACCATCCTGCAGAGTTTAAAAAAAAATTAAGAAAGTTAAAGGTGGTTCAAGAAAATATTTTCCAAGCTATTTTATTAATTAAATTTCCTGAATTTGTGGCTAGGTGGAAGAGGTATTGCAGAACCGCCCAGCTGCCATTTCCATACAGGATGGGCCTTGTGAGGTGGTTGGGAATCCTTAGTGGTGTTTAAGGAATAAGCTGGCAACAAATCCCCATCATTGCCAATAATTAGTGATGGTGGACAGGGAAAATTTGCCATGAAATTAAATGGCCTTTTCACTGCTGATGCTACATTGCTGGCTACCCTTTTGCGTCTATTGTTAACTGTAAAATCATCCAGTGTTCCTTCATGTGTCTCGATTTTACCTGTAGGACGTGGGCTTCGAGCTGATTTCAAATTTGGTTTGACTGGAGGAGTCTGCAGTACAGGTCGCTTTCCCAAAACCAGTGTCCTGTAATTTTTTCTCACCCTTGCTCCAAATTTGTACTCCCCATCCTCAGGTTTTGGAGTACCTAAAGTGCATGAGAGGACCTGACTCTGAGTCAGCGGGTTTAAGGAAGTGGTTTCTTTCTCAGTGCATGCAGAATCTTCCTTGGCTCCTAGTAAAGCGTCCTGGTGATTACTCTCAGTCACACCGTAAAACTCATCCTTAGGATCATTGCACTCACACTTTAGCTTATGTGTTGTAAGGTCAGGCTCGTACTCCTCGTTCGCACTGCTGTCCTCTGTTTTGATTTGAACGCTGTGCAGGAATGGCAATGCCTTACTGCCTGGATCAGTGCACTGGAGCTCAGCTGCTTCTGCTGCTGCTGCTGCCGCTGCTGCTGCCCCTGGAGAAGCAGCATCCTCCTCAGGACCAGTTTGTAAACAGGGCAAATCCGTGGCAAATTCGATACAATCAGGGATTTTGGAATCTTTCTCTGAATTTGCTGCCGCTGATGAAGAATCATTATTTAAGAACCTAGCAGCTATTGTGTTGTTATCTGCACGGTGTGCAGTAGTTGCTTGAAGGCATTTCCTTGCCTCTCTGAGTATTCTTTGTTGTGGAAATGCATTGTTTGTCTTTGGGCTAGGTGAAGAGGCCCCCTTTGCAACACAGTTAATTGTTAGGTCAGTACTCTTGGCATTATTGGAAAATTCAGAGTGTGGGAATGTGATCTCGGATACCCTATCGGCTCTTATCTCCGCGAAGCAGCTCCCCAGGCCGCCGGAGCAGCGCAGAGCCGGGGCGGCGGGAGCCCAGCCGGGGCGGCCCCACTCCTCCAATAGCTCCGGCTTCACCCCGCCGGGAGCGCCGCGGAGGGCGGGCAGCCCTCCGGGCTCCGCCGGGGCCGGGACTGGGGGCCGGGGGGCGGCAGCGGCCGCCAGATGGTACAAGAAGTTGGCGTGGACCACGGCGGGCGGGCTGCAGAAACTGGTGCGCCTGAAGCGGATGCTCTGCACCGAGACCTGGCTGGAGACCGAGCTGGAGTCGGAGTCCGAGGTGCTGTCCTCCTCCTCCTCCTCCTCCTCCTCTTCCTCCTCCTCTTCCTCCTCCTCCTCCTCCTCCTCGGAGCTGCCCTCGCTGGAGTCTGATGCGCCGCTGCCCTCCTCGTCCTCCTCCTCGTCCTCCTCCTCGTCGCTGCTCTTGGGGTAGAGCAGTCCGTCCAGGGAGATGTCGATGGCCTCCGCTTCTCTGCGAAAGAGGNGCCGTTTCATAGTTCCGGGGGGGTTTGCAAGGCGCCCGAGCGATTTCTGGGTAGCTGTGGCCAGTGTATTTACTAAAAATGTGAGGTAGATGAGAGGCCGGTAGCAGCGCCGCCTCCCCCGGGCGCAGCGCTTTCCTCCGGAGCGGCAACAGCGGCCGCCGACAGTCACTCCAGCCCAGCCAAAGTTTGTTTTCCTTCCAGAAGCCCGAGAAGGGGTCGGTGGGTGCCAGCTCCGGCCCCAGGTCGGCGGCTGACAGCGCTCGGCCGATTCTCCTCCTCTTCGTCCTAAGGACCCGCTCGGTTTTGCAGGATGTGTAAAGGGCTTCCACGTCCTCTCTGGAGATCAGGGTGCACTTGGCGGCGTGGAAGGCGATGGAGTTGATGGCTTTGAGTTTCCTCAACTCCTCCAGGTCGCAGTGATGCTTTTTTACTTTTAAATGATCCATTCGCTTATGCACGGTAGTTCGCGGGATGTTTTTGAGCAGGTCTGTAAAAACCTGGGAGAGTGCAAACATTTGCTTTCCTTTAATGATGAGGTAGCCGAGCCTCACGCCATCCACCTCTTCAAAACCCGACTTCAGGTCTCCCATTTCGTGAATTAAATTATTCCCAGCATTTGCAGAGAGAGAGAGAGAGATATGGGCAGAAAAAAGAAAACGGGGAAAAAAAAAAAGGAAAAAAGCCACACACACACAATCCTCAGCCAGATGCTGTATTTGTCTCAAGGCATCCTGCTAATAAAATATAACAAAGGCTGTTATTCCTGGTGAATGAAGTGCCGAACTTTAGACAAAATTGAAAAAAAAATAAATAAAAAAAATACCGTGAGGCTACAATCAATATATAATCTTAAAAATGAGGTTTGCCAAAGTGTTTCTCTAAGTTGCTGCTGAAGATCAGTACCTGTTCCCTTTCATCCCCTGCTTTTCCATTGGAAACTATGATAATGGAATGTGAAGGGAGGAAGAGAAAAGAAATGCAGCTGCTATTCCCGCCGCTGCTTTAGCTACAAATAAAATGACAGAGTGAAGTGAGCTCGTCCGGAGACACCTTCATCAATTAATTCCCCTAAAGCCAACGCTGATTGGACACTCCTGACAGGTGATGCAATAAAAATTGATATTCCACCCCTTCCCCCAAAAAATCTCCCACTAATTAGCATACCCTTATACTGCCACCTCCCCTCCCAAAGTAAATAATACAGTTAGTATATAAATCTTTCTATTAAACAATCCAAGCTCAAACATACTCAGACCTCTCAGACTTCCTCGTCGCTAGCTTCCGAGGGAAGGATTTTTATGCTTTTCCCCCCCCTATCGTTTCGTGTATTTTTTAGCCCGTTTTGGACAAACGTTGCTCTTTTGTGGATGCCGTGAATTTAAAGGACGTAAGTCTAGTCGTAGCGATGGCAAATCCTTCGGTAACGTAGCCGCTTTAAACTGGCGGTTTATTCTGCATTGTGTGGAAAATGAAGCTTAGCGAAAACGTGCCGAGCAGCCTGGTATTTCCTTTTCTGGGGCTCCGAAGTTAAATTCTCCGTCGTTAACGAGAGGCAATACTTACATTTTCGAGTTTCTCTTGATTTTCCTTTTCTGCTTAATTAGCTTTTTACAGCCGGGGACTAAGGTTATTTCGCTGCCTGAGTATCACGGGTTTCCCACACCGTGGTACTGTAACACTTTTAGCTGAAATTCTGCCTGTAATATTGCGGGAGGGGGGAGGAGGACGTGGGCTCACGTCAGACCCGTAACAAAGCATAGATAAGCCAGAAATGTATACACTTTTCACGATTGACCGTGCTGGATCACGAGCTGGAATGTCCTATAGTCCCAGAGCCCACGTCAGGATTCCTACGTGCTGATTGCTTCCAGCAGAGGAAGGAGAATGTAAAATATCCAAGGTGCTTCCAAGAGCCTTTACGTAATAACACACACAAAAAAGTGCTGGCACACACAATGTAGGGTATTGCAACGGGCTAGGATGCGTCTGTCTCCCAGTTTGCATCTTCTGCTCGGAGGAGCAGCCCTGCCGTAGCTTTGTGGTGTTCCATTTGGAGCAGCCCTCCCCCCCCTTAAAATCAGTTTGAAGAAGCGGCAGGAAGGTTTAACATCTTCTGGAGAACGTGAAATGATTCGAGCGGCAGGAGCGAAGATCTCGCAAGTGTTGAGCTAGCTGCATGCCTCCCTCTGCCGTGTCACGGTGAAGGGATGCTGCTGCCGGTGTGTGTACACGTTAGGCGCTGCGGGGAAAAAAACCACCGAGCTCTGCCGTGGAGCATCCAGTGCTTGTCTGGGTACAAACAGGAGCACTCCTCTGTAGCGCTGAGCATCCAGAATTAGGCATATCCGCCAGGTTAATGAGACATCTTGTATTTCTAGGACTTGGCAAAAAAAAATCGAGAGAGAAAAATAAAATAAAATTTAAAAAAAACCCCAACAAACAAGCACACACAACCCCCCCAAATCTTCATTCCCAGACGTCAAGATCCATTCGGCGTGTTGGCAACATGGTGCGTGGAGTTCGTATTACCCGGTCAGGTACAGCGAAAATAAAGCGCATAACCACTCTGTGAAAAGGCAGCTCTGCATGCTAAGGCGGAATGCGGGCGAGCCCCCAATTTCGCAGGAATTCTAGAGAGAAATGGGAATTTGGAGAAGTGCATCCGGGAATGGAGGAAGTGTGTTGGAGGGAGCCCCTCGCTCGCAGGGCTGAGGTTTGAGAAGTCAGCCCTGGACTACTGTTGCTCCCAGCGCAGATGCGATCGCCGCTGTTCAACTTCATCCATCTGTGCGCCAACCGCCGAGCCTAGTTCTTCCTCCCTCTGGAGCGTAGGGAGAGCGTTCCCATCCCAGAAATCAGAGCTACGGCGAATTACATTTTGTCCCTCGAATTGGAAAAAGGATCACCGAGAGGATCTCGTGATATTTCAGCCTTTAAACGTGGTATTTCAGCCCCTAAACGTAACCGAGAGGCAGCAGCGAACAATGCCTCGGCGCAGCTCAGCCCATCCGCGGGGTTCGCCTTCCCTCGGCATCCCCCAGCCTTCGCCTTCTTCCTCCTCGACCCTCTCAGAGGCACCCCGCGAGATGCTGAGCCTGGAGAGCAAAGTTGCGAGGGAAAACAGCTGCTGGCGCTAAAAAAGAAATCCTCGTCGTCTTTCTAGAGCCAGAGACAATAAGGTCGTTTAAAAATTCCTCCTGATGTACTTATATGCTGCCAACACCCCCACCCCCTCCCCACTGCTCTCCTCCCCCTGCTTTAAGGTTAAGGCGATGGAGTCAACAGTAAAGGAACAGTAAACTCTGGGAAAGCTGCTCGGGGAGGTTAGAAAACCCCCTCGATGGGCTGGAAAGTCCTTTATTTGCCAGGTGGTTCAGCCGGGGGGTGGGAGGAAGAATCCTCCTGTATATGCACCCAGGGGTGCGCCCGCAGTCAGGGAAGCACGGGCACCCACATCACGGCACCCACACCATGGGCACCCGCAGCAGGTCTCTCCGGTGACAGCCTGGTTACGGGTTTCGGCAACTCCTTCCAAAAGGCTTTGTTTTTTGCCCGTTTAATTCCGCCGCCAGCAAACGTTGAAAACTAAGTGGTGGCTCTTCAGCAAAACCTCCACGTCCCAAAACGTGCTGCCGTGAGCGCCGGGGCCGAGGCAGAG
This sequence comes from Galbula dea, assembly GCA_013399015.1. Taxonomy (NCBI): domain Eukaryota; kingdom Metazoa; phylum Chordata; class Aves; order Piciformes; family Galbulidae; genus Galbula; species Galbula dea. Next base: position 23,050 of record VWZX01010114.1, read on the forward strand.
CCAAATGTCACAGGGAGAAACCCATCTGAGGTCTGAGGAGATGTCAGGCACCCGAGCTCCACGTTGCCATCCCTACTGCACCCACCCACCCACCCGCTCGGTGGGTGCACATCGTCCTCCACATCTCACACGGAGATGCCTGCATCTCTACCTCTGCACCCTTGGGGTTTGATTTATTTATTTTTGGGTGTGGGTGTGTGTGAGGTTTCCCTTGGCCATCAGCACACGTTGATGTGTATCCGGGGTCGTCCTCGGGCAGGCTGGGAGCAGCCCCTGAGCCACTGGAGCCACAGAGCCACTGAGGCCCTTGCACACGCAGAGTAAGGGCAAGGGACTCGAAAATGGATTTGCACGCACACAGGGGACTGCGATCAATAGCCACCAACATTTATGGCTTAGATGGTTAATGTGAAAGCTGGCCAAAAGAATGAAAATGGAAAATTAAAGGTGTCTGGTATCAATTACATGAAAAGTTCTGCAATAATTGACTCACTGGGAGCCTGCATGTTTGTGTGTCCTTGCGTCCGGCGTGCATGTGCGTGCAGACCCAGATGTATATGTAGTGCTCTCTCAAAAGCAAGGGAGTTTCTTTGTTAATGTTGTGGATTGTGTCACCCTCGCTGGTGATCAAAGATGAACATGATTAAAGGGATGGATGTTTGTCTCACATTTCTTAAGATAAGGACGCCCAGAGATGCCCGGTTTTGCCAAATACATATACATGCAACTACAGAGAGTTGTGTGTATGGGGCACACACACACAGAGACTATCAATCAAACGTGCTCCTTTTCACGTTGAGTAGCGTGCAATCTGCAATCTACACTCTATAGTCAGTAGTATTTCAGTCTTGAAGCTGTCTGGCCAAAGGATAAACCTAATTAGAAAAGAAAGAGCAAAATCATATTCATAATACCTCGCTGTAGACCTATTCCCATTTACTGGAAATTGTATACTTTCATTTTTGTAAACTCACGTTAAAATATATATGCTCACGGGGACGTGCTTAACCACCTCGTCCCAGCAAGAAAATGCGTGCAGCATTTAAAACACTCCTTTTAGGTGATGTTTGATTTATTTTCATAGTATGATTATGTTTAAATACCAGTGCAATTCAGCCTGACCTCTTCCTTCTGCAGTGAAGTAATGCACACACCATTTACAGTCTTTGAAACGTTTTGTTGGGAAATGCAGCAGAGATGTCCAGCAGTGGCTGTGGGGACAAATCTGCTAAAAATCTTTGGGAAAAACTCAAGAGGTCACGTGCATTTTCACACTAGGATTGCCACATTATTAGTGCTGCATTATTATTATTATTATTTATTATTATTATTCGTTAAGTGCTGGACCACGTCTTCAGGTATTGACAAGCATTAAATAAACGTTTTGCTTTCGTGAGGATGGGCAGAAATATCTGTATTTCAAATGAGAACTTGTCTTCTAACCCTACACTCTGATTTCAGAAATTGCTGGGCATATTTTGCTCAAGGAGGACATAGATAGAAAGCAGCTAGAGGCTATCACAAAGGGTCCAGTAACGTAAATGTAATAGGGTCAAAGAACACTATAATAGAATCCTTCTGCTATTTTAAAGTCAGCCAAATGTGACTGTAGTACCTAAAATTTGCCATAAATTCTAGTATGACAACAAATCAGAACGTATAACTAAATCTCCTAAATATGTAGGACAAAGAAACGCCAACCATCAGTCTAGGGGGGGGAAAAATCATAATCTGGCTAACAGTCATATGCCCAGGAGTTTCAGGGTTGGCTTTTTTTCTTCTTTTTTTTTTTTTTTTTTGGGAGGGGGGTAAACAAAGCAGCACTGTAGAGTTCTGCTGAGTGCTTTTTAAGTTGTGTTTTTTCCATAGGGGCTGACGTGTCGCTTGCACACTAGATTTTGTGCAAATTATAATCACCACGACTATTTCTTAAATTTTATACTCTTGGTAGTTTTCAATACTTTTTTAGCTGGAGTTTCTGGACACATACTACATGCCATGTTGTTTACTGACCCATAATCAAAATGCGGTGACCTTCTACCCTTTTTTTGCCCCTTGACCCATGCTGAATTCAATGCAGCCTTTATAAATTTGCAAATCCTTGGACGTAAAGGGGATTTGGGGAGGCTTTGTTCTGAAAGGATCCTAAAAGTTTGCATTTTTAATTAGACAAAGGTAAAGCAACAAACACTGGGAAATAAGATCCTCTCCTGCACATAGGTGATCGCTTTTAATTTCTACGCTGGGGAATAACATCTCAAAAAATATACTCTGCAAACTGGGAAGCAGTCGCAAACGTAGGAGATCAGGAGGTTATGAATTGCACCAAATTAGCAATGTGGTACAAATCACTTTCATGACGTAAGGGATGGCCAGGCCACAATTTTCCGGTGCTCCTCATCTCCAAGGACCGTGTGGATCCTGATGACCTGGGGAGAGGGAAGAGCCAGCGATTTGATCTGGAGCTACAGGCACATTCCCTTATCTCCTTCGCTATCAGCCCATTTAAAGGACACCGTAATTATGATGGTGATAAAACAATGCCCGCTTATGTGTACTGAATAAATAAAGAATGTTTACAGCCCTAGAATGTTTCAATTCCAATTAAACGCTATCAAAGAAAAGCCTCTCTCCCTACTTCCTTCCCTCCCTCTCCCCCCACAACTCCCTATTTACCTTGTTGGTTGTAATATGGCCCTACAAAATAAACCGGCCTTCCAATTTGCTATTAAGGCCACATCAGGGGGAGGGGGAGGAGGAGGAGGGGAGTGGAGTGGAGGGACGACCTTCGCTTCGGGTCCCACAATTACTTGGGTCATTTGCATCCTCTTTTTTTGGTCCTTTTTTTTTTTTTTTTTAGAATTTATTTATTTGTTTGTTTGTCAATTGGCAAAGGCATGATGCTGCAGAGGGGGGGAAAGGCACTTCAAGACGCCATTCCAATCTCCGCCCCGGGGGAGTTGGGCTGAATGGATCTGCTGGGTGCCTTTGGGTGCTGGAGGAGGGGGCTGCCGCCTATCCCCCATATCCTATTCACTCCTCACACCCCCTACGGGGAGTGGGGTCTCCCCACCGCTCTTCTTTCCCTCTGCGGTGGGGAAATGGGAGCCTGGAAATGCATCCTGCTCACTAAGACACAAGGATCATTTCAAATATTCATTGTATCAGCAAATCTCATCATAATCAGATTAAAGCAAGGTTTGGGGGGGAATCGCCTGTGCGCCTGGTGCGAAATACTGACCCGACTACAAAGCAAGCAGAAAACGGGTTCCCCTCCCCTGCTTTGGTCGCACGGGGGGGCGGAGGGGAAAATGAAAAGCATTATTTTTTTTTTCCCGAGAAAGGGACACTTTAAATAGCTGTGATTCTCAATTCCACTCTGGGCAGCACGTTCCTCTCGGAGATTGTTTCCCTTTAAACTTTATCCTTAATATTTCTATGGGATGCTCTTGATTGTTTGTTTATTTTAAACTCCTGACAGAAACGATTCTCGTTGTGGAATACACGGAGGTAGATTTTCTTTAATCCAGTTTGCTTTCTAGCGTATCTCAGCTGAGGGAACAGCTTGTCTACATGCAAGCTTTCAAATGTGTATTTCGTGGAGTTGTCTGGGGAGAAATGTTTATATCCATTTTGTGGAGGTGGGAAAAGAACCGAGTGCATTTTGGGCTCTGCTAGGCAGACGCAGGCCCTTCACCTTTTGAAAGTTTAGCTCTCCAACACCCTCAATTCTACTGGCAGAATTAGGATGGACTTGGAGGGTCCTAAACGTGACCGTTCACTAAGGCGGGGGGCTACAGCTTGCAACAACGTGCTCGGCAACTTAATCTTACGCCAAAAAGAGCAGAGAGCGAAAAAGAACGGAATACAAACTTTCCCGACGTTGGTAGTCGCCTCCGAGGTGGACGGTGCCTTTTAAAGCTGATGGGAACGTGTGTGTTTGGGAGGAAAAAGGCGAGAAGGTAAGTTTTTGATCTCGGATCCGCCAGTTCGGGTAGAAACAATGCAAGAACAAAGGGAAGCACTTCTCCATGTGAACATTTCACGTTTTCCTTCTCCGCTCGGGTCTCGTTGCAAGGGGACTCGCTTCAGCTTTACCTTCGGAGGCTGTGCGGCGGCCACGAGGGTGCGGGGAACGGTGAGAAAAGTTGCGGAGCGGTTTGCACGACCTCCCCGTTCGCTGCCGTTGGCGGCAGCGGGGCCCGCCGTCAGCACGAGTTGCTGGTTTGATAGCTCTGAACTCACCGGAGAGTCCCCACGAGGGCGAACCGCGGCCGGTGGCAGCGGGAGCGGGGTCGGGGCCGTCCCGGGAGAACTCGCCGCTCCCGAGCCGATACCTCAGTGCACGGGATCTGCCCCGGAGCACAGCAGGAGCCGCGGCCCGCGCTGCTGGGGAGGACGGACCGGGTCGGTAACTGCCGAGGCGGCGAGAAAGGAAGCGGAGGTTAGGAGGCGGTGAAGATGGGGGGAGGAGGAAGAAAATCCGCGATTACTCGCAAATCAAATAAATTGCATCAAAGAGCAAAGAGCGGGTGGGTGTGGGGTTCTGTGCAAACAAACATCGCCGGTGCTGGGCTCCGCCGCGGACCGTTACAAAGGGTGGCGGACAGCGCCGGGCCTCTTCCCGTCCCTCGGGAGCGCCGGGTCGGGACACAGACAGACAGACAAACAGACGGACAAACAGACACACGCTCGTTGTGCCCAGCCGGGGAGAGCAGTAATCCCCCGGCTGTGAGGGGAGCCGGGCGGTACGGTGCCATACGGCGACGACGGATCCCGCCCGCCATTGGACTCTCGGCCGCTGACCTCTCACCCCTCCCCCGCCCGTCGCTTCCTTCGCCGACCACTTCCCTACCCACAATGCCCTGCGCCGGCCGCGCTCGTGCCGCACTCGAGCCTGCCGCCGGTGCCCATCCCCCTCCACAGCTCCTCCAGTCCCGGAGCCTTAGCGAGCGCCCAGAGCTGGGGCGGGGGGGTGGTAGTTGGGGTGTCCTTGTGGCGGCGGTATAACGGCGAGGGGGGGAGAGGTGGGCCCGGCCCGGCCGCTTTTGAACTGGCCGCGAGGCGCGTTTAAGGCCGGTTGAATCCCGGCCGGGGGCCGGGGGAATCCCCTCAAGGACCGTCAGCTGCCAGGGGGAGAACCGAGGCCCGCAGGACGCGCGGGGAGGGACCCCGTGGGGAGGGGCTGGGGAACGGGAGGTCCGTACCTGCCTGCCCGGGTGTGGGGGGAGGATAGGGCGTGGGGAGTGGATCTGCCTGTTGAACGCTGCTGGTAGACGTTAATTTCGTGTTTTAAAGTGCCTTGTCAGTGGCTTTGAGGAAATCAAACGTGACATTAATCAAATCACACAAATGTAAACATTTATAAGTTAAATCCTAATATTATGCAGTTATTTAAATCAAGCCCTGTTTTCTCCTCAGCGTCGGGTTGTAGCTCCTGCTATCTTCCCCACATGCTCAGAGTTTTCAGCTGGATCCTGGTGTCTCGTTCTCCCCTAGCTCCCAGTGGCTTGTTTTCTACTGCATCACGGTGTCTCATTTTCTGCTGGGTTCCCAGGGTCTTATCTTCCACTGGATCCCAGTGTCTTGTTCTCCACTGGATCCTGGTGTTTCTTTTTCCACTGGATGCTGATGTCTCATTTTCCACTGGATCATGGTGGCTCGTTTTCCACTGTGTGGTGTTTTTAACGTGATGGCCGGGAATTCTGCTGGACTTGGGATCCAGCTGGATCTGCCGGACTGACAAGAGTAGGCAGCGCCGTAGTGTAAATACCGCTCAGTCTCCAAACCAAGCCCATCGTGGTATAAAAGCAGTAGTGCTGTGCGCAAATTTGAGGACAAACTCCTAAAATAATACCTTGCTTTGGTAGTTTTGTTTTCCTCGTCGGTGATCCCATGTGTAACTTGGCGGAGGCTTCGGTGCCCGGGGCACGGAGAGGTGTCCTTGCAGCCTCAGCAGGACTTGTAGGCGTACAAGAGCCGCTGATTGCGAGTCGGGGACGGGGGAGTGCGGTGTCCGGTGCCGCGGATCTGTGGGACGGAGGTTCCCGTGGGCTCAGGGCAGGCTGACACACATGACTCGGGGCCGGCCCGGGAGAGCTGTGGGGGCAGGGGGGCTGTGGGCACGCCACGGGGGCGAGTCTAAGAGAGGCAACAGTGTGGCGAGAAGAGCCTGCTACCGCGGGCAGCTGGCCGTTCCCGCTCGTCCCTTCCCGTTCCCCGCCGCCGGCCGGGAAAAAGGGGATTTGGGGGTCAGGGAGGAGAACAATGCAGAGGCGCCTTTTGTGTGCAGCACCGTCCCCTGAAGGGAAGGAGCGAGCACTGCAGCGCCCGGCCCGGGGCGCCTCTGTAGTGCTGCCTCCTCTCCTGCGGGTAGTGCTCACGGCATGCGCGGGGCCAGGGCTGGGGCTCGGGGGCAGCCGGCGGAGGGCTGAGGGCTGCCATAGGCCGGGCTGCCCGCGTCGCTGGATCCCGGGATAGGCTCTGGAGCGGCGCTGGCGGCGGGCCAGCCCGGCAGCCGCACTCGCCCTCCAGCACGCTTCGCGCCGGGGGGCGGGAGAGGGTTGGGGGTGAGCGGCTAAAAGAGAGAGAGACAGACAGAGTTAAAGCCGTGGTGTATGCTGTCGGCAGCGCGGCGCTGAACCGGCAGGCTCGCCGATGGTGAGCGAGGGTCTCCCGTTAGCGGGGGCGGGCTCCGGGCAGGCTGCCGTAGGTAGTATGGTATGGAGGGGCCGTGTGGGGCCGGGGAAAGCGCGGGCCGAGGCTCGGCCTCCTCCAGCCGCTACCCATTGTTCCCCGGGAGCTGCTTTTCGCGCCGCTTCCCGCCGGGCGGAAAGAGGAGCTCCCGGAGGGCCCCCCGCGGGCTGCCGAGCAGTGCTGAGCTCGCAGGTCCGGTGAGAACGCGGGTACATAAAGTAAGAGAGGAGCCTTTAGAAGTGCCATCCACTGAGGGAGCTCCTGTGAGGCTGTAGCTCACGTGTTACTTGAAAGGTAAAATAAAAACCCTCCACCGGTGCCGTGGATTTGTACATAAAGTTAACATCTGCTCGGGGGTGGATTTTTTTTAGAACTGGGCTTTTGAAAGAAATCGGGAGAAAACTGCTCCGAACCGCTGGATTTGGAATAATAAATGTAGCCAAACAGAATTTTGGAAGGATCTCGTCTTACTGGGCTGTTTATAAAACGAAGATTAATCTTATCCTGTTTTTCATATAAGCACCATGATGTCTGGAATTTTTTTTTTGGTGTTTTCTCCAAGTGGTTGTTTTATGTGGGATTGAGATTTTTAAAGATTTGGTTTACAAGGAAAAGTGCTTGTTGTCTGTCTTTTTGGTTTTTTTTTTACCCTGAAAATAATTAGAAATTAAATAATGTTGGTACACCATTTCAGAGCCGAACTTTCTCTTGTATTTACATAGAGGGAGAATTGACTAACTTGCTGTTCAAGAAGATTTCCAACAAGTGCCCCTGATTACCTAAGGGGGAAAAAAAATCTTTGCACGTTGTTTCTGGAAGACTAAATTAAAATGGGTAGGGGCTCATATTTGTGATGAGGAAAGAATTTCTAGAGAACTAGTTATTTTGGGAAAATCCTTTCTAGGAGAACTGTGATAACTCTTCGGAAGTTATCTTTTTAGAGTGTGTGAGAGTTTATTTTAAAAGATTGGAAGTGATGCCTAAATTTTAACTTTCTTACAGTAAATATATCGCTAAGAAATTAACGTTTGGCATAAACCGTGAGCAGCAAGTAAAAGAAGTTAAAGGATGATATCTATGGATGTCACCTAGCTGAAAATAATTCTGGAGTGCCTTTCCTCCCTCCCCCCCTACCTCACACACTTGGGAAGTTGCATGCTTGCAGTCATTGTTGGAGATCATACAGTTTGGGACTTTCACTCTTTGTAAACTTGCAGGCTTTTGTGGGACTCCTCCAAATAAAAGCTCAATTCAGATTGGATGGTAAAAAGCATCCACGTTATTGGAAAGCTGAAGATGCAAGTAATATTTAAGAGGAAAACATCACGCTGGTGATACCTTAAGGCATAAACTTTTAAGATCGAGGAAAGAAAGATTTTTGTTGTTGTTTTGTTTGACTTCCCCTACTTGAGTGTTCCAGAGATAAATTTACCCTTGATTTCTGTTTGGCAGTTTTTGGAAGGTAACTGCAAATTCAGAGAGCATCGTTCAAAAGGACATTTAAGGCTCTTGTGTTTACTAAAACAACATATCGCTATTTGAAAACTATCGGATTGAAAGGGGAGGTAGAAAAAATAGTCAGGGAGAGGCTGTTTGTTGCCATTCTTCCTTGCTCTTTATTTTGTATTTGTGAGGAATGTGTTGACATGTTTCATATACTAAGTTTTTTTGGTTTTGTTGTTTTTTTCCCCCCCACAAAGGAGCATTGTTGTTACTTTTAATTGGGAAGTACCACGATATAAAAATTACCCACATTCCCGACTCGGAACTGCCATAGTAAGATTGACAAAAAGTGATCCGAGGCTTGTGCGCTTAATTCGCCAGGAATGTTAAGCTTCCCAGAGACACCCTACGTGGTCAAGTTAGACTTTCCCTCTTAGACAGTTTTTAATGGTCCAAGTCGTACCTAGGGGAAATGTATCTCTGTATGTATATGTGGAATTGCAATGAGATGGTAACTAGCAGTGGGAACGGAGCTCACTGATCGAAAGACTTCTTTTTTTTTTTTTAATTGCATTTGGCAACCTCTTTCTTTCAGAGACACAATACAATTAATTAACATATTCTGGGGCGTGTTTTTGAGATTGGGAAGTGGTGGCCCCTTGTTGAGAAGAAAACACTTTAAATAAAAAAGTAACATTGTTTTGTCCAAATGGTACTGGGAAAAGCAGAGTAGGATTGCTTATACAGCCCACGGATGCGGTTGATTTACTCCAATTTGCTTTAGCATATAAGAGAGCAGCTTTGCCTTTCCCACGCCTGTATTAGATATATGTGTTTTGTTTATACAAAGCCATCTGAAATAGGTCTATATTTAAGATATTTGGTGGGAAATTCAGCGTGGTGTTTCTCGTGTTGAAAATGTAGCACAGATACCATTCCTAGATTGGAATCAAACCAGTGTGGCCTGTGATGCAGCACAGTATCACACTGCTGATGGGAACATAACAAACATGAAAAAACCTCTTAATTTACCTGAAACGCTAATTTAGCAAATCCTATAGAGTTATGCTAGTAGAAAAAAAAGCAATCTGAGGCTTGGATTTGATGTGATGCTGTGTAAATGTATTTAATAAAAATCCAGTGAATTAATACATACCTCATAAAAATCCAAACTTTGAAATGAAGTATTCTTCTTTGAGGAAAAGCCCTGAGTTACGTTTAAGTCGCATGTAAATTCCAGAGTTTACTAACCCAGCTTTTCAGGGCTTAATACAGCATTAATATTCGATATGGTTTGCTAAAAGTTTATTTCACTTTCTTTTGTATCATGCTGTAATTATCATTACTTTGACTTGACTCATATAAAACTATGGTTAACGTTTCAATGCCTTTTTAATATACAGAATTGTAAATTAACTGTCACATTTAAATCTTTAACTTGTATCACTTAGGGAATGCGAAATCTTTAAAAGGAAATAATCACTACACTTAAAAACAATCCCTGCCAGGATTCCTGTATTTAGAATTTTGGTTTGAGATTGTTCATTCAAGGAAAATCCCTTGTTTCTTGTTTACTGTAAACTTCAGTCTGAAATTAACATTTAAATGCCAACAGTAGTAACAGAAGCAGTACTTGAAAACCACCAGTTTTATCCACTGCTGCTAGTTAAGTGGAATTTACCAAAGTCTTCAAAGGTGATAATACACTTAAAACCACGAAAATGAATACAATAGTTGGTGGAATTACTTTCCTCTTTCTTTGCAGTCCAAAGAACAAAATTTGTGATTACACTGGCACAAAAGAAAATAGCCCAAGCCACGAGGAGCCATGGTGTCCAGGAGGTGCACTGTCATGACCTTGGGTGCCACTACCTGTGCTTCCATAGCATGTAAATATGTAGTGTGCAAACTCTTGATCAAGAAGTGACCACATGTTAAATGTTGTAACTTCTAAATTACCTAGCACATTGCATTTGGATAGGTGTTGAATACAGACTTGTGCAGTATATTAGAGAGTTGGAGGGAAAAGAAAACTTCACTCTTTCTCAGTATAATTAAGAGTAGGCATGTGAAGCTCCATTACCATTTTTAACATGGGTGCTGTGGATGTGCTATATCCTTCATCACTGAACACGGGCAGAAATAATTTGTTGGCTCTGAGGCAGGCTGCCATTTAAAACACACAGTGTGCAAAGGTCAGCACATGAGAGTCGCGTTTAGTTTTGTGGAAAGTGACCATTTTGCTGCTGCTCTCCCAGAAATGAAGCAAATAGCCCCGATTAGAATGTATTTCAGTGAAGACTCTTCATGATTTAAACCCACATAAACAAAAGGCAGACAGGCATCAATGTATTTTACATGGATAATCGGGAGATGTATTATTCTACCTATTGAGTATCACTGAGTTATTGCCATAGTGTTCCTGTTTTCAGTTGTATCTGTTTAGCTGCAGCATATAGCCTTTTGCACATAGGTAAAGATCAAAGCTTTCTCAACAAAGACCCAGTTGGAAAGGAGAGTAAAAATTGCTACGAGAAATTTGCTTTCTGGAAAGAAAGGAGTTTCCCCACTCTACAGCTCCAAGTCCCAATATCAATGCATGTTTTCTACTAGGAGATGCATTTTATATTAAGTCTTTGCTTTTTCTGTTACTGCTGGAAGACTCTTCTGATGATTATATCCAACTGGGAATGCAATTCCCTAAATGAAAGACATTTTCTTGTTCAGTACTTTGTTTTAGTCACTAGATTTACAATATGATTTTGCACATTTTAGAATTAAAAAAGTGGAATTGAAAGCAGGCATTCCAAAACCTTAGCATTACTGTTGGGACTGATTGATTTGTAATAAAAATCTAGGGGTGAACACCTCTTTATTTGTGAATGAAGCTAAAGTGCTATGCACTGGTGTATGTTAGTGTTTTCTTGAGGAATTCCTTAAACTTTCCAAACCAATGTGCATTTGGAGAGTGTAATTTTCTTTCCCTTAGGCATTCACTCTATTTGAAAAAGTACCTAAAATCTGAAAAAAATGTGAAACCATATAATCTTCTTGTATGTTTTTTCTAGTCCAACTTGTTTAGCTTCTAGGTTTTGTAGGTTCCTTTTAAGAGAATTGGATTGTCTCTTTGCATTTAGATTAACAATGAAATTATTCATTCTTACTCACTGAATTATATTCCTCTCTAATTATTTTAATCTCTTATACATCACTATAAGAAGGACAGGCTTCTTTTTTTTAAGAAAGAAAATTGGCCTTCTGTGTCATGTCACTGCTTATTAAATACTACAATCCTAAGAACATATATGCTACAAGATTTTACCTTCTGATTCCATAGCTGTTACAGGCTTAGTGTTTGCAGTATTTATTTAGTGGTAATGCATTTTTTTTCCTATTTTGCATTTCAAAGGTCTTCTCTAAATGATTGTTTTACAGAGCTATCAAGAGGTTATCTAAATTTTTCCATCAAATATTACACAATACCATAAGGTGGTAGTCATGGAGTTTCTTTCAGTCTGTGTGCATTCTTTCTACAGAAAGAATTAAGTAGAAATCCATAAAAAGACAACAAATGTTTCATTAAATAATTGAATGTATTAAGCTTGACTGAATTTTGACCAAAGCAAAATTTCAGGCTGTTCAGTGCTGAGCTGTAAGGTTACATGGTGTGAGATTCAAATATTTTTATTTGCAACCTATCCAGTAGGTTTTTCAAAAATACCCTCTTGTTGCCATGGTACAGCTTTAATCGAGTTGTTGCAAAGTCATTAAATTTTTTTTCTTTGCTTAGGCTTCTTTCTAAAACTAAAAATACAGCCTTAAAGTAGCTAACATTAAAGAAGAAAAAAAAAAAGACCTGAGAATTGTTGCTTTTCAAAGAAGAAATTGCAGGAAGAGCTTCTCAGTGAATTCAAAAAAAAAAACCCACCCCAAACTGTGAGAAGAAATTGCAATTGTTTGTTACAATACAGGTTTTACTAAATGGATGAATTAATCCAACAAATTAGAATACATTTAATATATTTTCATTGAAAAATGATATTTATTTTAATTTACCTGTCAGGGAAATAAGAGACAGATTTGGTGCTGTGCTGTGGGTTTGTTTTTTTTTTTTGGCCAGGGTTAACAGAATCATTGGGAATGCTTTTTAAATTAGATGTCATTTTCTTGACAAGAATGAAGAAGGGCTGGGAGGCTGTATCTATCAGCTTCAAATAAGTTGTGGGATTTTTAAGAACACCAGGATATATTAATTGCTTTATTTCCTTACAAAGTAATTGCTTGCACCTGCAATTTTCAGGGTATTTTTACAGGCTTTAAAAGTAATAAAAATGGTGTCGTAAGGATGTTTTATAACGTAGTTTTATGTTCAAATTTGTATTTTTCAGTGTTGAGATAGGACACTGGGATGTGGGGTGGGTGGTGTTTGTGTTTTTTTTGCAAGCCATCTGTATGATTTTACACAAACTGAAGCACGCTGCATTCCAGTCCTGAAAAATTTCTGAACTCTCAAGGATATTGGAACCTGTATTTCCAGAGAAACGTTTAGAATGTGTCTCAAAGGGCTGCCTTAATCGTGTGTTTGGCTGGGCCCTTCATCTAGGAAGCCCCCTTCATCATTCCTTTTTTTGCCTGCCCTCCATTCTTCCTCTATCTAAATAATTTCACTTCAAACTTTCAAGGAGAGAAAGGAGCTTGACCCAAGATATCCTGCATACAAACTGCAGACTCAGATGTCTCTGGGGGGTAGGGAGTTGTGCACATCCCACCTCTCCCTTCCGCGTAGCAGTTCGTCATACTCCTATACACAAGCGCAGATGTTTTATTAGTTAACAGTGTATGAAATATAACCTGCATATATATATATATAGGTCTAGGTAGGGACATGTCCAGGAATGTACATAATTCAGGAGTGATTTGTACAGATACAGTATCAACGAAGCTGGCCTTGCAAAATAGTCATGAAAAATATAGTCCACGCACAAATTCTGCTTCTCTGCCTCTTAGCATGATAATGAAGATAAATCAATTGTATCTTCCTTGCCCGACGCTAAATAAATAATTAATTAATAAATAAATGCTGGCCCTGGGGCAAGTGAGTGAGCAGAATTTTGCAAGGCTGCATTTAATTTCTCTGTGCTCTTAACAATCACCACAATTAGTTCCTTCTGCTACAGGCGTACCTGCTTACAATGGAGAATTGAATAGCCTGAGATTTTCTTCTCTGCTGACCACCTCTCTTCCCCCAGGTTTTCTTTTTTCCTTCCCCCGCTTCCCCCCCCCCCTTTAATTAAAAGAGACAACAGGATTGTTTTATTAAGAACCCCCCAACGCCTAGAAGGGCACATCCACCCTGAAGTAAAGATAGAGAACAGCTGTGTTGGAGAACGTGTTTGTTTTTGTGTGTCTGTGGCCTCCCTGGTTCTTCTGTTTGTCACACATCTTCTCTTCAGCATCCCTTTCGCTGCGTTGGCAGCAATAGTCTCGCAGTGCTGCAGCCGCACGATGAGTTTTGGGGGAAGAAATAAGAGCGGGATTAATAATGCATTAGTTTTGCAGCCCCTATCGAAGGGAAAATAAACAAAAATAGTGGAAGTTGAGGCGAGGGCAGGGAAGCGGTAACACGGAGAAGGCATTAGTGCTGCAGGCACACACCGAGGGGACATAAACAGGATAATAAAAGTTGGGAGCGGGAATGCATTAGTCCTGCAGCCACATCATGGGGAAAATAAACAAGATAGTAAAACCGATTTCTGCGGGGAGGGAGGAGGGCGGGAATGGGGCGAGTCCTGCAGCCTTCCTGAAGGGGGCATGAGCAGCGTGACATCGCGGGTGGGAGCGGGGCGCATGTCTGCCCCCTCCCCGCCCCCCCTCCCCCCACTCACCGCGGGGAGGGGGGCACCGAGAAGCCCGGCTAACGCTCGCCCGGGCGGGGAAGGGAGGCGGTTTCGCAGGGGCTGTCCCGCGGCGCAGCGAGCCGAGCAGGGCCCCCGGCCGGCAACAACCCCCTTCCTCCCTCCCTCTTTTCCTCCCTCCTTCCCCGGCGGGGAGGTGGTGGCGGCGCGGAGCGCGTTAGGATTAGGCCGGCCGGGTGGGGGTGGCGGCGGCAGCGGAGGGGGGCGGGATGGCTCGCCCGGGGGACGGAGAGTGGCAGCACGCCGAGGTGGGTGCCCGAGTGGGGTCGGCGGGAGAG
>VWZX01010114.1:37438-245430 GCA_013399015.1 Galbula dea
GGGGGGGGAGGTGGCTCACGTTCCATGGGTGGCTCGTGAACCATCGCGAGGAGGCCCAGGCCGAGGCCTTCCCCGTGGGTGTGCGCACTGCGCCTGCGCGTCGGCCTCGCGCTCCTGCCTGCCCGGTCTGGCTGGCTCTGTGTGTGTGTGTGTGNAGTGGGTCTGTGTGTGTGTGTGTGTCCTCCTCCTCCTTCCTCAGCGTGCCGCCGCCGGGCCGCCCCTGCCTGCTTGCGTGACTGGAACAGCCTGGACCGTTGGTCGGGCGGGGGCGAGAAGAGCCTCTCAGCCGGCGGTCATGGGCCCTAAATCATTGCCGTGGCGGCGGTGGCGGCGGCGGCGGCTGAGTGACTGAGGGGAGACACCGCCGGGGGAGGGGGGAGGCAGGTAGCCCGGGGGGGCAAAAGCGTGTGTGGTGTTGACGACGGTGTTTTTAACCCTTAGATGGTCTCTAGCGAGCCCTTGCTGCTGCCTGTGTCACTGGAGGGCGAGTTCTCCAATAGCATGAAGGAGATGATCGGCGGCTGCTGCGTGTGCTCCGACGAGAGGGGCTGGGCCGAGAACCCGCTGGTCTACTGCGACGGGCACGGCTGCAATGTCGCAGTGCATCAAGGTGAGTAGGCAGGCCGGTGCCAGCTCACCCGTCCTGGCCTCCAGCCTCGAGACTTCCTTCTTCCATGTTCTCTAGCCTTTTCCCTTGGACCCTACCCCCCTCGTCCCTTTTGGCCATTTTCCCTTCCCTTCCCCCTCCCAGCTCCTTCTTGTCACCCATGAAGCCTGTTTCCCTCTTTCGAGGGCCACGTGCTTTCTGCTCTGTCCTGTCCTGTTGTCCTCCGTCTTTCCAGCCTGTCTGTCGTTTTCCTCGTGTGAGACTTGCTACATTGTGATTTCCTACGTTATGGCTACCATAAAGGAGGAAACTCCCCCTTCCAATTTTTTTTTTCTCTTTTGCCTTTTCTATGCGTATGTTTCCCAGTCTGCCTTTGAAGGCAGTTAACAACCTCAGCTGCAACAGTCCACAGACTTCCTAAAACTCCTTTGCAGAACTTCTAACTGATCTCTGTTCTGGCAATTGTTGCTGCATTTCTTTCTTCCTGTACTCGATCCCTGTTGTCCCTGCCTTTCCCAAGTTAGAAAAATGTGTTTGAGGGGCAGCCAGTGGGTGAGGAAGGTTTTGGATTAGAAGAGAGCAATGTGTTGGAAAGACTTAGCTGTCATGTGGTTTCTTCCTCTGCCTGCCTTTCCTTGAATGTCATTTGGCTGATGTTTCCTGGTAGATGAGGAGCCTTCCTGTTGTGGTTCTGCAGGGGGAGGGTGCTAGGCGGAATGGCTGGTGGTGGATTTGTTTGGATTAGTGGAGGCTGGTTGGTTGGTTTCCAGCTCAGCTCGGGAGCTGGCATATTCCCTCTCCGTGTGATTGTTTTGTTTCTGTCAGTGGGGTGACCCTTGTGAAAGCAGAGGAAGAGGCTGGGTTCTCCTCCTTACATTGTAAGAAAGGAAGTTAGGATGGGTTTTGCTTTATGGCAGCAGAAATAAGGAATAGGATGATAGCTTCTCTGTATCAACTCCCAAGCAGTCATATGAACTCTCTGGCTGGCTCTTTGACTCAGACTAGATGGTGAACAAATTGGAGGAGACAGAAGATCCTAAATCCAGTTCATTAGTCTGAATGCTTTACGCATCTGAAAATACTTCTAATGTGTGTCTCATGCTTGGTCTTAAAATGTGTTAAAGATGGTCTGGGAACTGTTTTAGGTACATGGTACTTTGTAAATGAACAGGAAATAAGGAGATCTGCAGAATAATTCAGTTCTTTTTGTTAATGTTGAACACTGAAGGGAGCTGACAGGATCTGTGAAATTAGTCTGCTTTTGAACCAATTTCTTTTGTCTTAAGAGCTGAGTAATGTTAACCAGTAAGTTAACTCTGCTTTTGGGGAATCTTAGGGTCACAAAAAAGAACACACTGTTGCACAGAGAGGCTGTGGTGCTCCATCCCTGGCAGTGTTCAAGGCCAGGTTGGATGTGGCCCTGGGCAACTCAGCCTAGTGGGTGGCTTCCCTGCCTGTGGCAGGGGGATTGAAGCTAGATGATCTCGAAGGTCCCTTCCAACCCGGGCCATTCTATGAATCTGTGAATGAATGCGTCTAGAAGTCATATGTAAACCAGCTATTACTTTTGTATTATCTTGGGCACCTTCCTTTGCATCTAGAGCCTTGCCAGTGTCACAGAATCACAGAATGTTAGGAGTTGGAAGGGACCTCTGGGGATCATCTAGTCCACCCCCCCTGCCACAGCAGGATTCCCTAGACAAGCTCACACAGAAGCATGTGCAGACGGGTTTGGAATCTCTCCAGAGAAGGAGACTCCACAGCCTCTCTGGGCAGTCTATGCCAGGGCTCTGGCACCTCAACTGGGAAAACATTTCTACATGTGTTCACACAGAACCTCCCATGCTTCAGCTTACAACAGTTACCCCTAGTATTGTCACTGGGCTTCACTGAAAAGAATGGTAGAATGGTAGAATGTTAGGGGTTGGAAGGGACCTAGAAAGATCATCAAGTCCAACCCCCCTGCCAAAGCAGGACACCCTAGATAAGGTCACACAGGAACAAGTCCAGGTGGGCCTTGAATGTCTCCAGAGTAGGAGACTCCACAACCCCCTGGAGAGCCTGTTCCAGTGTTCTGCCAGACTTACTGTGAAAAAGTTTTTCCTCACATTAACATTAAATTAAGAGCCTGACCCCATCCTCCTGACAGCCACCCTTCACTTATTTAAAAGCATAGATGAGGTCACCCCTTAGTCTTCTCTTCTCCAAGCTAAAGAGACGCACCTCCCTCAGCCTTTCCTCAGAAGGAAGATGTTCCAGCCCCTTCATCATCTTGGTGGCTCTGCGCTGGACTCTTTCCAGCAGTTCCCTATCCTTCTTCAACTGAGGGGCCCAGAACTGGACACAATATTCCAGATGTGGCCTCACCAGGGTAGCGAAAAGGGGGCGAAGAACCTCTCTTGACCTGCTAACCACACCCCTTCTAATCCACCCCAGAATCCCATTAACCCTCCTGGCCACGAGAGCACACTGCTGGCTCATGGTCATTCTTCCATCTACCAGGACCCCCAGATCCCTTTCCTTTTCACTGTATTTTCAGTGAAAGAGTTTGATGATAGCAGCAGTTGGTGCTGAAACAGTGGGAGTGACAAAAGTCTGTTTTAGGAAGTATTCCCAATACAGAGACACACTTAAGTAAATTTATTACAAGAATATTGAACTTTTTTTTTTAAGGTCAGGTCCAAATTTTTATTTGAATCTGGCAGGAAGTGTGCAGAGTACTGCTGCTTCTAAATCCAGATGCTGCTGTAGAGGCCTTAAGAAAGGAGAAACTCTTTTGATTTACTGTGCCACTGATGTTTTACATTTGGGATTTGATGTGTCATGTGAATGAAGGTGCTAGAAGAAGCATGTTTACTCTCTAGTCTTTCTGTAGTAAAAGTAGTAGTCTTCATGATTAAAGCTGGTACTCATTATTTGAAGTTCAGATGGCAGTATTACCTGTGAGACTTTGTTAACTGCATTTTTTTATTACTGTAATTATTTTGGTTCAGATGAAAGTTCTTTTCTAGTGTTAAGGCACTGCCAAGTTGTAGAGGACAAAATGGCTTCCTGTGTTTAAAGAAGCTTTGCAGAGTAGTGGAAGTATAAACCCAATGGAGTCCTGAGTCCAGGACTGTATGAGGGCACAAAGCTGTGGTGCCTCTTAGGCTCTAGGTGTACTCTGTTACATCTACAGATAGGAAAGTTCTTCATGTTAGCTTTGGTCTTTGCCCAGCTCATGTTGTTTTTGGATCTCCTTGCTAGCCCTGTCCAAGTTGAATTCTGTCATCAGTTTATGCTGTCTCTTGCTAATCCAAATGTGTGGTTGCACTCTTAAACCTCCCTCTTGATTTCTGAAGAGGAATTGAAGTTTCCATTGTCTGTGGTTCATATAGATGCAGTAAAACCAAGATGTTTTTTCTCATGTTGAAAAAGCATTGTACAGTAGAAAGGGTTTCTCATGATAGTTTGGTCTGTCACTGGTTGGATAATGTCTTTGACAACTGGTCTCAATATGACTGCATGCATCTGTAGAAGAGGAAATGATTTCATTGACTTCCCTTTGTAGAAGGAAAGGTGTATTAGCCAGGTATTTTTATAATACTATTGTTTTTTTTTTCCCTTCTTCAGACTAGAACAAAACCAGTAATATTTTTGTATATATACTAGAAGATACTAATCTGCTTTCAGCTCTCCTCTTAACTGTTAATTTATCATGTATATATAGTGTTGCACACTTAAACCAGGTTGTCTTACTTAAATAATGTATGATTGTGGGGAGTTGAGAGTTTAAAATTATGATGTCAATTCAGGATTATCATTTTTGGGGAAAACAGTTTGACTTTCTGATTGTTATTAGTTGTTGCACCCATACAGATACTAGAATATACTCACAGTACTTGTGTTCTTCTATTTTCATTCCCTCAGCAGTTTCCTGATCATTTCAAACATGAGCAGTATTGCCAAATGACTAAACTCTTTTTCTGTGGAATTTATTTATCAAACTCCTTCTTTTCATATATATTCTATGAAAGTATAGACAACAGTCTTAGAGAGAAATCTCCATGTCTCAGAATCTTGTTCTAGAGGATTTATGGTGTAGCCTGGCTGTAGCTGCAACTAATGCTAGCCCTGATGCTCAGCTTAGTTTGTATTTACAGCTCCATATGGATTTTCAGGGGGAAAAAAGCAAACTTTGCATCTTTGTTCAGTTTATTTGCTACTTAAGACCAAGTCTGCTGCTTAACAAGGAGTGGAAGAACTTGATAGTAACTGAGTGTGTGGATGTTACGACAGACTTGGATTTGTTAGTTGCTTTTAGTTTTATGTTAAATAAGACTTTGCAATAAATAATGAATGTTTGTTATTGTTTTGCTACTAAATAAATAGCAAAGCAGATCAATTATGAAGCATTACTGCTTTAGAATGGTTGTTACTTTTCAAGGTAACTTTTTAAAAATTAATACATTTATTTAACAGATTTTGCATAAATTTTTACATGGAACCTTGTTGCACTTCATTTGTAGTACCACTGTGATAGGATTTTAGGTGCAATGTTTAGATGTCAATTTAACTTACTAAAATGATGTGAGATCAACTAATACTAAGCTTTTTTTTTTTTATACCAGTGATATTAGTAGTACTGCAGTGTTTCTTGTTTGCTGAAATATTTTGTCTTGTTCACAACAGCTTGCTATGGAATTGTTCAAGTACCCACTGGACCTTGGTTTTGCAGGAAGTGTGAATCTCAGGAAAGAGCAGCCAGAGTGGTATGTGCTTTGTTTATTAAGTAATGCTTGTGTGGATAATATTTGGGTAATACTTACCCAAGTACTGCAGTGATAGTACAAAATAATTTAGCTTTTTGTCTAGATGCTA
This sequence comes from Galbula dea, assembly GCA_013399015.1. NCBI lineage: Eukaryota > Metazoa > Chordata > Aves > Piciformes > Galbulidae > Galbula > Galbula dea. The sequence continues at coordinate 42,906 of VWZX01010114.1, forward strand.
TTCAGGAAGACCTTTTTCTTTTTAAAGTGGAAATATATAACTGTCTCTAAGCATTCTGATAATTCTGTGGTGTGTGTTGGAATTTTTTTGTTTCTCCCCTGCAGCTGTTCAAAGGTTATATTCTTCTAATCTCTGGTTTGAGTTTTGTGTATTTTTGTCAGTTTATTACTTAGTTAGGTACAGGGAGGAAATAAAATCTGTGTTGGTTTTTCTTTTACAGCAACTTTAGATTGGCAGTTGAAAGCTTCAGTCTAGGAACACAATAAGCAGTAGTCTTAATTTTGGAATCTAATGCTTACTTGGAATATGATACTTCCAATTGAAGAAACATTTACTTTTTAAATCTTTTTAATTTTTATGGTGAATAATGAGGATTCAGATAATCCTTCTGAACAAAACCAAAAAACCTCAACACTTGGGTTTTTTTGGTCAGACTTGTATGTAGCAAGCTGCTTGGTATCAGACATTTTTAGAGAAAGAGACTTGCATTCCTCACTGCTTGGCACTTTTTAGTTTGTCTTCCAGTGAGAGATAAAGTGAGACTATTTAGAAAGACTCAACTGTTCCTTTGCCTCTGGAAACATTTTTCATATGAAAACTGGAAGAGAAGATGGTGCAGCATCTCAGGGCATAGACTGAACTGTTTCTAACTCACATACCAAAAGACAAATGAAGAGCCCAAGACCAGATTTCCAGTTCCTGTCAGTGACTGGCAGAGTGTTTACATGTGCTGTTTGCTGGACCTGTTTCCTTTTCTAGTATGAAGTACTAGAGAAATGGTAGGATGATGTAATGTTGTGTGGATTTTTGGCACAGGACTGGAGAATCTTCTTCCTCTACTTTTTCCCAGCTTGCTGGGTTTGTTGTATACAGATTGACAGGGAAATTAAAAATAAGGGGGGGGAGGGGCAAAAGAGATGCTGGATAGGAGGATTTTTCTGGTGTATAGTGGGGAATTCTCAGCAGGATTTAGGATCTAGTTACTCCTGGCTTCTGCTGACTGACACAAGGAATGAACTGTGCTGACTTCTAAAATAGGTGGTGTCTCACTGCATTCCAGTAATTGGAGTTTACCAAAGAGTGGCTTTGTTAGGCATTGTAGTGCTTTTCCTCACTCTTTGAAGTTAAGAAGGAATATTGGTGATCTTAAATGAATTTTCTGCCCAGTGTCTTCTCTTCTTGTTTCCACTTAAGGGGATCTGTTTATGGAACAGTTCAACAAGTTGATAGCTTATCTTCTTTTGGGAAAAATCCCAACAAACTCAAACCAAAACACCTTTCCTATTTGTATTATATTGTAGGTTTAAGTGGTTCTCAAGTGAACGTAACTGCATGTGAGGTAGAAGTTACAACAACTATGTTAGTGAGTCAGAAATGTGGTGGCTGTCTCCGAGGTGTGTGGGAGAAGCCCTTAATGTTAAGAAACTAAACAGAAGCTTTGACTTCAGTATGAAAACTGGAACTTTATTGTTACTAGTTTATCAGAGACAGAAGTTTTAATGTGCTTATTTGCAAAAGCAAACCTCCTTATCACTGTAGGAGGCTGAAGCTTAGTTATTTTGTTGGCCTTTTTGTCTAGAAACAAAAGCAGAATTCAGTTAACCATGTTGCATTGAACGTTCTTCTGTTTACTTATTTGTAATCTTTAGAAAGACCTGAGTCTTGCACTCAAGGCATGTTTTTCCCTGTTGATGCTGTCTGCATTTTGTGGTTTTGGGTGTGGTTTGTGGGGTTTTTTTTTTGGTTTTTATTTAAACTGCAGTTACTGGGCAGTTAATCCTAGTCTCTTATCAGAGTGGATTTAATTGCTTGCACTGGAGTTAATCTTGCTTCAACAACTGAAAGAAACAGAGCTGCTGAGGAGCATGTAACTCAAGTAGGTGGGTCACCAGAGAACTTAGCTTCACAGCAGGTTAGAGTAGTTGGCTTCCCATATAGTTTCAGCTGCTGCACACTGATGTCTGCTGTGTTGTTTCTTTGGGTGATGCTGCCTAAGCTGGTACATGCTGCTTGTCAGTGAAAGCAGTGGCTGGTATTTTTCAGGCACATAAGTCTCCTGGCTGGTTATGTTTTTGATAGTGAAGTGGTAGCCAGTGTCTTGGGGTTTTAATGGTCAGCTACTAGTTGGAAAGCACAGTTCCATGCCTGGCAAGTCATACTGAGTCTTGGCTCTAGCAGGGTCATCTGTGTGCATGAGAAAAGCTGATTTTTGTAAATCTGAACTGTTTGGCTAATGGACATAGTGAGGTGTCTGGTAATAATTGGAGTTACCTGATAATCATGCATGTGTAGCAGATAACACAGAGAAGGTTATCATCTTGGTATGCACTTTTTACGACTACTGTGTCAATTTTTAACCATTGCTTGAAAAGTCTTAGTTATCCCTAAATCAGCTAATTTATCTTGGCTGCCCTATGGTGAGCTTGGAATGTGAATCTCTTCAAGATGGGTGGCAACTGCTCCCAGCTTTGCCTGTGTCAGCACCAGCTGCTATTACCCTGCCTGTTGGGCCTTTTTGGTGTCTTCAGGTGTACCTGATCTTTTGAATCAAGAGGCAGGGCACGTACATATGGGTGTAGGAAAAAGTAATATTAGGATCTGTGTAAAGATGTGCACACATGGAGTAGTACATGAGGGACTTTGGGTCCTGGCTTGGAAAATTAGATAATGTGTGTATTTTGTCCAGGGCTAATAGTATTGATACCCAAATCTAAACTAGAGCTAAGAAGAACCTAAGATTAGGAATTGTAGCACAACTGTTGTTCAGAAAGCCTTTTTTTCCCCATCATCCTATTATGTGCCAAACAGAGGCATCCAGCATTTGCACAAACAGTTTGCTTGGTCATATTCAGAGACACTAGGATATCTCAGTACTGCACTTCAGTGTTAATGAATTCCAGGAAGTGTTATTACCTCAAACACAGCTCAGGTTGTACATGTGAAGTTAGACTGCTTACAGCATTGCAAGTGAATTAGTATGCTGTGGATCTGGTTTGCTGGAATATGGATGTTGTAAGTCTGTCATTGCACCTGGAAGAATCATTTTGGACTTGCTGCTAATTACTCTGGTGTAATGATGTTTCTTCACTTGGCATTTCTGTATTGGTTGTTTCTGAAGGGGTGGCTTATGAAGTTGGCCCAGAGCTGAGTTGGCATGCTTGCATGACTCTACAGCTTGTCTAATAACCCACCTGGACTGTAGTCCTGGGGAATGCGTTGAGGGCTGTGACTCCCTGTGGAGCTAGCTGGGTAAGATTTGAGATGGGATTCATCTGGATCTCAGCTGAACCTAGTGTAACTGCAGTCTCTGCACTTGCACATGTGTTTCTTGGAACCTGATGCAGAGACAAAGCCAGTTTAGATCATCCAGTGCTTCAAACTTAGGGATTCAGAGCTGTAGAAATGCAGCTATACTGTTCACCTCTGAAGCCAGTTCAGGTACATTGTGCTCTCGAGATAATGACAGGCTTCTGCTAGCAATCCTGCCACACCTGAACTGTTCCTGCATCTGCTGCACAGATGATCCACAGTTTGAACACCTGAGGTTTTTATTTTTCTCTAATCTTTAATGCAGCAATCATTGTAGTTCTCTCCAAGTTCTTTATGACAAAACCTAAAAACATTTGTCACATATATAGAACTGGACTGGATGATCCTATTGGGTCCCTTCCAGCTCAGACAATGCTATGATACTATGATATCTACAAGTTTATTAGGAGTTGCTCATAAGAGTTGCATAGTGTATCCATAGTTTAACACCCACCCCAGCTTTCATGTAGTGTAAAATAACTGTAGGTGTAGTACTAGTTGCCTGTTGCCTAAATAGAAGGAGGTAAAGAAGAAGGAAATAGGAATTTAGACTTTTGATATGCAGATAGGTTTTGTGATCAGAGCTTTCACAGCTCTGGCTCATCAGGCTGCTTCCAGGGGAATGGAATCTCTATGCCTGTGCTTAGAATAGTTTTGGTGTGGTTATGACACCTGTTACCTGTAAACTGGAATGCATATTGATAAATACAGTCACAGTAGAAGTCAAACTTAATTTTAGAGGAAGAAATCTTGCTGATTTCTTTTTTTCTTCAAACTGAAATACTGGCATGACGTTGTTCAGAACTGGTATATATGTTCTCTTTGAAGATACCTTTTGAAATAATTTTTAAATAAATTAGAAGAATAATATTTTTTTAATAGGCATCCATAAGTTTCCTTGAAGAACACTTTATAGAAGAATATTGCTACAGCTACTTCTAAGAATACTTTAACAAGCAGTAGAAAAATTGCTTTAGTTTGAGTATATGACAGAAAAATAGACCTGTGTGCATTTGTTATTTGTGTGGCTTTTACACAGCAATAGAATAGTGAACTTATAAATAAGAGAAGGAAAAGTGACTAAAATACAAATTACTAGTAGATTGAAAAAAAAAAAATATGGGAAACTGCTACTTATTAACAGTATCCTTCTGCTTGCCCCCAAAGAACCCCAAACCACAACAACACAGTCTTGTCTTTATAAATGGCTATGCAGTTTGGAAGTCAGTGAATGTTTGTTTGTAGCTGGATATCTGGATTAGAAGTCTGCCTAAAGATGCTTAGGCAAAGCATGTTGTATTGGGTTTGCATGGCAAGGTTTTGGTGGTGGTGAGGCTGCAGGGGTGGCTTCTGTGAGAAGCTGCTAGAAGCTTTCCCTGTGTCCAGTAGAGCCATTGCCAGCTGGGTCCAAGGCAGACAGGGTCCTGCTGGGCAAAGCCAAGCCCATCAGTGGCAGTGGTAGTGGCTCTGGGATGTGTTTAAGAAGGGGAAGCCCTCCCCTCCAAAACTGCACTGCTGCAGACAGCAGGAGAGAGGAGTGAAAGTTTGTGAGAGAAACAACTGCAGACACGAAGGGTAGTGAAGGAGGAGGGGGAGGAGATGCTCCAGGCACCAGAGCAGAGATTCCTGTGCAGTCTGTGATGAAGACCCTGGTGAGGCAGGTTGTTCCCTGTGGAGGTTAATAGTGGAGCAGATAACCCACCTGCAGCCCATGAAGGACCCCATTCTGGAGAAGGTGGATGTCTGAAGGAGGCTTGTGGCCCTGTGGGATGCCGAAGCTGGAGCAGGCTCCTGGGAGGACCTGTGGAGGACCTACACTGGAGCAGTCTGAAAGACTGGAGGCTATAGGAAGGACTCAAATTGGAGTAGTTCATAGAGGACTCTCTCCCATGAGAGGGACTCCACCCTGCAGCAAGAGAAGAGTGTGAGAAGTCCTCCCCCTCAGGGGGAAGGAGTGGCAGAGACAACTTGTGATGAACTGGCCACAACCCCCATTCCCTGTCCTCTTGTGCTGCTGGAAGGGAGGAGGTAGAGAACTAGGGGCAAAGTTGAGCCCAGGAAAAAGGGAGGGGTGGAGGAAAGGTGTTTGGAAGTTTAGGTTTTATTTTCTTGTTATTCTTCTCTGATTTTATTGGTAATAAACTAATTTCCCCAAGTCGAGTCTGTTTGTCCATGACTCTTAGTTGGTAATGATCTCTACCTGTCCTTATCTTGACTCAAGAGCCTTTTGTTATTTTTCCTCTCCCCTGTCCAGCTAAGGAGGGGGGTGATAGAGCAGCTTTGGTGGGCACCTAGCATCGACCCAGGGTTAACATCACAATCCTTTTTGGCTCCTAATGTGGGGCATGAGGAATTTGAGATAAGGATAGTAATTGGGAGAGGCAATGGGCAAAATGTGGACTGAACAGAGCTAAAGAGAGAAGACATGAGTGATTATGGGGAATTTCTGTTGTAATAGTGGTAAATGTGAAACTCCTCTTGTTCTGAAATGCTGTTGATAGGGTAGCCAGGTTCTTGTCCATTACACAGGTGGGTGAGTGTTGTTTGCTTTGCATTTCATGAGTAGGAGAAAGTATTTTTTTCCTGGTCAGGTGTTTTTGTATAGGCAGAGAACACAGACCCATAACCTTGTTACAGTGCAGCTCAAGGGATGACAGAATTGCTTAGGATTGCATAGTGTCTGCTCATCAAAGGAGGACAAACAGCAGAAGGTGTTGCAGAAGTGCTGTGTGGTTTCTGTGTATCTTCCACTCCAACTGGTGAACTGAACCTTGTGCACTGTGTTGTGTGTTGTGAATACCAAGGTGGGAGGAGCAGTGCTGTTTCTGATTGTGCTGCCTTCATGTTTTTGGGGGTTTTTATGGTGTGCTTGTGTGCCATACTTGCTGCTTGGTTCTAGAGATGCAACTGAGTTCATAAACTCATTTGAAGCACTTCATTACAGCAGAAAAGACCTGCTTATTTTTTTTGCAGTTTTGATTAGCTGCAGTTTACCTAAATGTACACCTTATTTGTGCAGTCACAAGATCAAGTATGGATAGCTATAGGATTCAAGCTTTAAAACAGTGTTCCATCACTCAAGTACTACTTGATCCAAATGCTTTTAATGGATCAGTATAACAGGTACTTTAGTAAATGCTCTAAAGGTTCTGTGGCAAAATTACTAACCACAGTGAGACTAGAGCAAACCAGTTTCCGTTCCAGGAATTGCTTCATTCTTACACAGAAGTGTTCAGTGACTGTTTGTTTTGTTGCTAGACTGTTAAATCACAGGCAGAAGAGTTTTCTAAAGTAAGCAAGATGCTCCTCAACTGCAAGGAGCCTTACTTAAAATGCATGCAAGCATTTTATAGCTAGCCATATTTAGGGTACAGCTGTGGTATTTTGCAGGAGGACACTGAAGTGAGCCATCACATTTTTTCAGCTAGATTGAAATGGGTCAGTGGCATACTTCCAGCCCAGTAACAGAGATGCAGTAATGCAGCCAAAGATGACAGGCATTTCTCACAGCCTTCTGATGCTTTTCATTAAGGATCAGTGTGTGAATCTTAAACTGTGTATGTTTATAATTGGGATTCCTGCAACATCTAGCAGGACTTACTAGGCTTAAGTGTATAGATTTATGGCTTCGACTTCTCAGATTGGAGTAGCTGGATCTTGATCCATCCTGTGTGTCATCACTATGTGACATTGTACTCTACCTTACCTCTCTTACAGTTGCCTTCCATGTATTGAGTGCAAGTATGACTACATGTCACCTGTAGTACGTACTGACTGGATGGTCTTGGAAGAATGCTGATTTGCATGTTGAGTGCCTCTAATCTTCTTGTCATAGTCTGTAAATTTATTATCTGGAGTAGATGTTTTTGACAGAGCTAACTGAATCTGCATATATTTTTCTCTGATGCCTTGCTAAAGAGAACTAGGTTGAGTCTCTTTCATTTACCCAGGTACGAAGCCCGAAACGCTCAAGGTAGTCGCTCTGTTTTTCTTTTACCTGTCAACTGTCTGCTGTAAGAAAAAGTTTTCTCCTTCTCCTGGGACAGATGACTGAATAGAGATGGGGCAGAGATTTGGCAAATTTGTCAGCATCAAGAAATGATTATTTGAAGATGGAGATGACTTAATTTCTGAAGTTGTCAAGTTGCAGAACATAGCACTCTGGGAGAGCAGTACTGACAGTAAGCGTTCGTTTGCTCTATTAGTGGTGTCAGCCAGCTGGGGATTCTGGAATGTAGCAGAAGATCTTTTGATTCCTGTTGGTTCTTCTGTGTGGCTTAGAAAGACTGGACCCTGATGTGAAGCACAGGTTGGAAACAGTGGAACTTTAGTTTGGTTCTTCTCAGATACCTTGGTTTAGAAATTGTGTAGTTAGCTACTTGCTGACTTCTGCTTCAAAACTGTCATTTATAAAGCCATTTAGATCAATATATTAAAGGTGAATATTCTTTGAGTTTATAAGTCAGATCTTAAAATACTGCAGGTTGAGACTATTGGTGATATTGATAACCAGCTGTAGATTAGGAACTGATCAGTGAGAAAATGTGGGTTTGGTTTTGTAGGTAGCAGTCTCTTCATTTTCTGGGCTGCGTGTTCCTAGAGCAGCTTTTGGAAAGGGGTTGTGCAATTCATCCTTTTTGTTGTGCTGAACAAGTGGAAGATGAAGTTTTGTCTCTGGCAAGTATTAGAGAGCACAAGTATAAAAAGTCAGAAAAACTCTAATGGGATTTTCAAAACATCTGATTGGTTTCAAGGAGGAAAAAAAAAAGCAAAACAAGGATCAGCAAAGTATCAAAGTGAAAGGATTTGATATGAGTAGATAGCCAAAGTTTGGTGTGAGCTGAGGTTCAGTAATTTCAGTAGCATCTGGGAATGCTTGTGAGTTTTATTGGACTTTCTGAAGGCTCCAAGGGCTGAGAGGCTGATCTTCTCTGGTTAGTCTTTGTACATTGGCAGCTTTAGTTTTGCTTTGTAGAAGGTATCTTGAAGGGGTGAATGGAAAAAAAGAGATGTCACTGGGTTCTGAGGGCTGGGCTAAGTTATTGCCAGCAGATGTAGACATGGTCAGTCTGGTACACATCCTGTTGCTGGGTCTGGTTTTGTGCTAGCTGCCTGTGAATTCTCATCTGTTGATAGAATTTATGCCAAGATCTAAATTGCCAGTGTACTGGTTTGCACCACTCTGCAAATATCTATGGGCTTTTCTTATTTTGGTTGTCTTAACCTTGTAGAAACTGTTCTTTGTAGGCTTGAAGGCATTTATTTGTTCTTCTGTAGATGCCCTCTGGTTTTCTGTAAAGTATCATGTAAGTGTCCATGGTGTACTTAGTTTGCTTTTTAGAAGGATCTTTGTGATATTGTGTCTCTTTACAGAGGGAGCTATGTTTACATTGATTGTCCAGTACTATATTTGCCTGAATCTACACAAACTAATCACTAAAACTACCTTAAATGTTTCCTGGTTCATTAGGGGGAAAGCAAGAGTAGTTCTTATTTTCAGTAGTTTCATGTCACTGTATGTGTGGTGAGTTTTTCTACAACTTGTCACAAAAATGGGCCAAAACACTAGGGGCAAGGGGAAAATAGAAAAGAAGGGATGAAAGGAAGATGAGGCAATGTAAGACTATCCTCTGGAGAAGGTGGAATACTAATTTCACATCCTTTGGAGGAGAAGGAAAATAAACAGCAGAAGAATTTTGAGCTTAGAAGACACTTTTTGGTTAAAAAGTGAATAAAGAATTTCAGGTAGTTACATGTGGGTAGGGTGATGTACATGCAGCATTGGCATAACTGGGACCCTGGACATGACTTGTGATCACCTTTGTGTATCCAGAGCTCTTTTCTAGATATCTTTTTTTCTTTATAAAGGTTACTTTTTTGACAGCAGTATGTATGTGCCTGCCAGTGTTACCTTAGTTTGCAGTAACTGAAATAACTTCTCATATGGATGTCTTTCCCCTGCTAAGCCCTTTTAACCCCTATTAAGATACTTTGTATTATCTGAAGTAGTAGTATATTAGACTGTTTAGCATGTTCAAAGCCTATAGGATTGAGAAATAGATTTGAATGCAAATGCAGAAGTAAGACAATACAATGACTTCTGCTTGGCAACTTCTCCTCCTAGGTTAGTTTTAAGAAAGCCATAGGAATTTGATGGAGTGTGTGCAGGGTTTATTTGCACTAAAATGTGAACTAAAACTCACAACAAAACCAAATGGATTTAACCAGTCTGATTAATTAATTGAACCAGTCTGGATTTAACCAGTTGGATTAATGATTAACAGGGGCAGCAGAATAAAATGCTTTGTCTGTCAAGTTTTAACTCCAGTTGATGTAAGGATTGAAAGAGATTGAGTGTTAGACTTCAGGAACTGTGATGCTCATTTTGTGTAACTTGCTGTTTTGTTATTTGTGACTTTTAAGGGTCATGGATTTCAATCTATTTAAAGTTACTCCTTTCAGTTAAATATTTTTAGTTGTGTTTGGGTTTTTATTGTGTGTGTGTGTGTGCTTTGGTTTTTTGGGTTTTGTCCCTGTTGTCCAGCAATAAGAAACAGTGATTCTGTGATCAAAACACATGTTGGATAAGAACCCCCTGTTCTGGAAGCATCAATGTCATGTGGGTGTAGTATCTCTTTGGAGGGAAAATGAGCTTGTAAACTAAACAGTGTGTGTGTGTATAGCCAATGCCTGTTAAAGCCCTCAGAATATAGGCATGTCAGGCTATATATAAATAGCCAATACAAAATTGACCTAATATGTCTTGAGTTTGGGCCCAAGAAATATGTCTGTATTACTACTGAAATTAAGTCAGGCTGAGTTGTGGTGTGTGGGGTTTTTTGGGAGTGTGTGATTGTGGTAATGGTTTGGTTGTGTGTTGGGTTTTTGATTTATTTACCTTTTTAGGCCCTTGGTTGGAATTCCATACTCCCTTACAGCCAGCACAGCTGATGCCACCCCCAGAGGAGAGTGGTCGTTTCCTTGTCCTGCTCCCTCTCTGTGTTCCTGTTTGGTTTTCTATCTGGCATTGTTGTTGGTATGGCCTTATGGAGAGATGGCTTAAAGAAGCAAGCTGGCTGGAAAATACCTTTTACTTTTATCTTGCTGATTAGGATTTCCATGTGATCAGATGGATGCTTTTCCCAGAGCAAGGGAAGCAGTAGAAAGTACACAGCAGGGATGGCCAGTGATCTTCTTTTAGCAGCAGTGTGCAATTATGTTAGCTCAAAAGTGAGCCTGAAGTAAAGTCAGCTGGAACTGCAGCCTGGTTCCTCAGCTAACTTTTAGGTGCTATGGTCTATTTAATCTGCTGTGGGTCATCTTGTGTTATTTAGGTTAACAGGTCATATTGAGACACACAGTTTATTGCCTCATTGCAATGCTGGGAATTCAGTCCTGCAGGACTTCATTTGGTTGACAGTCACTGTTGAGGTGAATGGTTTCATTGGCCTAGTTTGGACCAGAATTCAGTAAATCACCTGCAAAAGAATTCTTTGCCCTTTGTTTTTCTTTGACAAGAGCCAGCATATAATGGGTGTGTGCAGATGATGCTTTCTGAAACTTGCTCCAAATTTACAGAACCCTGAGGGAAGAACAATGCTGTATTCCTGCTATTCCCTTTTCCCCCCTCCTTTCCTACTTGTATAGTCATGTTCCTATTTCTCTTTATCTTCCCTATCTACTATATGCCTTGTGTTCTTTCTCCATTTCCACATAAATAAGGTAGTGTGTTGGATTAAATCAGCTTATCTATGCCAATGGTAGGGGCTGGAAGGGACTTCTGGGGACCACCTAGTCCCACCCCCCTGTAAGAGCAGGGGCACCCTCAGCATGTTGTCCAGGATCATATGCAGGTGGGTTTGGGATGTCTCCAGAGAAGGAGACTCCACAACCTCTGTGAGCAGCCTGTTCCTCCCAGGAAAGAAGTGTTTTCTCAGGTTCAGATGGAACTTCCTGTGTTCCAGTTTGTGCCCATCACTCCATGTCCTATCACTAGGCGTCACTGGACAGAGTCTGACCCTATCCTTTTGCCCTCCACCCTTCAGCTGTTGATCAGCATGGAGCAGATGCCCTCTGGGTCTGCTCTTCTACAGGCCAAGCAGCCCCAGGGCTCTCAGCCTTTCCTCGTCCTGGAGATGCTCCAGTCCCCTCAGCCTCTTCCTAACCTCTGCTGGATTCTTCAGTAGTTTCCTGTCTCTCTTCAATGGGGAAGCCCAGAACTAGACCCAATACCCAGATGTGGCCTCCCTAGGGCAGAGTAGAAGGGGAGGGGAACCTCCCTTGACCTGCTTGCCATGCTTTTCTTAATGCACACCATGATACCATTGGCCTTCGTGGCCACACGGGTACGTTGCTTGAGAACTTGTTGTCCGCCAACACTCCCAGGTCCTTCTTCATGGAGCTGCTTTCCAGCAGGTCAGCCCCTAGCCTGTCCTGGTCTGTGGGCTTATTGCTCCCCAAGTGCAGGACCCTGCATATACTCTTCTTGAACTTCATGAAGTTCCTCTCTGCCCAACTCTCAGCCTGTCCAGGCCTTACTGAATGGCAGCACAGCCTGAGAAGGTATCAGCCACTCCTCCCTTCACCCAGGTCACTGGTGTTGAACAGGACTGGACCCAGTACTGACCCCTGGGGCACATTGTGGCCTACAGGCCTGCAGGAACTTCCTGAACTGTTTGTGCCTGGATGTGTTGCCTTACCAGCAAATACCAGTGTGATTGAAGTTCCTCATGAGAACCAGGGCCTCTAGTTGTGAGGCTGCTTTCAGCTGTCTGTAGAAGACATCATTGACTTCTTCCTGATCAGGTTGCTTGCAGTAAACACCCACAACAGTGTCACCCATGTTAGCCTGCTCCTTAACTCTTACCCATAAGCTCTTGACTCACTCTCCATCTCCCCTAGGCAGAGCTTGATAGGTTCCTGCTGCTCTCTCACATGAAGAGCAACTTCACCACCTCACCTTGCTGGTCTGTCTTTCCTAAAAAGTTCATAGCTGTCCATGACAGCATTCTAGTCATGTGAGCCATCCCACCCTGTCTCTGTAACTGTGGTGAGTTCATGGCCCTGTGACCCCATGCAGGTCTCTAGTTCTTCTTCGCTGTGCTGCTTGTGTTGGTGTGCAGGCATTTCAGAGAGGCAGTCAAGCATGCAGTTTTCCTTGGAGAGGTTGCAAGAAGATCCACAATAGCCATGCAAACCCTTGAGGTGGTTGGCCTTCTGCTTCTAACCTTGGAAGGCAGCTGAAGAATGTTTGTTGTAGCTCTGGTTGGCCTTTTCTCTTTTTTTCAGTCAAAAAATTGGTAGAGTTAGGTTAAAACTCAGAAGACTCAAGTAATTAGATTTGTCTAGTGTTAGCTAGTACTGGTTAAGGTACCTCTTAGACCTGCCTAAAATGGAAAGGCATATTTCTCTAAAATTGAGGTAGAAAACTTTGTGCAACAATGTGGTGGAGACAGATTGGGACTGTAATTCAGTATAAGATAGTTTTGTTTACCTCCTTATTTACTTCTCTTTGGTCTTCTGGTTTTGGAACTTCTTTCTGCTGAGTATCTTTAGTAGACACTTCCATTGTTTGTTTATTTTGTTCATTTTACTGTTCTTTATTTCTTCTTAGTGATTTCTACTTAATGACAGAAAAAAACCTGTTTCTTTCCCTCTCTGCATGGACCTCCTATGCTTTTGATCACTTTAGTTGTCTGCTGGGTGACTCTTTAAAGATCTGGACCCCTCGGGAGGCAATGTGTTTCTCATCAGTGTCAGACAGTCTGAATTTGCCTAGATGCTAAGGTTACAGATCAGTCTTCTTTCACCTAATGAACTTGCTGTTTCTGTAGTCAGTTGTGACACTGTCAGACTGTTCCAGCTGCACAATTTTGGGATCGATTTCACTTTAGTCCTCTACAAGAGATCTCATAGTCCAAAGTAATTCCTGCTGACAGTTCACCTGAATTCTGCTTAGACAGAAGCTAGATCCATGAACTTGATCTGTTCCACCAAATGAGATGTCCATGTTTTGCTCTGCAAGGACAGGAAGGGAAGGGATGATGCCACTTGCTACAGCTTCAGTCTTCCTTCAGCCAATATGTGTTGTCTTAACTCTTTAAAAACCATCTGCCTGTACCTACAGCACCACATGCAGTGGTTGCCCCCTCCCAGCTATAGGACTAGAGCCCTTCAGCACCCCAAAGGAAGTTGTTGTTCTCTTGGGTCACTCTCAGCCTCCTTACTGTTCACATTTGCAGGGGCTAACCTGATGTTTATCTGCACTGTTGATTGCTCATAGCAGTTTGCCCTATTCATGCTGTGATGTCCTGCAGGTGTCATGTCTGCCCCTGCTACCTTTCCCCCCAGCTTTTGTAGTAGTTCTCCACATGTTTTGGATGCTCACCCAGTAGATCTGTGTCTGTCAGAAATCCTTTGCCAGAGCTAAATCTTACAATGCACAACTGGAGAAGAGAGCCCTGGCATGGCTGGTGTGCTCAAGTAGTAGAGACCATCTGACCATCCACTTAAACCTCAAGCTCCAGCCATAGGTAAACTGGAAGGAGACACTGCATGGACAAAACCATTCCAAAAAATATAACTGGACTTCTGAGATGTAAACACATCCAGCTATCTCCTTTCCTTCTACAGAATCCTTTGTAAAACAGGCATCTTAGCATTCTGAAAGCACCCAAGCTCATCTTTTTCAGTCACTTTGCAAATTCTCAGCTGAAACTATCACTTTTTTGAAATGCTATATTTAGAAGTAGTTATAAAGTGTTGGGAAAGAAAAAAAAAGTGTGGTTTATTGCAGACTGTAGCCAGACTTCATGATACCAGGAGTGTTCTGTGTCATCAGAATGCAAGTATCTGCACAGTTGCCCAGCTCCAGGAGAGCGTAGTGCAGGCATACTGCTCCCTGCCAGCGAGAGGATACCATGCACAGTTCCCTGCACCCCAGTTTTCATCCACTGTCAAAGCTCCCTGCTCCAACTCCATTTTCTGTCTTGTATCTTCTCTGCCTGGTTGCAGCCAGGGCAGCAGAGGAGTAATGAGGGAAGGCCTCACGGACCTGAGTCCTGTTAGAGATGTGAGACAAAAACAAGTGAGTTGAAGCTAAGCTGTGTTGGGACTGACTGGAGCATGCTTAACTCTTCTGCATAAAGGACTGGTTTGGTTCTTTGCTGCTTAGTGTCCTGTCATCATCTGCATTTTTTCAGTGTGGTGGTGAAGTTTGCTAGCTCTTTCATTACTGGTGCTGCAGTCATGTGGCTGCCAGCCTTCAGTTCTGCTGATGCAACCAACTGAGGGATTTTGCTTAAATTGCATCAGTGATATGACTTCAATTAAAAATATTAACAAAAGTTCATTTCACTCCACTGATCTGGTTTGAGGGACAGCCCTACAGCTAGGTAGCAGCTGAGGGAGTTGTGGAGGGAGAGATTAGTAAGGGAAGGGTGAAGGGAAGAAGAGAACCTCCTAAACTGGTTTGGCCACTAGTGAGAATGTATGTCAAACTTCAGTGGCTTGAAGAGGGTGGGGCAAGGTAGAGTCTGTTAACAGCTTCCCTTGTCTCAGTGGGAGACGGATCATCTCTGCTTACAGGCCCTAAGCTGCCAGCTCACAGCTTTGGGCCGGGCACAAACTTTGTTGCACCATCACCATCAATACATGCCAGGGTTCTCACTTGGAGAATCTGGTTCAGTGTATGGGGAATTTGCTGGA
This sequence comes from Galbula dea, assembly GCA_013399015.1. Lineage (NCBI taxonomy): Eukaryota > Metazoa > Chordata > Aves > Piciformes > Galbulidae > Galbula > Galbula dea. The sequence continues at coordinate 57,921 of VWZX01010114.1, forward strand.
ATAAACTTACTGCTGAGTGTCTCTCAGCACCTGGTATTTAAGGTTTGGAGAGCTGGAGTGTTGATACAGCTCCCATGGAAACTGAGTGTGTAGGATTTTGTTTCAGATGATCAGTTCATTTCAGTGGCAAGGAAATCCTTATCATCTTGACTTGAAAAGTTAAGTGCTGTGATGCTCCCAGTCTGTAGGCAGTTTACAGAATGGTTCAGAAGTTTTCAATGACTTTTCTCTCTAAATTTCATCAAGACTTAATGCTGCCTTTCAGTAAATTGCTGATCCTTTTAGTTGGGAGAGTGTGAGGGAGGGCTGAGTGAAGCAAAAGACAAAAAGCAGCAATCCTGCAGGTGGTTCTGCCTGTGTACCAGTGCACTGAGCCAAAGTACTTTTCTCTTCTACCCATTGTGAAAGCCTCTTTGCTGCTAATCTAAAATTTCTTACAGATAAGAGGAATAGATAAGTCCTCAAGGACTATACTTCAGCCATATGAATTTCAGGAATGGAATTTCTTGTTCCTCAAATAAGCCTGAACAAACTGTTTCTGAGGCACTTCAAGCACCATAAGCTCATTTATCTATGGACTTGCCAGTTAGCTGGTAACAGAGTAGTACTGTTCAGGGAACACAGAGATGATCTGTAGTGAAGCCAGATGTCCCTCTCCATTTGAAGGATGTTGCACTGAGTTTCCCATCTGATGATCAGGCTGTTCTTCAGACTGGTATGCTTTGGCTTGTCCCTGATGTGTGAATGCAGGTGTAGGAGCTCCTATAATGGTGTTCCTTTTGCATGCCATTTAGAGCAGTTGAAAGGAAGTGTGTCAGGTGTGTCAAACCTGTTCCAAAACCTGTTCTTGTCTCTGAACTGGTTTGGAATTGGTTCACACTGCTCTAGGATGCTTAGAGATAAACTTGATAGTAGGAACTTGATAAGAGGCAGAGGTAGCAGACAGACTGTACTGTTGTGATCCTGGTGTGTCAGAAGAATGTTGATGTCAAACCACATTTCCAAACGTGCAGTCTTGCAGAATTTCAAGGATGAGTCAACTTCTGGTCCTTTTCAGAGACAGAAAGTGAGATTGGTTTTGGGGTCTCAGGGAAGGGAGAGCCAGCACAGACTGGGACTGGCAGCCCTAGTTGTGTGCACCTGCTAATATCTGTGGCATGTGACTGACCACCTTGGGGAGGACAGAGATCCTAGGAGAGGGAAATAGGGTAGGGACTCTTTGGGCTGTGCCCACAGTTCTTACTGAGTCAGTCTATGCCAGGCTATAGTTTTTGGAGGCTTGTCTCCAAAATTCCAGGGTGTGGAATCCAGGAATGAAAACTTGGTTGTAGAACTGTACATAAGTTGAATATATCTATGTGTTGTAGTTTCCAGATCTGGAGGAGAAAGCTTTGTTTGGAACAAACTAACATTAACATTGAAGAAGAGCTTAAGGGAAAACACACCCATTCACTTGAAAGAATGGTTGTTTCCTTAATGTCAGCTAACAGTTTTGATGTGTGTGGTTTCTTTTTCAATGCTCCTATGATCATTCCATTTTTTTATTTTTTGCTTTTTTTCCCTAGAGATGTGAATTATGCCCTCATAAGGATGGTGCTTTAAAGAGAACAGATAATGGGGGTAAGTTTTATTCTTTTTTTTTTTTGTGAACTCTCTTATTTTGTATGAGGGAAATCAGTGTGGAAAAAAATAATTCTAGGAATCTTAACCATAAATGAAAACACAAACTGATTTGGAAAGAGAAAACTGTTTTACAGTAACTTTTACTTGTCCAGTTTAGGTTGAATTTAGTTTGAGAACATCAATCCTTCTTAGTTTTATTTTTAGGGAAAAAAGTTACAATGAAGGAGAAACTGCACTTTAACATAAGATTGTAATGGGTGAAAAGGATAAATTTGATGTGTATTTAGTTGGAATTTGAATGTTTATAGAAAGCTCTTGAAAGTGCACCATTCACAGAGGAAAGTGGGATTTGTATGTCTGCAGCCCAGACTGAATGCACCAGTGCATTTTCAGAGGAGAGCTCTTTCATGCCTGATTTACTAATAGGTTCTGTAACCAAGAAGTTAAAGCTGCAAAGTTGTGGAAGTGATTACCTGCCCTTTGCACCTTTCTGATGTCACCAGTCAGGTTATCATCAGTTCTGCTCCTGCTGAGCAGAAAGGCTCCACTGCATATCCTGTCTGGATTATGTTTATCCTAATAGCTGGGTGATAGGAGTGAAAAAGTTCAAGTAACTTTTCAATTGCTTCTGGAATTCCTTCTGTCTTTACTAGATCCTTCTAAATTCCTGTCCATCATGTGTTTGTAAGTAGCCTGGTCATTTTGATACTGAGCCCTTTCTCTTGGGAGAGGAGAAAGTGTGATCAGGATTCTGGATTTCATTTGGACAGTGTGTAAATGGGACTCTGGAGATTTTATGCTGCATAGGTAATATCCTAACTAGCTTGTATCTTAGCTTAGTGTTGATGCAGCTTTGCTGTTTCTGCTGCAGCTGGGTGGCAGGGACACAGAGCCTGCCTGTGTTTGGGCTGATCTACCCTTTCCCTGTCTGCATTTTGACTGCAGTGTACAGTGTGGGCTCTAGTGTTCACCATTCTAGTGTCTGCTTATCTCATTATGTTCAAGACACAAGAACCTGGTGTCTTTTGGGAGCACTGGGAGACTGTCCTGGGTCTGTGTTGTCTGTGTGTCAGGGAAAGGAGCATGAGAAGGGTCAGCACAGTGCTGTAGCCTTCAAAGTGTTCTTCCTCTCAGACAGGTTGATATGTGCCAGTGTTGAGTTCATTTCTTCAGCAGTGGTGGCTGGACTCTTGGGGTTTTTTAGGAAATAAATAATAGCAAAGCCTCAAACCTCTTGGAAGTATTCAGTAAAATTGGGGAAAGATGAATTAGCTGAAGTCTTTTCAGCTTTCATACTTCAACTAGTGTTTGGGAATGCCTTGCTGTTCTTCATGGTGGGTTTGAAACTTTTTCTTTGCATGGAGTTTAGAGAACATGTTTTGACAGTGTACATCAAAGGTTTGAGCATCCTATTAGTTATCTTCTCTTCCAGCTGTATTCATTGTGAGCTCTTGTCTGAAAGTGAATTACTACGTAAGACTGAAAGTATTTGTTTAAATAGCAAAGATGTTACATTGTATGAATGGTATTGTCTCTCCTGTAGTTTTCATGGCCAGGGAAAGCTTTGTAGTGAAAATTTAGTGGCAGAGAAGGCAGAAGAATTTGTGCTTCACCTTTTGGAAACATCCCTGCCTCAGTGATAGATCTTGTCCATGGTGTTGAATACAGCACATTCTAGCTGATGGACTAAAAGTCCTTTAAAGAGCAGCTTCACAGAACACTGTGAACCTTGGGGAAAATGGGCTCTGACTGCTCTTGCATTGCAGAAATCTACATTGGTAACCTGAAGCTTTACTTTCAAAGGCTTGTGCCAGAAGAGTTTCAGGCTTAAGGAAATACTGTTGGAGGTCATGTAATGGGCTTGCCAAGCTAGCATTATATTTACAGTAGGTTAATACTTGCAGGTTTTTTTTAATGCTGTTACACCATTTGTTACCAAGGAAAATGATAGAAAGCTGCAGGTATTCTTGCAGAAGCTCTGAAACAAGCATTGCTCATAAACCTTGTAAGGAGCCAGCTTTAGAAACATGTAATTATGGAGTCTTTCTGTAAGTGGAGAAGTAATTAAATGGTCTCAGCTTTTCAGAACAAGTGGAGAAAGTGCTGATTTTATGTCAGTGGGAGAAAGTTATGCTTCTTTATGCCTTCTGGCAACTTTGTTTTGTAGCCAGAAAACCAGTGGAGTTTTTGGTTTGAATATGCAGCTAGCTTAGCTTTTACATTGTCTGCTGCTCTTGGAGATTGTCTTTTGTTTTAGTTTAGTTTTTGTAACAGTCTTCTGAATATTACTTTTTAATTATGTGAAGAAATGTTTGGTTTGGATGTTGATGACCCTGTATTTTCTTTTGCTTCAGTAGCCTTAATGTTTTTTTTGTTCTGCTGAGCTTTTACTATAGCATTCCATGATTTCCTTCACTTGTAGTAGGATGCTGTTGCTCCAGGGAGGGTCCTAGCTACATATTACTTACTTTGTGATGGTACTAGCATTGAAACCCTTATTTTTTTTTGACCCTGGGATCCTTTTCAGCTGAATGAAGTCAGTTCCCTGCCCCAGCTGACCCTGCTGGTGCTGGTAACAGGGCAGTAGCCAGTGTTGGGCTTTCAGCAGCAGCCTGTATATTAGTGGCTTAAGTCAGTTGCACATCAGTAACTGAAAGCAGCTTAATCTTATAGCTCTTAAATACTGGTGTTATCTTGCCTTTAGGAACTCTGGGGCACTATAAGATGTGTTTGACAAAGTAGTCTGGGAATCAAAGTTGTGTTGGTTCTCAGTATGACTGACTAGAGAACAGTAATGGTGGTGTGTGGTGTGCTTTTTCTGTGTGTCCCTCCCCTTGGCCCCCCAAGTGGCATTTGGTTCCTTTATGTGCATTCTTCCTCCTTCTCCCTCTCCTTTTACTGCTTCTGTTAATGCTTAGCTGGCTTTATGGAGATCAGCACTTCTTTAGGTTTGTTTTTAGGCTTTACATTTCTGGTTGGAGTCATCTATTGTACCTTAGTTGCTGAGGGTTAATGTTGGGTTCTCCAGTATCATCTCTGGCAAATATGGAATTAACAGTTTTCAGTGATGCCATAAACAGCATTCTTGGAGCAGTACTGTCATGGGGCTGACACAGAACTGAGGCACTAAGAGGAGCATATCATGGAGGCTAAACAACATTTGGCCTGCTCTCTTTATCAGTTTGGACTAGTTTCTAGGGAAGGTTCTTGTATGCCTTCCCAGAATACTTGCCCAGACTACAAGTATTTGTGCTTTGCAACTTCCTGAGCCAGAGATGTTAATTTTGTGTTTGATGGAAGAAGAATCCTCCAGACTGCAAATGTGTCCACTTCTGTTCTCAAGATTTAGTGTCCATAATGTTGTGTGGGAAGGCATTTAGTGGGGAATCTGTACAATGTGTCAAGATGTCCATGGGTCTGGTTTGAACCTGGTACCTCCTGGCTTTATTTGATGTCATTTGGCACTTGCTAACTGATAGGAAATGACAAAGAGCAGTTATTCTTTGTTGACTTTTTCAAAACCTCTTCTGGCTTTATAGGCCTCTGTTGTATTTGTTTTTTGTCTCCCTTTTCAGGCTGAAGTAGTCCAAACTGATTGTGCATTTCTTGTACAGAAAACTCACCACCACTTTTCCCCTTCTCTGTATGCCTTCCAAATGATGCATAATCCTTACCTGACCTGAGTGTGATGTTTTAGAGAAATAAACCTACTGTCCATGGTATCCTGGAGTCTCTAGACTGCAAAATGATTACAGTATGCTTTAGTGTTTCCTAACACAGACTACTAATGTAATTATGGGTCACTATTTTTGGGTACAAATTTTTCTCATTACTTACTGAATATTTTCACTAGCCTGAACATTCATACTACCTTGAAACCAGGACAGAGCCTGAAATTGGAACAAAAGTACTGATTTTTAGCAAGGCTTTTGCCTGAAGAATGATCTTAAAATTGAGTGTGCTTTGTTCATTTGCTCTGAAAACAGACGACCTGGGTAATGCAGATTTTTGAGGCATTAACTGTTTTTACAGCCATAACTAACTCTTGGCTTGAGTTATTTAGTTACTAATTCTTGAGTTATTGGAGGGGGAGAGGGATGGGGAAGCTCAGTTATCCTAGATAATAGTGATTGTTAGCCAAGTGGTTTCTAGACTGTGTTGTGGAAACACTCCCCTTAGTTGGCAACTCATGCAGATGGTTCTACACCAAGTTGCTAGTGTGTCTGGATCTGGAAGGACCAAAGAATTCATGTGAAGGCCAAGTGGAAATGGCATTTTTTTGTTGCTCATAAGAGAGTACACAGGTGCCTGCCTGTTTTTGGCTTGGTGATGGTGGCTGCTGTTGCTGTGATCAGAACCTCTGGTGAGCCCAGAGAGATGATTCTGGCTGGATTGGAGCAGAATACTCCTAGTCTGCTTCAGTATCCCTCCTGTGCTTCCCATTGTCAGAGACATGAGCTGCCCTTCAACAGAGGCAGCTAAAGTCTGATTCCACATGTGTGTTCAGTCTCTTCACACTGTCTGAAAGTGGTCATTCTGTCCCTGCACTTGCCCAGATCTTGGGAACAGTCCAGTTGGATTTAGCAGGGTGCAGCCTGGCCTAATATCCCCGGTGTGGATTCTCTCCCAGCAGGTTACCCATGCTAAGGATGATTAAGAATTGACTCTGTTCAGCTGCACATTGGATTTAATTAGTCTATTAGGAGGAGTAGGAGGTGGCACAGTTATGATCAGAGTGATAGCCAGGAATTCTGGGAGTAGGCTTTGAGTATGTTCCAGTATTTTGGTTGCCTAATATCTGTGACTGCCTCAAGCTATGGTTAAGAAGAAAAACTAGTCTTCCCTATATGTAGACTCTGTTTTTATATAAACATTTAGACTTTTTGAGTGTTCAGAGGCTGCAGTGAGAAATTCTGCAGTCTAGAAACTGCTAAGGCTCTTCACTGTGTGTGTTTAAAATGAATGTATTTGTTACTGATGCTAAAAGTAAAAAAGTAGCATTGAGTTGAAAAAGGAACTTTTGGAGTGTATTTATTGACAGAATTCCTTGCTAAGTTTGGTATTTGTGTTCATTTAGGGGCACCACTGTGCTTCTAAACATAGAAGTGAGAAAAACTGATATGTATATGGGTTGCTTCCTGACCTGCTCTCTTGTGTGTAAGAAGGTTATTGAAAGGGAGATTAACTTTTCTTTAGCTTTGTACTCTATATGTGGATTAGTTGTTGGAGAAAATATAAACACATTTTTTTTTGAGCACCAGCAAAGCAACAAGTGAGCATTTATTCAAAGATGCTGGGGACTGTTGGCTGGCTGGCAGCTTTGGGCCTTTCCTGTTCAGTAATGTTTCCTTAACTGTTGCAGTAATTTCCTTTGGGTTTCAGACACTCAGTGAGGAGGAAATAAAATCATGAGCATTTGAACCAATTACTGGTTTTTGAATGCCAGTTCTTTCATAGTCTCATGATATGGAGTGAGCAGATTGTTCACTCGGGTCTAATCTCATGCATCTCCTGTTCAACCAGGTTCCTTGCAGTAATCTTGGCCCACAATTTTCTGTTAAGCCTAAAAGGCTGAGTTTTGCTCTAGAAGTTGGTGCTTTGAAATCTGACTCCACTGGCTGATGATCAGGAATGCTGTGTAGCAGCATTCTTTGTGTGACTTTTCCAGGAGGCTTCTTTCATGCAGCTGCTTGGGTAGAGGCCAGCTAACAATGCAATGGGTTTATGGTGTGCTCCAGGCTCTCTTCCCATCCCTGCCTTAGCCCTGGGATCTCCCAAGTCTAGAAAAACATTATATGCTAAATTTTCCTATTGAAGTTGTTATTTTTAGTCAGCAGCTCTCACATTTACTGTTAAATTAAATCTCTCAGCCTTACTCTTCTGATGAGTTTCCTTGGTATGAGTGTCTAAGAATGCAGATGGTATAATGTCCTGTGGCCACATCCAGGCATATGCATACTGCAAGAAGTGCTTCCCTACAAATGTTCTGCTCTTTCTGTGCAGATTTGAAGAAGTTTGTGGATTTTGTGTCTTTCTTTTACTGGGAAATACATTGAAAATTGATAATTCAAACCATTTTACTAATATGCATATTACAATTTAATCTCCACTGTATGCATATTAATTATGTTGCTAATTTGTAAGTAGGAAAAATTTTTAGAGCTCTAGATAAATATTTATGACTTTTCTTCCTTTTGGTGTATCAAAGGATTTCTTGAGGGAGGAGGAAGAGACTTACTAATGCCACAGCATGCTAGGTAAAATTATTAAAGGTATTAGTTCAGTCAGTGGCCCAGTGGAATCTAATCTGTGGCTGTTTCAAAAACAAGCTTTGTTGTGCTGTGGAATGACAATCCAAAGGGAGTTTTTCTTAAGTACCAGTTCTTGAGGAACAGGTTTTGATCAGTGGGGAGTTTGGTGAAATTCTGCAGTAGGACTCTCTGGGGTGAAGCCTTTTCTTCATAGACAAACTATGATTTTTGAACAGAAATTGTACCTCCATTCTGTGGGCCACAGTGGGGAGAGCTTTAGTGATTCATGTGAGCACCTTCTCTTTACCTGCCTTGGAAAAGAGTGGATCAGGCAATACAGTGAATAATGCTATCTTAACTGGAGCAAACTCTCAAACTGTATTTACTAGGGTAAGAGAAAGTAGCTTAAATTAACAGATTTCTGCAAATTTTAGTGCCTTTACAGGAGAAGATGATCAGGGTCGAAACAAAAGTGTATGGAATGGTAGCTGAAGGTCTACAGTACTGCTTAATCTTAGCCTCTGGCAAATAGTAACAGTAATGGTCTTAAGTACATCTTGGCTGGATTCCCCTTTCAGAGTGCTTCAGAGCTGAGTCGTGGGGTCAGCCAGCAGATCTGATTGTTGTGGAAGCTAAGGGTGTGATTTTGGGTCATCTAGGACAGCTCTTGACCTCTGCTGAGAGGAATGGGCTGTGGTTTTCCCATGGCTGGGTGTCTCTGCAGTGGTGATTTGGTGTATGGTGATCATACACCCTCAGTGTGGAGTTCATCAGCTTATTTACTGATCTTACTGCAGGGTGAACTTTTGTTTTCCAGCAAGTTCTGCAATCAGCTGTGTAATTTATCTGCCCTGCTCCGTGGCAAGCTTATACTGCAGTGGGAGGGCAAGGATGTACAGTTGAAAGGGAAAAGATAAGACCTTACCTTTTAGTGACAACCCACACCTGAAATGGATTGAGGTGTAGCCTTGAATTACAATCTGGAGCAACCCTAATATAAATACTTCATGGGTGGGGGTCAGGAGGCTGGGGCCAGGCTTTCTTCAGTGATGCCCAGTGACAGGGCAAGAGGTAACAGGCACAAACTGGAACAGAGGAAGTTCCATCTAAACATAAGGAGGAACTTCTTTACTTGGAGGGTGGTGGAGCACTGGCCCAGGCTGCCCAGGGAGGGAGGTGGTGGAGTCTCCACCTCAGGAGACATTCCAAGCTACCTGGATGCCATCCTGTGCAAGCAGCTCTAGGTGAACCGAGGTGGTTGGACTAAGTGATCCCTAACATTCTGTGATTCTGTAATAAAACCCTAACATTTCAACAAAGTAAGGGTTTTTTCCATGCTAGAATAATACCTTCACTTGCTTTGGGAGTGAGCTGTAGTTCTAGTTTCTTTAGTGAGATGTGATGGACTCTTCAGGAGCTTACACAGAATGCATAAACAAATTTTACTGTGGAATAAGTGCGTGGTTAGGAGATGGTGCTGACATCCCAGAGCTCTCTTATGGGACCAGAGTGCCACTGTGGCTGGATCTCAGTGTGACTTCATGGTTCTGGCCTCTACAGTCTGGGGCTACTTTGCAGCACAGCTTCAAAATGGCCTGTGGGATATAGCCCCAGTGTGGTGCCTGCTCTGCCTCGTAGTGCACAAGCTGGTGGGGTGCCTCTGGTGGTTGGATGGGTTCTGAGTCAGTTGCTGTTACTTTATGGGGAAGTGAAATATGACCAAAGCAAGGCTACAGTATTGGCACTGGCAAATGATTTCAAAGCACTGTGCATTTATTTACTGTGGCAGTGCCTCTGAGTTGAGTTTTGAACACTTACACAGTAGTTGTAAAAGCAAAAATGTAGTTAGGTGGATAACATAGAGTGTAGTATTTATCTTTGTGGGCTTTCTGTGTTAGTTTTAGATAGCTTTGGTAGAGTGTGCTTCTTGCCATAACATTCTTTGTTGATGACAGTCTTTTGTTTGCTGATGGTGAAATTGTTAGGAGTTGCCTGTTCCCTGTTGCACTGGGATAACAGATCACCTATTTTCAGTTAGGGGTCTGGAGCCTGAGGTTTGTTACTCTAAATATTAGCAATGTGTGTTCAAGATACACCTGCTAAGTATGTACTGCTGGGTTTTCACCGAGTTAAAAAATAGGGAAGCACTTGAAAAAAGTCCCAGTGGGAGACTGGGAAAATGGGGATAGATTCTGTGCTACCAGCACAGGGCATTTAAACATTTTATGTGCCAGAACAAAATGTAAAAATTGCCAAAACTTAGTAGTATGTCTTTTTGAGAGGGAAATCAAAATACTACAGGACTCAAGTGAAAAGCTCAAAGTTTCCTAAGATGTATTTAAACTTGGAAGGCTTTTCAGCATGAATTTTCAACTTCTGATACTGGATACACTTTTTTTGTTATTATTGTTACTGAAGTAGAACTTGGAGTTGGTTTATATGTGGTTTAGATGTTGTTTTAATGTTAGTTGAAGTTGTTTCCTAAGCTGTCTTCAAAGGAGAGTGTCTTAGCTATACTCATGGGATGTTATCTTAGAAAGCACAGTGGCTTGGGTTTATTTTTGAGGGTGAGCAGCATTTCCCAAAGTGACTGGACTTGAGAGCACAGTTGAAGTAAAGAATTGTGACTATCACCACAGTAAGTTGTTTCTAATAAGTAATAACCATAACTGATGATATTTTACTATTTCTGGATGGGAGGCATTGGTTGTTGTAGATTGTTCAGAGCAAAAGAGGCAGTGAATCTGCCAGCCCATGGTCACACAGAAACCAGCTCTGAGAGGAACACAATCCCAGAATCATTAAGGTTGGATGAGACCTTTGAGATCATCAACTCCAACTGTCAACCTGTCACCACCATGCCACTAAGCCAAGTCCCTAAGTACCATATCTAGATGCCTTTTAAACCCCTCCAGGGATGGTGACTCCACCACTGCCCTGGGCAGAACATTTTGCAAGATGCCAGTTACCTGAATTTGCAAAAGCCATCCCTGGCCTGCTCCCCCTTCCAGAGTTATCCTGAAGGGGAGAGGAGGAAAGCAAAAGCAAAGCAAGTGTAAGCAATTCAGTGGGAATAGTGACAGTTTGTTAGCAATTACTGTAAACTTTCTGAGTAAAATTAAAAGGAGTGAGTGATAAATTTGTGGCAAGTTGCTTGGATGCAAACCATGCACAGGCAAAGTGAATGGAAGCTTATCATTGATTTAATAGTAAAGGAGATGGTCTATACAAATGGGTTTAATAACTCATTTGGAACAAAAGTGATCTGAAAATAACATGACTTCCTGGCCAAGTTTGGAGAACAATTAAGAGAAGTCAGAGTATCCTGTTGTTCTTTCTGGGCTGTGTTTTGGGTGAAGAGAAATGAGAATACAATAATTTCAGTTCCAAGAGAAAGCAGTGAGAATGTTTTCAATGTTACTGAATGTGTAGAGCAGTGCTACTGGAGTTTCATAGCAGTATTTTTTGCACTTAACACTGTGAATTCTCAAAAGGAGTGGATTTCATGATGGGAGGGTGTTTTTTTTTTTTTGGGGGGGGGGGGGTGTGGGGGGAGAAGATATATAGTTGCAGATCAGACTGCCCAAGAATAATGTAGGAAGTTTACAGCACAATCTTTATGCCTTAGATGGAGCTGATTGGAAAATAGGTATTTTTAATGCAGTCTTAAATACAATAAATCCTTATAAATGTTTGCTTCTTTTTTTGGCTGTATGTATAGCTTGGGTGGGTGTCTCTTTAGGATGTTTCATTATCCCTGCAGACAAAGTAGGCAATTGTCATCCCATAAAACCCAGCAGACAAAAGCCCTCAATTCTGAACATGGCAGTAGGTGCTTTATTCTGTGGGATGCTGAGCTCTGTGCTCTGCCTGGGAGCAGTTGTTGCAAAGAGGAGGAAGTGGCAGTGGAGGATGGGTAGGCATTTTCTTGCTGTGTTTCATAGTCAAGATCTCTCTGATTTGAGTAAACATTAAAAATAAGATCTACTTGTATGCTAGTAGCTTGTTCTTCCCTCAGTGAGACAGAAGAGGACTGGCACACTTTGTTTGGCCATAGATGTCCTTACTTCCATGATTATTCTTTGTAGCAGCAGGGAGTGGTCTTTTGATGCTTAGGAAAAATATGATTGTTTTTGCTTCCTTTTCTGTTTTCTGGTCCTCCTGTGGTGAAACTGAATCTTCTTGTCCTCCCTGAAGCTGATAAGTTTTTTTTGGATGAGTCTCCAGACCTTCTTGAGTTCTCCAAAGGTGGAGATTGCACAGCACCTTTGGGCAAACAGTCCTTAACCACACTTGTTATGGAGAAATGTCTTCATTTTTCTGTCTTCAGGGGGAGCTGCTGAACCTCTGCCCCCTCAGTTGTCCTGGTGAGCTGAGTCTTGCTCTCCAACAGTGTTACATTGCTTCCCTGGTGGAACTTTGGACAGAAGGACATTGAAGCAGTTGTGTATAGGGTCTGTGAGTCCTAGTGGGAGCTGGTGCTGGAGTTAGGTTCCTTTAATGATGGAGGCATTTGAGGCTGGGAAGCTAAGGGTGCTGCAGCCTCTCCTGTGGTGAAGTTTTTACTGGCCAGGTTGTGTTTTTTCAGCCAGGTCAGATTATCTGAGATCTAAAGATGCCAGATGGAAGCCAATGGCAAAGGTCCTTTCTCCTCAATCCCCATGGCATTTATGTACCCTTATGTACATAGTGCATTGGTGCTGTGCTACCCAATTTCCTTCATTACATGGTTTTGTTTTCATGAAAGATGACAGTGTGCTGTTGCCCACAGCTGTCCTGGGTGTGCACTCTGTATTTTGGAAATCAGAATATTTTAAGCTTGTAGGTGTCTAGCTTTCTGGCTATATTGGTTTGGGGTGTTTTTTTGTTTTAATAGTGATAGAGTAGTGTTCAGTTAAAGTTACTTCTGAAACTGGTTTCTTGTAGTGGAAATCACTTACTTCCCTAAACTCCAGTTGGCTCAGTAGGTGGTTTTTTTCCTAATGTCTCTTGGTACATTTTGTATATTTACATAATAATTTTTCACTGCAAGTAAGTGTAGCAGGAGTACAGACTTAATTATGTCTGAAGTAAAAGCTTTTGATACCTGTTTGTGTGTAACTAACTGAAGAAGGCTTTTTCCCCCCAAATTTCAGTTTCACTTTTCTACTGTTCTAATGGCTTTGTCAGGTGAATGCTTTTTCTATTTGAGTTAATTTTTTGAGAGGAGAATTAAAGAGAAATATTCCACATTAACCCATCTTACCATTCATTTATCTCTCTAGTAAGATGACTCTGGCCTAGGGCAATTTGCAAGTCTTAGAAAACTCCTTATAGACACTTGTTCCCTGAAGATACTTCAAGGTGAGGAGAGTGCAAAAGAAGACTGTGGGTTTTTTAGGGCTGTTTTTTTTTCTCAATCTGCTAATAGCAATATTAAAATGGTCTGTTGGAACTGTTTTGAAAAGCAGCTCAAGTTGGCAGTTTGCACTTTCTTTTCCCTACTCCTTTATTAGTCTTATATTTTTCTGTGTGGAGTAGTTCTACAGAGTATTTGTGACCAGAATGATGAGGTAGTGCAGGTACATGTTTAGTTGGAGCTGAAATACTGGAATGGTAGTGGTTATGGTGACTGTAACAGTTGTGTATGTGCTTCTCATTTCCTCTGCAGATTGTGACTGTTCAGTAAGTGGGGAGGGGGCACACTAACTGGGGGGGAGCAACTAGAAAACATTAGTGCTTTAAGAAAAGAATAAAAAGCACAGATCCTATTCCAGCTACTAAATATCATTCTACAGTCTCACACTACTAGTGCAAGTAAGCAGAACTTTATGTTTAGCCCAGCTTGAGGCAAAGTACAGGTGGGTGAAGATGCTGAAACCCTTTTGATTTAGTGGAGTTGTTAAAAAGATAAAATCCAAGAAGAAAGGAAAACTCAAAAAGGTCTGCAGTATGGTGGGCATTTTGTGTGTGTGTGGTGTTGTTGTTGATTATGAGATGCATTTGCACAATGACAATTTGTTTACCTAATCTAATAATCTGCTAGATTACCTAACTGTGTAAATCTGGCAGTTTATGGCCTTGCTATTTGCATACAAGTAATCCTGGGAAGGAGGAAGGCACAATTATTTTTAAGGTGTGCTGGAGGTCTTGTGCCAAAAGATTATTAGTGTTCCTCTTGGGGAAGAACAGAAGTCATGTGAAATGCTTAGCCAAACCAAATTCACTTTCCAATGAGATGTAGCTCTGTCCTGTGGGACATTACTAATGTCATCCTGCTATGAGTGCCAGTCTGTTAATGTTTTGGCTTAGTTGTGTAGCAGCTTCTGCTAAATGTTCAGTTATGGGAAGGTGTCCTCCAGTGAAACAAGCCAGCAGTTCTCAGATCTTAGCATTAAAAACAAGCCCTTAATCAGTAGACTCCTTTCTGAATTGGTGTTTCCTCTCAACCCCATGTAACCAAGTGTCAGACAGGAATGGTTACTTGGTGAAACATTGTTGAAGCATAGTGTGGTAAGTATCTGAGTGTTCAGTGGTGACCCAGAATACAGAGTATACTGAGCTGGAAAGGACCTATGAGGATCGTGGGGTCTAGCTCCAAGGGAATGAGTTAGAACAGGATTGGATGGGAGTTGACATTCCTGTAAGAAAGGAGTTGGCCACACCTTTAAAGAAGGAAAAGAAGAGATTTGATAGAGGGGGTGTTGGTATTGAATTTTCTTTCTAAAGAAAGAAACCAGGAGTCTAGACAAATCACAGTTACTTTGTTTGAATAAAAAGTGATGGTGGTATGAATAGTGGTTTGTTCAGGTGACATTTCCCTCTTGCAGGAGTTCTCAGAGCTGCTGTGGAATGACAATTAATCCAAGAAACTTAAAGAAATAACCTGTTTTTCTGTTGTTGTGTCACTGTTTATATAAATCATTAGTATTTGGATTTCATGGAGTATTGCTTATATAAATTCTCCACTGAATCAACTTAAAACTGTATTACTTTGGATAACAGCAAATGAAATCTAAAATCACTGAAGTAACTTCTGTCTGTAATCCTCTAACCACTTCAAATAGGCCACAAAAGAAAAAGTATTGTACCAGATTCTTTGTGCTAGAATTGAACTGTCCTTTGAGCTTCTAGAAAACATTACAATTAAATACAATTATAACTTTTTGTAGGTTGGGCTCATGTGGTTTGTGCTCTGTACATTCCCGAGGTGCAGTTTGCCAATGTCTCTACAATGGAGCCCATCGTGTTGCAGTCTGTCCCCCATGAGCGCTACAACAAGGTAGAATTACATCTCTCTTTCTTTCTACCCAATGTATTTGCTTGGAAACTTGTGAGCTTTCCTAATCTGAAACTTCACTGCTTAAAATGCACTGGATATCAAATCCATGAATGTATGCAGAAATGCTGTGTGTTCTCTGCTATGACTCGATGAGAAGTTCAAGAATTAGCAAGCTCTGTTACTGAGTGAAGCTGTAAGGTTATCTGCCATGGATCATTATTCTTTTACAGACTGGGGACTGTATGCTTAATTTAAAATAGAATCATCTTTGAATACCACAGAATCACAGAATCATTAGGGTTGGAAAGGACCCTCAAGATCATCTAGTCCAACCGATAGCCCTACACTACTCTTACCAGTTGATTTTGAAAGGGAGGTGAACTATTTCCCATAGGTGAAAATATTATTGCAGTGGATTTGAAATGTTACTGTTACTCACCCCTAAGTCCTACTGTTTTTAAGTGTTGATGTCAACATAAACATCTTCATAAACATTTCTTATAGGAAGAAAAGCTTTGCTAATTTATTAGGTTGCAGACTTCTACCTTTGTAAATAGTATTCACTTCAGTGCTAGTATTTGCTTTTAGAGGAACTGCCTCTCAGTAAGTGTCAGTGAGATGGAATGCTTCATAGAGAGGGTAGAGATTTTATTTAATACAAATTGAGACTGTAATAGTAACATAGGAATGTTCTAGATTGATAGTTATGTTTTTCTACTTGTTTCACTTGTGCTACCTCTTCCTCACTACATCCTCCATTGTGTTTTCCCTTCTGCAGGCAGCAGACTGACTGCAAGTCTGATTAGTTTTAATATGCAGTTTTCTTGTGGTTTTTTTTTTTACCTCTAGTTTCTTTCCTTTAATTTGTTTCTATGATAGTTTGTGGAACACTGGGGTAAAAGAGGAATAAACTGTGTTATAAAAGAAAGGGAAAAGGACATGCATCACCTCTCCCCAGTTTCTCAGTAGGCCTGTAGGCTGTGCTGAGTTTGGTTCTGCTGTGGCTGAAGTGCCACCAGTTCCTGAGTAGACTAGCTTAGAGAACTACTCCCCAAACCCATACAACTCCTAATGCCCTTTTCAGGTAGCCTGCAATAATTTCTCCTCCCACCTCCCTTGCTGTTAAGTATAAATGGTGTTTATTTCAATGATGCATTTTTTCAGGTCAGAGATTTTGGAGAGCATTTCAGCCTGACCTTATCAATTTGAGAGGAAATGGGAAAGAAAAGCTGTTTTTTTCTGGAGCAGTAGAAATGGCAAACAGTTCTTAAAACATTTGTTGCATATTGAGAACAAATGTAAACATATAATTAGGAAAAGAGACTAGAGTTGCTTCTTTTCTTAGAGAGGCTTAGTGCCTGTCAACTGAGGTTGGAATAGGATGATTTTAAGGAAGATTTTATTTCCTGTGAAGTCCTAAATAATTCTCCTTGTGCTGCTGGATGCATATAGCATGGTAGCATATGGAATTGGGGGAAAATATAGGCCAGTGGAAATTGCCATAAGGGAGAACTTACACTTTAGTCTTTAGAATGAAGATAGACATCTGTGGTGCAAGGTACAGCAATCTTAAATGGGGTTGTTCAGCCTGGAGAAAAGAAGGCTCTGGGAAGACCTTATTGCAGCCTTTCAGCACTTAAGGGGGCAATCTTTTGAGCAGAGCCTGTTGGGACAGGACAAGGGGTGATGTTTTGAAACTAGAAGAGATGAGAGTTAGGCTAGATACAAGCAAGAAGTCTTTCACACCAAGTACAGTGAGACACTGTCTCAGGTTGCCCAGAGAGGTGGGAGATGTCCCACCCTGGGAACATCCCAGGTCAGGCTGTCTGGGGCTGTGAGCAACCTGATCTAGTTGCAGATGTCCCTGCTGATTGCAAGGAGGTTGGACTAGATGACCTTGGAAGGTCCCTTCCCACCCAAAGCAGTGTATGCTTCCATGATCCTGTGCTAAGACACCCAGCAGGTACCAAAGCATGAGGTCTGTCAATGTCAGCACATTTGGCTGCTGTTTTCCTGAAGTTTCCCTGCTTCTGGGATAAAACCCATCACATTCCAGAATGAATCCACTCAGTGGCTTATTAATGGGTTAACTAACAGGAAGGCTCTTCTCACCCTGTTGCTTCCAAAAAGAAATGGAGTAGTAGTTGCTCTCCTATTTGGTTGGTATGTTATTCCTTGGATGGTTATGTGTGGATATTATCTATTTATTTTATGTGAGCTTTATTTGTCTCTTTCAGGCTCATTAGAAAGTATGTGTTAATTGAATATAATGACTGCTATTAGGAATCTCTTTTAAAAACTGATTAAAAAATAAGTGCATTTTGAGTTTCTTGCTCTGCCTAGTAGCAAAGGCACCTCTTAGACTTTTATTGCAGTACTTGCTGCAACAGTGAGAAATTCTGCACAGCCCCTAGGTTTGATTCTATCAGCAGGGAATGCTGGTGGCTGCCTGTTGTAAGTAAGCTATTTCTCAAATTACTTTTTGTTTTGTAAGGGTTTTTCTTTGCCTCATCTTCCCTTCTGGCTTTGCTTTTGCCAGGAAGATTTATCTTTGGAAATAGGAAGGAAAAATATTGACAGAAACATAAACACATTAAAGAAACAAAGATATTTGTTGTGTTTTGAGTAAAATATCCTTGCTGAGTCAAAAGCTTAGTGCAATGT
Source organism: Galbula dea (assembly GCA_013399015.1). Lineage (NCBI taxonomy): Eukaryota > Metazoa > Chordata > Aves > Piciformes > Galbulidae > Galbula > Galbula dea. The sequence goes on from VWZX01010114.1 coordinate 75,720, forward strand.
TTTATTTTCTATCCAGTGATTTTGGGAGCAGTCTTTAAGTACTCTCTTCCCTGAAGAGCTCTGAAGCTCAGTGCTGCTGTAGGTGGTGGGACACAGCAAGTTTTACACTTCACAAACCCAGAGGTTTCAGAGGAGGTGTAGCAATTGCATGGAATTGCAAATGCATGAAAGTCTTTTTTCTTCTGCTTTGTGAAAGAAAGATAAAGGTTGTCAGGCTTCTGGAATTGTTTGTGTCTAAGAGAAGGTAGAAGTGTGAGAAGTTCAGCTTTAGAGAGAACTCACCATCCACGCTGAAACAGGAGGATGAACCTTCTTTGGCTCTGTTTCATATGGAAGATTAGGAGACAGGTTTTGTACTTCTCAGGACTGTTGTAGGAAGGATGGAAGTTCATTGAGCTCATTAAAATGGGTGGGCAGCTCACCATCTTGTGTTTAAACTTAGTCACAATGTAGCTGGGCATTTGTTGCAATTTTTCAGTCATTTTACTGCAAATTGGTTTAAGAGGTCTTGAAACACAGCCCCTAAACATAGTATGAGTTGTTGAAGAGTAAGGCTTCTGTCCTTACTGAGCAGAATGCTTATGTTGCTTCTCTTTCTGAGCTTCAGTGAGGAAAAAGTGACAGATCTTAAGGCAAAATGAAAAAAACCAGCTCAGTAACTGGAGCTTGAGTTTTCTGGGCACTGTTGAACTCCACTTCCAGAGCTACCTCACTTTGGGAGTTACATGCAGCCAGTATAGTTACTCAGATGAGGTTGGTAGATCATGAGCTTGTTTGTTCCTGAAATCTAAAGGTGACACATCATGGTGTGGAAAGCTGGAAAGCAGCAGGGCTCAGACCCTGTCAAACAACTGAATTGTCTGCGTGCACTGCCTTGATGTACAAAGGGAGCAAGGGAAAGAATTAAGTAGGATTATCCCCTTTCTGATCCTGCAAATGTTAGGATATCTAGGGTATGATTTTAGGATATATTAGCTGTTGGGTTTAATGCCTTTTAAATGTCTTGTGGAAACCATTCAAGAATGACTCACCTGCCCTAGAGTCTGGCATCTTAATGCTTTGGTTAGCTGATGGCAGATTGCAACAGGACATGGGGGAATGCTTACAAGCTGAAGGAGGGGAAATTTAGACTAGAGATTAGAAGGAGGTTCTTTACCCAAAGGGTGGTGAGGCACTGGCACAGGTTGCCCAGAGAGGTTGTGGCTGCCCCATCCCTGGCAGTGTTTAAGGCCAGGCTGGATGTGGCCCTGGGCAACCTGGTCTAGTGAGTGGCATCCCTGCCCATGGCAGGGGGGTTGGAACTAGATGATCTTTAAGGTCCCTTCCAACCCAAACCATTCTATGATTCTATGTCTGATGGTAAATATTGTTCTAAATACCTCTGTGCAAGGCTGGTCTGCTCTGAATTTCACTCATGCCTTTCTAAGTAATACTGGGTTTGCATTATAGCCTTTATTCTTCTTTTTATTGCTGTGGTATTTTGATCCATTTCTCTTACACTATTTTCTGCTACCCTTGGTTGATGTTCTCTTTACTTAGTCTCGTTCCCTGCCTTGCTTAAGGGAGGTTGTGATACAGTTGTCAGTTACAGTTGAAATGTAGATTTGTGTATGTGTGTATTTATTTAGGAAAAAAAACAAAGTTTCTCTTTGGGTTTTCTACAGAGGTAGTAGTGTCCTTGATGTTTGTTACCTCAGTAAGGTCCTCTCTCATTTAAAACCAGACACTTGACTGCCCAGTGCTGGATGATACTTGAATAAATAATCTGGTTTTAATTATAATAGTGTAGACCCTCTCTAACCATCATTTCAGTAATAAGGACAGTAAGAAATGGAAAGAGATCTTTGGCTGCTTAATGTTTCTCTCTGAAATGCTGTTGAGAGATGGTGGTGATGTCAACTATAATAGTGAGCTTCCACAGAGCATGTATCCTTCTTCATTTGCTACATAGTTAAGAAAAGTATTGAATAATGAGAGAGATTTTGATTTCTTTTTGTCATCATTTATTTTCTTCTGTTCTACTGAGAATGTTTTTGAAATGGATACCAAATGCCACAGTATCTCAGTAAAACACAGGCACTGACAGAAATGCTGTGAAGATTTTCAGGTACTAGACAGCTTGGTTTAATTGTAGCTTGGTCTGGAGGTTGCAGTTGGTTTAGTTTACTACTTTAAGCTTTGTTTACAGCAGGTTCCTTGCTTGGTTAGTTTCTAAGCTGTGTATGGGCCTGTCCAAGTCCTGCTGAAATTAAGCAGAGTTCTCTTAACCAACCATGTTTAATTAGAGGGAGCTGAGCATCATATGAATATTGAAGCATGCTCTGAGGCTTCTGAAAGTCTTGATGCCAAATGTGGAGGTCAGGTTGTAAGAGGCAGTTTCTCTGGGTGTCATTTTGCAGACATGTGCATCTCTACCATGCAGTGTCTTGGAGCATCAGGCACTCAGTCTAATTTGTTTTTCTGAATGCCACCATTGCAGGTAATGTTAAGTGAACACAAAAACAATTGCAACCTACAGGGACATAAACACAAACTTGGAGGGAAGGAAAATCTTGAAGCCTGATGCTATTAACCTTTGGCTGTTGAACCATTTGGCTAGTTGAGTAACTGTATGGAATTTAAGTAAATGAGGATTTCTAGTACTTTAGTGTTGCTGGAGTGGTACAGAGATAACAAGTGTCTATTAGATGATCCCCTTTGACAAACGTGGTTCTTATTGCACAGTCCAGTAATTCTCACCCTAGAATCTCCTGTGAGCAGTACAGACTTTTCTTTGTATCTCCTTATCACATGAAGTCTTTTCTCTTTGCTAGACATGCTATATTTGTGATGAACAAGGCAGAGAAAGTAAAGCAGCCACTGGTGCTTGTATGACATGTAATAAGCATGGATGTCGACAAGCTTTCCATGTAACCTGGTGAGTATATTTTATTATTTAACATCTCTGCTGTTCCAGAAAGAAATGGTGTGCACTATGGAAGGAATAAACTCAGTATTGACTCTATTTCTGAGTAAAGAAATATAGTGGTGTATGTAGAAATACTTATTTCATTCATTAAACTTTGTTTAAATAGATTTCTTACAATGATATATTTATTTTATCTTCATTAGAATAGAGTTTACTGGTAATATGGCAGTGGTAGCATAGACATTGCTGTGAGCTGCAAAAGCTGTCTGGGAATGCTCCCTTGGGTTGTATGAAGTGTTGTGTGTTCATGTGAACAAAGTTCAGTGATTTCTTTTTGTCTTGCATTGTGTTGCTTAGCTGCTCTGGGAGTGTGAAGTTACTGATTTGATGTTTGCTTTTTGTACTGCTAACTGATTTGGTAAATCAGTGAGAAAAATTGCAGAGCTATACATAAAAGGGCACTAGACTTACCCCTTCCAGTGCAGATTTCCAGACAGGAGGAAATGCCAGAATTCACCTCACTGATTTTACCTACATGATACTCATCTATCCCAAACTATTCATTTAGGTTTCATGTGTAGCTCTTGAGAGAAGAACAATTGTGTTTGCCACCCCAATTCATTCTTCTTTAAGATACTGAGGTTTGCTTGCATTCAGGAGATACTTTTCTCACTTTATGAACTAGAGAAGAGGAAGAATAATCAGCTTAAATCACATGTCAACAAGTAAGAGGAGACAAGAGGAGTTCCACCCCAAAATGTCCAGCATTGTTTGTTCTTTCCCATTCAGCTGAAGCTGTTTTGCACTAGATAGATAGCAGATTGACACAGGCTGTCTAGCTCCATAACCTGAGGGCCCCAGGATGCTGCTTCACCAGTGGCTCAGCCAAGGAAATGACTTCAGTGTAACCAAGTGATACTTTGACTATCTTGTGCAGATCTAGAAGGATCTAATTCTGTAGTACAGGTGCTGATTTCTTGGCAATTCTGTGGTTCTATGGACTGTCAAATGAGCTGTGGTCAGAGAGTACAGACACTAAGGTTATTGAGAGGTTTCTGGTAACAGTGTTTAAAAAGGTGGAAGAAAAATGTGAGAACTAGAGAAGGCAGAGAGAGACTTAGGGCAAGGTGGGTCCATGGGGTTACCAAAACTACTGTCTAAGGAAGGAGGCTGAGTCCATCTCTTTTTCCATGGCAAGCTTAGAACAAGAAATCTTCACCTGAAGTCACGTTCTCTGCAGTTGACCTCTGCTGTAGGTGTGCATGTATTTAGGAAGCAGTATTTCTAGCTTGTCCAAGAGCATGAGCTGTGAATGAGGGGACAGTGATTTAAAAAAGCAATGGAAATAAGCTGCCTTATGTGTTGTTCTGTAATTCAAACACTCCTGTGCATCGTTTGGACTGTAACATTGCATTATTATGCTAATGAAAATGATAATGGAAAATGAAGCTGAATATTTAGTTTCCCAGGGTCTGAGTTGGTTTTGATAAAGAAAATAAATGGACATTAGAAATGGAGAAAAGCAAATTTGATTGGAAAAAATGTAGTAGAATAAGGTAATAATTAGCCTGGGCAAAGCAACATGTGAGTCTTGTTCTTTTAAAGAAATAAATTAAGCTGCCACAGTCTTCTCAACCAATAGATATGCTTTGATTTATGATGTCATTGAAGTTTTATTTTTCAAAGAAGGAGTTTTCCTGGCAAAGCAGAGGAGGATGTGTGCAGCTGCAGAAAAATGCCTTCTTGGGATTCTGCAGTGTTAATGTTATTAAAACTGCTTCTTTTCATAGATAATTTTTTGCTTGGATTTGAGCTAAGAGTCATGGTAAATTATTTTGCATGGTTTATTTATTTGTGGGACTAGCTGCATAATAAATGTAGATTTTCAAGCTCTAAGCTTATGTGAGTGGCTTAAAGACTGAAAAAGGCAACAGGCCAAAGTATGAACCCTCCATGGCTTGGTTCTGTGCTCACATGCCATTAGAAGTCTCTTATGTGGAAATCTCTTCTGTTCAATGCAGATAGAAGTATTGTTGCATTATCAGCTGTGATATTGTACAAGCTGAGGTAAAATTGCTTTCCTTGAATGTTGTTTGTTTATTTTTAGTGCCCAGTTTGCAGGACTCCTTTGTGAAGAGGAAGGCAATGGTGCAGATAATGTCCAGTACTGTGGCTACTGTAAATACCATTTCAGTAAGCTGGTATGTATTCCTCAAGTCTATTCCTAAATGGCACTGAGCTATTTTCTCACTCTGAATTGCTATGAACACTAGAAATAATATTTTCCTGTAGTTCAGTAGGTAGATTGTGTTTCATTAAAAGATTGTTTTAATCCCAGGTACAGAAGTACTAGCAGAAGATGTTTTTCTAAGTGGTTCCCTTCTAGCTGTGTGGGATTTTCCCCTCTGCCAGAAATAGCATGCACATTTGGGCTTTTTTTCATTATGTTCCTGTCATGCTTGCTTTTGCTATTTGATTAGTTGGCTTCTAGGAATTTAGTCCATTTTGGAATCATACAGCAAATATTACCTATTATCCTGTGTATTGGAGAATAAAGAAGCTTTCAGTATTGCTGCTTCTGCTACTCCTTTTTTTTTTTCCAAGTCTTTTTCCTGTTTTCCTTTTGTTCCATCTCTCACTGTGTAGCCAGTGGCTATTCCCTGCCACTGAGTTCTCTGAAACATGATTTCAAGGAAATGACCCAAAAGAACCAATCAAGAAAAACCAAAGCATTGAAATTTCTCAGTTCCTTCAGTAGGTTTTGGATCAGACCTCTGGAGGCTTTCCTGTCACTTCTTACCAGACAGTTCCAGACCTCTGTTTCTGTGTATGTGTGTGAGTGTGTGGACTTGAAGGACTTACTGATGCCTAAAAAATGTTATTTATGAGTATTGAATTATGGACATTAAAATCTACAGACTTAAGTTCAGGTACTGCTGTCAAGTATAGGTAAATTTTCTGATTACTTGTTTTTACTGCTAATAAAGGTAAATGCTTGGGTGGCTTTTGAATAGGTTGCAGTGGGGTGAAAACACAGGACCACTGAACCATTTTAGCTTTCCAGCTTGGTGATAAGCTTGGTGAGGTTAGCTCTGTGCATTTGTAAATATTGATGAATTTGCTTCCTAATGAGGATAAGTCAGGGCATTCTAGGCCCTTGCTCAGCTAAGGTATTTTTTTCCCCTAATATCTTGAGCTAAGTATACAAAAAGAACACAAATGATCATGACTTAGCAGTGAAGGCAAGCTCTTCCACTGTTATGCATTTGATATGAATATTCCAGTGCTGCTGTGATTGAGAACATGTATGTTTATGATGGTAATGACATAACTCTGTATTTGACATGTAATTAGTTAGCTTCCCATTACAAAACTATAGTAGTAAGAACAGTAAAGACTAGCAAGATCATTTAAGTGTTTTAGTGTTTCTTTAGGAGTGTTTTGACTGTTGATGCCTGGTAAATACAGGTGTTTAGCATTTGCTCCTGAAGATGGTGGGTGGCATTATATCTACTATTCCACTGAAAACTTTGGTTGGCAGAGCCCTGACCTGCAGTATCTTTGTAATGCTACCTCAGTTACAAGAAAATAACAAGTATTTTGAACCCTGGCCTAGCATAAAGTATTTGCAATCCTGGACTAGATGCCTAAATGTGACAGAAATATAGGCAGTTACATCTGCTCCTTGTAAATGCAAACATGAGCATTGTGTGTCCTGCTTTTGTAAACTGCTTTATTGGACATATTTCAGATAGGTCACTTCATAATAAATCATGAAGCCATAAAGCAGCCACCTCAATGCATTTCAGGCATGTGGCAGAGCTAGCACTGGGGCTTCATGAGATTAGTCATTTGAGCAGAGTCTTTTCTGGTTTATGGTATGAAAACTTGAAAATGTGCCTGGCATCTTTTAACCTTTACAAAGTAGCATATCTCCTTTCTTTGTGGAAAGTGCATCTTGCAGGTTGATGGGAGGTGCAAAAGTCAATGTAAGGATAGGCTTTTCTCCTGGTGTGCATTGTTAATTTTATCAATGCTAGCAATTGGTCAGATTTTCAGTAACAGAAGCTTTTTGGTTGTGTGGTTTTTTTTCCCTCCAAGCTGGAAGGCATCTTAGCCATTGAAATGCTTTATACTTTATTGAAATGGTTCCTTTTCTCTATCCATAAATGTGTTTTCTCTTTTTAGAAGAAGAGCAAACGGGGATCTAATAGGTCATATGATCAGAGCTTAAGTGATTCTTCCTCTCACTCTCAGGATAAACACCATGAGAAGGAGAAAAAAGTAAGTGGATTTGTCCTTGCTAATTGTGTGGCATAGCTGCTTAAGAGTAGCACTTGCTGATACACTGAACTTTTGCTGGAAAGCATGAGGGAAATTTGTTCCTGAAGCACTGAATAATACAGAGCAGGTGATGAACTAGAGGTGCTAGGCTGCAGTGGCAAAACATCTTCAGGGGCATTTGTGCATGCACCTTCCTGGTCCTGTTGAGCAGCAGCTTTGGGCTGCACGTGGAAACGTAGCCATTGGGGAAGCTCTTTCCATGTGGCTCCTTTGCTTTACTTGGCCAGTAGAGATTTTTTTTGTGTAGCCTGTGTGACCACATGGGAAAGAAAAATGGGTAGACATTTTAGCAAGAACACTGATCAACAGGAGCATCTCAGTTTGTATGTTTCAGCCTGTGGCATCTTTTTCTCCTCATCAAACAACTGACCTCTCTTGTCCATACATTTTACTGGTACTGGTGGCCAAGCTCATTGTGGTGGCAAAAGACCTTGACATTCACCTGGGAATCTTCCTCTGAGGGTGCAAAGAACAGAACTGGATGCTAATTTCTCTCACTGATGTATTCCTTGAAAAATTTAACTTGAAAGACTTTCTAAAAAGAATTTGAAATCTATAATGATTATTACTTCATGTTTTTGTTGCTGCTAGCTGCTCAGCTTCTCCTGCTCTGGAAGTGTTTTGATGTGCATCTTCTAGATGTAGTTAATGTTGTGGGTTTCCTTTGCAAGTGCTGGCCTTTTTCTGTGTCTTGAAGTTTGGTAGAAATAGGATATTAAGGTTTCTTCTACCTTTCATGAACTGGAACATGGTAATCCTGAAGATCTCGTGACCTGTAACACCAAGTGAAGCAATGCAGTTTGAAGCTCTAGCCTATTACAGGACATTCAGAGGTTCTCATGGCATGTTGTGGCATGCTCATTTATCAAGTTTCACTTGCTTTATATGTTGGACAATAACAAACTCTATTCTAGTTAAACTGTTAACTATTCTAGTTAAAACCAAGTGGTGAAAAAAGTTGCAGTTTCCTAAAGCTATTAATCACCTCATTTGTGGCTACAGATTTTTTTGTTGGATGCTTTCAGTCTTCTATGTTCTGTAGCTAAAGGTTGACCTGTGCTTTGGAGAATACCAGTCTTCAGCCAAGGAACTGTATGTGGTTAGAGCACTAGGCTCATTGCTGTGGTAAATCTGGTTACCTTCTGCATGTGATGTCTTGCTTGATGGAGTATATCAAATACATATTGTGTCTAGAAGGAGTAGGGTCATTTTTGAGGGTGGTTTGCTTTATTTTCCTCTTCTGTAAATCCATTTGGAATGGAGGTTTTTGCCATAGTACAGTAAATATGTGTATCTTCCCAGATACAGTGCTATCTCCCCTCCCACTCCCTCCTAGGAAGAGCAGTCTAGTTTCTACTTGATCTTTCATCTTTGTTCTTTGGAGATGTGGATAATCTGATCTTTAGACACCCTTAAAGCTTTCCTTTTGCCAAGCAGAAGCTGTATGTGCTGAAGACTGGAAGCATTTTTATTGCTCAGACCTCCAAAGATACCCATTTGCATATAAAATACTGTTCTGCAAGAAGAAGAGGTTGGTTTGAAACTGTTGACATGGGCAGCTGGCATTTGTGTAAAGACACTGACTTGAAAACATGTTTTTGTTCATAATATGTCTTTACTCTTCTGGGCACTGGGCTTGCACAATTGTTGGAAAACAAGGAAGAGTATAATAATTAAAAAATCCCCACAACAACAAACCTTTGGTATAATTTAATTTTAATGAGGAATTTGAAGCTACAGAATAAATGGTTTAGGTATGTTCTGATTACTGCTGCAGTATTATTACTGTCTGTGGCAGAGATGTTATTTAGCAATGATTAGAGATGGGGCTCTGAGCCTCCTAATACGGTTTCTAGTATGTTGCTTGACATCCCATGATAATACCCCTTTTTTCAGGGCTCAGGGGTTTGCATCAAACTTTTTTGGGGAAAGCTTAGGTGGCCCTGAGGTTGTGGAAGAAAATCTTGCTTTACTAATGTTCCTGGCAGCCTTATCTTTGGAAGGGATAAAGGGACTAAAGAGGCAGTAATCCATGTCTGGGATTACCTTTGTGTAAAGTAAGTGCCTTGCCACTGATGGGGAAATGAGACAAGCTTACTATCATCATCTGTTTATGAGTTCTGAAACAAGGGAATTTACTACCTACTAAGTAACTACTATACAGCAGCTGAATTACACAGATTTCTTTATGAGTACAAGTTCTTTGGGCTGAGCAGGCCTGTGGGCTGAGCAGGTGTGGTGGTGTAAGGCCTCCCAGAGGGGATCAAAGCAAGCACACAGTCACTCACTCACTCCTCCCTCTCTCCAGTGGCATGGGAGGAGAAAACACAACCAAAGGCTCAAGGGTCGACACCAAGGACAGGGAGAGATCACTCACCAGCTATGGGCATGGGCAAAAGACAGACTAGACTTGGGGAAACAAAACCCATTGAATGTAGACAACAAAATCACCACTAATTTACTAATTGAATCAAGGTAGGACAGTGAGAAACACAACTGGATCCTAAAGCCACCTTCCCCAAACCCCACCCTTCTTCCCAGCCTCAGCTCTGCTCCTCAGTCTCTACCTCCTCCCCACCAGCAGCTCAGGGGGCAGGCAATGGAGCCTGTGGCCGGTTCCAGTCTCTTCCATGTTGTTTCTGCTGCTCCTTCCTCCTCTGGGGAGAAATCTCCTCCCAGGCCTCTCCTGATGCACCATGGCATCCCTCCCACCGGAGACAATCCTCCATGGACTTCTCCTACCAGTGTGGGTCCCTCCCATGGGCCGTGGCTCTGCCAGCAACAGACTGCTCCAGCATGGGCTTCCTTCACAGCCATGGGCTTCTTCAGGAGCAGTCTCCTGCTCTGGCCTGGGCTCCTGCATGGGCTGCAGCTGGGATGATTCTGCTCCACCACCAAAGTGTAAGGGCTGCGGGGGCTCCGCCTGCAACCTCACCATGGGCTGAAGGGGAACGGTTGCTCTGCCATGCCTGCCTCCCTCCTGCCTCCCTCCTGCCTCCCTCCCTCATCTGTGTGTCTGCATGATTCTCTCTCTCACATCTCACTCCTCTCCCAAACAAAAGAACTCCCCAAACCAAAAGAACATACTCAAACAAGTTTTTCCCCTCTTAAATATGTTACCACAGAGGCACTGATTGTCTCAGCCTTGGCAGAGGTGAGTCTGCCTTGGAGCTGGGAAAGCTTCTTGGAGCTTCTTACAGGAGCAATGCCAGTAGCCCCTCCCCACCAGTAGAACCCTGCCAGATACAAACCCAATACAGCAGGAAGGGGAAATTCAACACAACTTGCTGTGATATTTCATATGATGTAAATTAAAGAAAAAGGGGCTTGTGACCAAAGACTGCTGTGCTGGGTTTGGCTGGGAGAGAGTTAATTTTCTTCCTGGTAGCTAGAATGTGGCCATGTTCTGGATTTGTGCTGAAAACAATGTTGATAATTCAGGGATGTTTTCATTATTGCTGAGCAGTGCTTACAGTCAAGGCCTTTCTGCTCCTCACCTCACCCCACCAGTGAGTAGGCTGGGGGTTGGCAAGGAACTGGGAGGAGACAGAGCTAGGACAGCTGACCACAACTGACCAAAGGGATAGCTCATACCATATGATGTCATGCTCAGTATATAAAGCTGGGAGAGAATGTTCAGAGTGATGGTGTTTGTCTTCTCAAGTGACCATTCCTTGTGGCAGAGCCTTGCTGCCCTGGGGGTAGCTGAACACCTGCCTGCGGATGGAGGTGGTGAATGAATTCCTTGTTTTGCTTTGCTTGCACATGTGGCTCCTGCTTCACCTATAAAGCTGCCTTCATCTCAACCCGTGAGATTCCTTACTTTTATCCTTCTTCTGGGGTGGGGAGTGACTGAGCTTTGTGGTGCTTGGTTGTTGGCTGGGGTTAAACCACTACTGCAAATGTGTAAGGAGGCAGAAAAAGAACAAAATGAGGATCCCCAGGGCACTGTCAAAGTTGAAGGGTAACAGAGGAGAACCTAAAATGCAGTGCTCTAAGTACTGAGCTACTGGCTAAAGGGTATTAATTATGGGTATCTTCTAGCTGCTTCTTAAAGAAACATCATCTCTGCTTCTGAGGGGAGAAACTTGAACATCTAATGAGCATTTGAGGCACTGTGTGACATTCAGTAGCTGTGAGTTTGGGAAGGAAAATGTAAGCCACAACTCTACTTGTGGAAAGTTTCCATAGCTTGGTTGCGTGGTGGCTTGTGAACTGCATCCTGAACTGCCCAGTCTTTCCCAGGATGCTGAGAAGGAGCCTACATTCATGTGTCAGGGCTATGAATTCCATCTGGGAGAAAGGCACTAGATGCTTGTAATAGATTTTAATATTCTCTGTTGGGTATTACAAATCAACTCCTAACCACTCATATCAGGTGTTCATTGTGTATTCTTCACTGTCTGAATAACTGTGAAAAGATGTAAATTCACCTGCCATGCAGGATTCTGTGGCAAAAATAGGAACAGACTGAAGTTCTTTGGGTTACTGTTCATCAATGATTTCCTTCTGATTTAGTCTTGGAGAGTCAATTTATAGTGCTGTCTAAAGCAGAGTGTTGAAAGGCAATTCAAATTATGTCAGTCCTCTGTTAATTACCTCACTTCATAATCTTAATGATATTATTTGAGATTTTCCTGTAACTTTGTAGGGGATTGTCCTGGTTTGGGTTAGAACAGAACTAATTCTGTTCAGTGATTTTACTTTGCAGTTAAAACTCCTCTAAGTAATTGCACTTTCTGAGACTAACAGCATGTTCTCACAGACACTGCCTGCTTCTAGCAGTGATAAGGCCTGATGTTTAGGTTTACCAACAGGGATTGGTATGCAGAGCAAGGTCACTGCGAAAGCTTGTGTCTCAAGTTAGGGGGTGCAGGGTAAAGGCTGCTCCTTCAGGGAGGAGCAGACAGGGCAGGTGACCTCAAACTGACCAACTAAAGTATTCCATCCCATAGACATCATATTCCATATATAAACTGGGGTCAGTTCCCCCTTGCTGGGTGGTTATTCAGATGATTATTCTGATGATTGTTCTCCCTTGTGAGATTCTTCTCCTGTGCTTTGGTGATCCCTAAGTTCCTGCATCCAGAGCCAGGATCCAGCCCCTGAGCCTGACCCATCTGCTGCTGAGGCCTTGCCGCAGTGTCAGTGGGGACGCAGTTGCCATCAAGGGGGTTGGGGTCAGTACTGGGTTTTGTACACATTTGTGTATATTTTTATGTATTTCATATATCATTGTTATTATTATTAAAGTAGTTTTAGTTTTCTTTTGCAATCCCCAAGTCTCTGTGTCTCTCTGTTATCCCCCTTCCTTTCCCAGGAGAGGGGGTAACAGGGAGCGTCTGGCACTGGGTTGGTGGTCAGCCCAGCCTCCAGCCTCGACAGGGACAAAGCTCCAGACTCACCTCAGTAATGCAGTATACCACTGCTTTTTTATTAATTTTTAAAGTTTTTGTAAATCAGCTGAATAGATTTGACTGTTTAATCCTCTGAACTCTTCTTGGCATACAAAGAAACTGGAAGACAAATGTATTGCAACCACTTTGAAATGACTTCACTTACTGAGGTAATGCTAGATAAGTATTACTGAAATGAGAATGATGTGCTACGGATGCTCATGGTGTTGCTTACCCATGTTGACTTCTTCCAACTTCTGTTCAGTCAGAGGCCAAGAAGAATGCATCTAAAACACCTCTAAAACTTGCCCAATAAGTATATCCCACATGTAGCTCAGTGTATAGATGGTCTTTAATGACTGTCTATGAGCCTGCAGAACCTGGTTCCTATCTCCTAAGACCTGAGTTTTTGTGGGGGTTCCCTGGTGTTCACAAAGAGGTGACTTCCTGCTGCAGTCTTTACTGTTGCTGCTGCTGAACAGTGTTTCTGTTTCTGGACACCTGCTCTTCACTGACCTTGTAGGAGGGTTTCTAATGTATCCCTGTCAAATTGAGTTGGAAGTCTTCTTATTTTGGAAGACAGACAAAGTGTGAACAAAATTTCATTACGTGCTTACTCTATAGGAGTATGTATTCAGTAATATATATCTTTAAAGCCTGCAGGAATAAGGGGAGAGGTGACATCTTGTTGTTTGATTTGTTGCCTGCTAAAGTCGTGTGTTATTTTGTGCTGTATTTGGTGTCAGCCTGATAATCAGCTGCGTGTAGTCTACTGGAACTGGCACCAGTTGGTATAGATTGCACAGCCAAATGAGTTCTTGTGGAGGTCAGAAAGAACTATAGAAGCTTGGTTTTTGTTTATATTTTATTCTATTTTAGTAAAAGCAAAAGTGGGAACTTCTGTGTAGATTCTCATGATGCTTATCATGAAAGTACTGATTTGACTCCCTCATTTTCTAACCTTGCAGAAACACATCATATATATTATGCAAAGAAGAGCAATGCTCTTAGTGTACCTTAGCACAAATCCCACCTCATAATAGTATTGTGTTGGGTTTGTGGCTGCTGGGGTTTTGGTAGCAGGGGAGGGGCTGCTGGTGTGGGTTCCTGTGAGAAGCTCCAAGAAGCTTTCCCAGCTCCAAGGCAGACTCACCTCTGCCAAGGCTGAGACAATCAGTGCCTCTGTGGTAACATATTTAAGAGGGGAAAAACTTGTTTGAGTATGTTCTTTTGGTTTGGGGAGTTCTTTTGTTTGGGAGAGGAGTGAGATGTGAGAGAGAGAATCATGCAGACACACAGATGAGGGAGGGAGGCAGGAGGGAGGCAGGCATGGCAGAGCAACCGTTCCCCTTCAGCCCATGGTGAGGTTGCAGGCGGAGCCCCCGCAGCCCTTACACTTTGGTGGTGGAGCAGAATCATCCCAGCTGCAGCCCATGCAGGAGCCCAGGCCAGAGCAGGAGACTGCTCCTGAAGAAGCCCATGGCTGTGAAGGAAGCCCATGCTGGAGCAGTCTGTTGCTGGCAGAGCCACGGCCCATGGGAGGGACCCACACTGGTAGGAGAAGTCCATGGAGGATTGTCTCTGGTGGGAGGGATGCCATGGTGCATCAGGGGAGGCCTGGGAGGAGATTTCTCCCCAGAGGAGGAAGGAGCAGCAGAAACAACATGGAAGAGACTGGGACTGGCCACAGGCTCCATTGCCTGCCCCCTGAGCTGCTGGTGGGGAGAAGGTAGAGACTGAGGAGCAGAGCTGAGGCTGGGAAGAAGGGTGGGGTTTGGGGAAGGTGGCTTTAGGCTCCAGTTGTGTTTCTCACTGTCCTACCTTGATTCAATTAGTAAATTAGTGGTGATCTTGTTGTCTACATTCAATGGGTTTTGTTTCCCCAAGTCTAGTCTGTCTTTTGCCCATGCCCATAGCTGGTGGGTGATCTCTCCCTGTCCTTGGTGTCGACCCTTGAGCCTTTGGTTGTGTTTTCTCCTCCCCATGCCACTGGAGAGAGGGAGGAGTGAGTGAGTGACTGTGTGCTTGCTTTGATCCCCTCTGGGAGGCCTTAAATCTTGGCAGGATTAAGCTTGGCACCTGGGATTAGTTAATTATTGTAAAATCAAAATTATAAACACACCACCTTATATACAGTGAAAAATTACACTTGAAGATGTAGAGCTTTGTAAGGCTGCATTAGTTGCAACTGTCCTTGTTCCCTCAAAGTACAGCAGCAGAACCTGTGCATGAAATAATAGTGATTAGTTACAGTGATAATTACAGACTGCAAACCTGAAATTCCATGGGTGGCAAATTCCTCAAATAATTATCTCAATAAATGGGGTTTTATTTGTTACTTTCATGGAGCTGCTCTTTCACTGTGGTTTTTATAGGCATCTCTAAAGCAATCCAGGGAGAATCAGAATTTTGAGTAGGTCTCTATTGTGAAAGGTCCTTACAAAAATCACATTATTGGTCTGGATGCCTTTCTTAGTCTACAGGGATCAACCAAAAGACTGTTTCATTGAAAAATCTCTGTTACTCTTATTTTGTGACTTATTAATTATGCTGTTATTACATGCTAGTCCAGTTTCATCAGTATCTTCACAAAATTTCAAGGAAAGACTTTGATTCTAATTTTCATCTCTCCACAAGTTCAGTGGTTTGTAGCAGCATCTGCTTCACTCCTCAGTGTTTATATTTTACCACATTATCAGATAAGGGTAACCTTTGAGTACCTGGGGTAAAAGATAAGCTGAACTTCAAGGAAAATTAAACATTCCTTCCTTGAGAAAATGATGCAATCTGTTTGTCTTAATCTGGAAACTAGGTGACACCTGAACATCAAAAGTAGGTCCTTAAGGTTGCTGCCTGGTTTTGGTTTGTTTGAGCAATACCAATACATCTTCCTGCACTTCACTTCTGTAGCTAGGAGTGTGAGAGATGTGGAAGGAAGAAGGTGCTTTAAGATACTGTTTTTCTTTGCTTTTGATCCTTGGTTAATACAAGATTATTAGTTCTTTATGTTGACTTTGTAGCAGTTTCTAGAAGGTAATCTTGGCATTTTTTGTAGTCACTTGTGTGTGCTGTTGAGCAGGTACAGTGCTTTGTGTGCTGATAGAGCATATGCAATTAAAGGTGATCTGCAGTGCCCAGGAAAATAAATGTATTCCTTTAGCTTGCCATTCTGGGCACCTAGTTCCTGACATATATTTGCTAGGTGTCTTTAAGTTACCTTGCAGACAGTAGAGTGTGTGTCAGTATGTAACTTCATACACATTTCAAAGTTTCAAATGCTTGCAGTTTTTGTAGGAATAAATAAAGGTGACCATGGACAATAAATAGTTGCCTTGATTTAGTTAATCTGGTACCAGTTTTGAAGTTCTAAAGTGCTACTCAAGTGTTTAGCACTGAGTATCAGTCTCTAACCATTAATATTGCACTGTAAGTAACAGAAAAGATGTATTTTAATGTAAAATATCCAAAGAAGAGTCACTTATTCTGAATAAGAGTTGTACATTAGTCTTGCACCTAAGTGAAATTTTGGCTGGCATTTTTATCACCCATTCTGGAGTCTTTTTACCACTGGCAGTTAAAATTCTGACCATTATCACTCTCTTCAAGTGAGGGGTTTGAGTCTTTTAAGTAATTGTATCAAGAATTAGTATTAAGAATAAGTTTCTTGCTTAGAGCTGAACATGTGTGCATTGAATCCTGCTGGCAGTAGTGTTCCCCTTCTCCCTAGAAAGTATCCTGTGCCTGGAGCCTTTTATTTCTGCCAGTGCAGCAATGCTGCTACTGCATTGAATTTTCCTGCTGTGTTTTATACCATATAGACTGCCTGAGCTAGGGCTGTGCATGTCAAAACAAGATAGATTAGGATTTGAATTTGAAACCTGTGGACATCTTTCATTCTGGAATTGTTATGGTTATATTCCTAATAGCTACTAGTCACAAATAAGAGGCCAAGCAGGGCTTGTACTGGGGATTAGCAAGAGCTATGCATGGCTTTTTATTGGAGATGTTAGTTGTGATGGTGACAGCTCTGGATTTACAAGCCTCAGTGGTGGAAAGATAGTGCAGAAAATCCATACATGACATCAGCACCAGTCTGAGTCCTCTGTGCTAAGCCAACATTCTGATAGGCTGGAGTTGTTTAAAGGAATGAAAAATAGCAGCTGAAGAGTTGGTCCTGTAGACTTGGAGATGATCTTGCTTCCAAGAATCACTAAGGAGAAGAGATTTGAGAATGTTGTTAAGATTGGCAAACTTGGCACAACCAAAGGTAGTGGGTACTTAGGATGTTTGTAATCAAGAAGGGAATAAAAATGCAATACCTCAAGGTCAGCCCATGCAGTTTTGTCTGAAGGGCTGAGCCCTGGTGCCTGCTGCTAGTGTGCATGTGGTTTAATTCTTCCAGGAGAGAAGTTAGTCTCTGTTCCCTGGGCAGGTGAGTTCCTGCTCCTCTGTTCTGTGTCTGCCTCTTCTTGTCCCTGTTACTGCCCATCTCTCATGCTCCTTCACTGAACTAACCTAGCTCACTAAAACAGCAGAAACTCCCCACTTTCCTTTTGTTGCTGCTCTTTTAGCAGTTTGAATTGGAACACAGAAGAGCTGGCAAGCTAAGCAGTGGGGGAAAGGCAAGAGAAGGATCAGGAAACTGTTGTTTGGGGTTTTTTTTTGTCCCCTGTTTATAACAGTGAACTGTTAAATGCCAATCTTCAGAACATAGCTTAATGAAATGAAGTACTGTGGAAACCTCTTTGGAGAAGACTCTGCATTCCTGAGAGAGAAATGAATTGCAAATAAGGGTAAATACCTTCAACACCATAAATGACACTGCCATGTGGAAATGTTATGAATTAATAATGGCATTAGAGAAAAGCTGAACTCACCCATGCCATCTGGACTGGGAAGGTTCTCATCCATGTGCATTATGCAGTCTTCCCAGACCATTGAGGTCCAAACTATGGAAAGATAGATTTGATAACATTTATGTAACAGATCAGAACAAAGATGAAATGATTCCTGTATCCTGGGTTTGATATTTGGATGATGTGATATTCTCATGGAGTAATCTTGATAAATGTTCCCCCTGAAAGTGCATTAAAGCAAATGAATGAGCAAGTGCTGGTCTTCAGAGGGATGGAATGTGTCAGTGAGCTGAAAAGCCCAAGAGTTGGGACCAGCCTGTATTTGTGGAACCATAGAGTGTAATCATTTTGTAGATTGTGTGATTGCAATATTGCTCTTCTGTTGCTTTGAAATACTGACCAAACTACTGCTAATACCTTTGGGGAAGAAACTGAAGCAATCAAAATGTGCTTTTTTGCTCCTTCTCCACCCCACTGCCTCCTGCCCCCTGAGAGGGCAGTGTACAGAAGGTGCTACAGCATTCCCCAAATCTTGCACCATATTTGTTTCCTTGCAGAATGTATCTGTTGGAATGAAGAAGTTATCACACAAATCTTTTAGAGAAGAAACAAACCCCCAGAACAATACTGATAAATAAAACTTTCTGATTCATTATGACATCTGAACTCTAGGTATTTTGTGTTGGTTTTTAGCTACATCATAAATCAGGGCTCTCCAGGTTCTAGGATGAGGAATGTTCCAGCTGCTTCCTCAGTGGCTATGTGGCAATCATGCCTTATTTTTCTTAAGAGTAAGAAAGGTTTTAGGAGCTACCCTATTCATTTGTGAAGCAGGGCTGAAGTTTCCTTTGGCACTTTTGGAGTTGGCCCTGTATTGTTTTAACACATTCTTCTTTGGAATGTTTCTTCTGCTAAATTCTGTTTTACAGAATGTAGCATTGGATTTATCATCTCTGCAACTAGCTTCAGATAAAGGAACACCTGAACTCATGCCATGGATCTCTTAAAAATGGATAAATGATGTATAATATATATACATTACAGGTATAGAAACAGGATATAGTGTGTGTGTATGGGATCTATAGAGTATGTAAATGGGTATATATGGGCTCTGCCTGCCCTCAGGGCTCCCTTGGGTTTCACTTACTGGCAATATTATTTTCAGTCCTTGTTAAGAGTAATTTCTGCCCTCTTTTTCCTTACAGTAAAGCTGGTAAAAGGTCTGTCATTTGATACCATTACCTTCCCTAGAATGGTGGGTTTCCTTGTGGCTTTCTGGATGGATGTTTATCTTGGGGAGCTGCTGCTATGTGGTGGTTTTTTTTTGGAGCTGTGGCTGATCTGAAGTGAGGCATGAAGGGAGGGAGTTGTCCATGAAGGGTCAACTGTTTGTTCTCTTCTGGCAGGAAGATGGCTAGTTTGTTTCCTGTGAGATAGACTTCACTGAAAGCTGTCATATTTCTTAAATATTGTGGGAGTTCATGTCCCTCTGTTACTCCTTTTCTGGATCCAGAAGTGGGTATTTCAGAACTCTTATTGTGCATCTTTATGGTGAGAAGAGGGTGCAGCTGCAGTGAGTCAGTTTGTGGGAGCTAAGTCTCTTCATCTCAGCAGGTTGTTGCTGAAATTTTTATTCTTACCAGTGTTAAACTTGAGCATTCCTTTCAAAGGTTTTCCTGCAGTGAAATGTTCTCCACTTCTTTGATGTTCTTTGCATCTGGAGGCAATTCACATTCAGAAGCAGGACTTCTGAGCTTCCTTAGGAAGAAGAGAGAGAAGAAAAAGGGAAAAAAAGAAGAGGAGAGATTGTTAGAGGAAGTGTAACCTTAAAGGAGGAGGGGATGGAGAGTTAAGGACAGGTCTGTGTGTGCAAAAGGCCTTTGGGTGAGGTACCCCTTCAGTGGCCCTGAGTGACCAGCAGTAACCTTGGAGAGCTGTCCTGGCAAACTCTGGGTTGATGTTTTGGATTTGGGAGAGGAATTGGATGTGGTTGCTGGTGCTTCACTTTACAGAACTTAAAGCATATTCTTTCCAGGCACTTCTGCCCCCTCCCTTTCCCTGTTCTTGTATCCCTGTTGCCTCTTTCTTGACACATCCTGTTCTGTTGAGACCAGTGCAGTAGTTTACATGACTGTTCAGCCTTAGACATTTTAGGTTGTCTTCCTCACATTTTTAAGCTACTCAGTGGGAGTTTTAAACCCTATGTGGATTTTTGGTAGCTTTCTGTTGAAGCACTCATTCTGAACAACTAGCCATAGATGATGCTGTTCTGCTATGTTTTGTGTGGGTACACAAAATTTCCACAGATCCAGAGTTAAGAAGCAAAATATCTGAGTGCCAGTAGCTTATGAGTGGCTTTGTTACACCTGCAGCTTCTAACATTGGCTCTCTAGATAAACCACATTATGATGCTAAGGAAAAAGAGACTCTTCAGCTTGGTTTTAGATTAAATTAGTAAAAATACTGAATACTGAACTCCTTTTATATTCTAAATTGAGTTGTTGATTTTGTCCAACTCAGGTTTGTTGTTTAGTTTGGGGTGGTGGTGTGGGTTTTTCCCCCCCCCCTTTTTAATTAGTCTGAATTATTTAAGCAAATACAGCTTGGGTCTGATTCTGTAGTCCTCTAAGAATTGATTTCTACCAGTATGGAAGACTTCTATTAAACTCCAAAGGCTCTGAATTAAGAAATTGTTCTGGTTCTCTTGGCACAATTTCATTCACACTGCCAGTGTTTTGTGTTGTGGTTAACAAAATAATAAATGAATTCTCAGCCTCTTTAGTAAGCTCACTTGGTTTGTGTAGCTCTTGGTGTTTAACATGGAAGATACTTAGGCTGTAAAATGTTATGCATCTTTTTGGGAATAAAATCTAAATCAAATTTCACTATCTTATGCTTGGAGAGATCACTGAGAGAGCCAGAGTTCAAACCTTACATTAATTTCCAGTAGTGTCTCAACAAAAAACACTGTGCAGGTGCAGAAATGCAGGAGGATAGAAATCTCTGGGGAGAAATGCAGGAAGGTCTCTGCTTTTAATCCAGGGGTTTTCTTGGTTAATTAATGGATTAGTAGGAAAATGGATAATATTAACACCACTGGATTCATAAATGCTGACTGTAATTGTCCAATTTCAGCCTGTGTATTTGAAAGCAAATATAAATACTTGATTTCCTGTCACAAAATATTGTTATCAAAAATGCAAACCACTAATGTTGCTTCCTTAAAACTAGCCCAGGACATTATTACCATCTCTCCAATTCTGGTAACACTTGGAGCTATGTAAAAGGGATTGTGTTAAAGCTGAAGCTAAACTTAGTTCATATTCTCTCTTATAACTTCTAGAAATACAAAGAGAAAGACAAACACAAGCAAAAATACAAGAAGCAGTCGGAGTCCTCCCCATCCTTGGTTCCATCTCTCACTGTAACTACAGAGAAAGTAAGTCACTGTGTTTTTCATGATATAATTATTCCACTGTATATAGCAGAGCTTCAAAATGGCACAGATTCTGTAATTATCAATCAGTTTTCCTGTAGTGTAAAATCCTGAAATAGGTAGAGGTTTCTTATATGGAGAAAGCCTTATTTTGTATTTGAGCAGTGAGTGATTTAATGACCCTAAGCAGGGGCCACTGGTACTCCAGTAAGTTTTACTTCATTGACTTATGTTTAGTACTTTGAGAATTTTTAGAAGAATCTTCCTTTTGACATTCACTTGTGTGTGTTGAGCTGTCACTGAACCTGTCAGCATTTAAAGTGATAATTGTGAATTTACAGCTCATGCTTCATGTCCCTGTAAGATCACATTGCCTTTTGAGCAGTCTGCTCCATTGGTTCTGTGATCTTTCCTCCCTCTGCTGGCAAATCCCTAACTCAGGGGACATTAAACAATGACAGTTCTCATTGTAGTCTACAAGAGTTGCTTTTGCTGCCCACCAAAAAAAATGAGATGGCATTAAAACATGATCATTACAGGGTGGGAAATGGAGTTTCTCTCTTGGAAGTGGGGAAAACATCTGTCCCATTCATCTTGGGAATGGTTGACATCCAGTTTGAGGAGTTGTGGTTTGGTTTAGTTCCCCATCAGCACCTAGAACAATGGTTTTTAGTAAAGATGCTGTTGCTTGTGTTAAGTTGCAGATGTGGTTTGGTTGTTGAGATGCAGTATTCAACACATGTCTCTTTGCATATGGGACCCCATGACCTTGTCAGGACAGGGTAGAACAATTGAAATATCCATCTGTGGTCTCTGGAAGTATTCCATCAGCTAGAGGTATCAACCTGAAGCATCACCACCCAGAAACCTAGTGGTTGAGGATGCTTTGGGTATTTCTTTATTCTCAATAGCAGGTTTCTTAACTGGATGTGTACTTGGTACCATCCTGTGCCTCACTTCTGATAAAGGAGTCTTGGTTCTTCTGTGTTCTTTTTGGCACTATTGTGTTAAGTGAGACTCAATAGGCAGTGGTTTTCTGAAACTCCCAATAACTATTAGGGAGGGGAAAAAAAAAGGTAGAGTCAGTTTGTCACTTTGCTGTTTTGATTTAAGAATGATTAAACATTTCCACTGATGAGGGTGACAGTTTTTATTAAGAGGCAGTTGTAGAGCTCTTTGAATGGTGTTGGCTGGTGCATGGATTTGTAGTTCATGTTCCTCCTAAGTTTAAGGCAAAGCATAAAATTCAGAGCCTGGAGAAGAGGCTTCCTGGGTGGGAACTCCCTGGAGACTCTGCAGTGTTCGGTTAGGTGTTGTGCTGTTTATGATCCTAGCTTTCTTGGATTACATCCCTTCTGTACTTTGGTCATCCAGTAGTCATTATAAATTTTAATAAAGAGTGATATTACTGTATTTTTGTGCAAAAGTTCAAATATATTGGAATATTGGTTGGTTTTGAGTTCTGCCTGTTAGAATATACTTTTAATGCTAAAGTCACAGCTGGATTCTATTTTTCTGCTAACCTCTTTTCTAATTGCATTGTTCTCCCTAGACTTTTCCTAATTACAAGGTGGAAAACTCAGTGGTGTGCACTCTAGTAAGATGAAGAAGAGTAAAAGCCTATTTTTAGGAGACCTTTCTTTAATCCAATTAGAGAATGGAAGTCTTGCTGAGTTGTTGGTCATACTGTTAATTGAGCTTGGACTGTGTATGTAGATATAGCAACTCAAATATAGTTTTGTAGTTAACTTGATAGGACTTATAATAGGAACATTTAAAATAGTTTTACATTCTTAGCAATACCTAAACCTCACCTCTTTATAGCCTTAAAAAAATCATTAAATAGATAGCATGGCCAAGAAAAATGGTTAGTAGCAAGGTAGAGCTAGAACAGATATCAAAGAGAACAGAAACTGTGTAATGCTAGAACTGAAATGCTAACTGAGTTAAACCCAGGAGTATTCACTGTGGAATTTAAAGATCAATGTGTGTCCTTTTAGGGTTTTTTTTTAACCTTTTGTATCCTGTGTGGTTTTTTTTTCTACCTAGCTATCTGATTAGTTTTCTGCCCTCTTCTTATAAAGCTTCAGGTTGTCAGGAAACCTGCTGTTCAGTTTTTATTGACATTACTAAGTGTGATTTATGCTTTTTCAAAAGTACCTAGTGGGTATTTTGAAGTGGGTTTTTTTGTGGCTAGTTTTTTCAGTCTCCTTGTTTTAATTATTTTTCCTAAGTCCTTTGGACACCATGTACATGGATTTGCTTTTGTAGGTTATAAATTCATAGTGTGTTCCTAAAAATCTTAAATTTTAATAATAACCCAAGCTTTCTTTTCTCCTGAGAGAAATGTTTGGTTCAGAATATTCCATTGTTACTTCTGTGTGTGCTTCACCTAGAGTTGTCAGCATTGATTTGGAATGAGTGTCTTTTCCACAGCAGTCTGTCCTTGCAGTGAACTCATTGTTTTAGCATGGGATGTAGTCATTTCTGCTACCATATTGTTCCTGTGAGGGGCATCAGGACTTTGAAATGAATTCTGGTTTTCCTTTTAAAATCTTTACTGGCACACTGGCAGTGAGCATTTATGCAGGTGATGATGGTCTGGGGAAATAGCTTCTGAGGAGAGATTCCTGGAAGGCTGCAGAGTGAACTGTGCATAGACATTATGTGAGTTAGTAAACTTGACTTGCTTCTTCTGCAAAACTGAATTCCAAGCCATTTTGCAGAGGCTTCAGCCCAGATGCTGTGTTGAGATCCAAGTGTGCCATTTGAGAGGCATTTTTGTGCAGCCCTGTAATGCCTCAGCAAAGAGATGTCTTGTAGTGAGGCCTGAGGGAGGGAGACTAGGCCGAGGGGTGATGGCTGTAAAACTGAGGGAGGGAGATTAGGCTGAAGGGTGATGGCTTTAAACTGAGGGAGGGAGATTTGTACTGGATATGAGGAAGAAAGTTTTCACAATGACAGTGGTGAGCCCAGGTTGCCCAGAGAGGTGGTAGATGTCCCATCCCTGGAACCATTCCAGGTCAGGTTTTTTGGGGCTGTGAGCAACCTGCTGTTGTTGCAGATGTCCCTGCTGACTGCAGGGAGGTTGGACTAGATGACCTTGAAAGGTCTCTTCCAGCTCTAACCATTCTGTGATTCTGTATTAAGGTTTTTCTGAGGCATTTCTGTTAGGCCATTGTCTTTTAGAACTTAGCATTTTAGAAGAGCAGTTTGTTTAGTGGTGGGTAGGTAATTGTATGAACCAATTAACTTAATCTAAAGTTTGTGCTGCAGTTTTATCTTAGATCCAGTTAAATATCTTGTGGATTCTTAAAGCAGTTGATTATCTGGTTCCCTTTAAAATAAATACACAGATAAATAGGTAGATTTCCTGCAGTAATGGAGAAGAGCTGCTAGAGAACATCCAACTATGGCTGCCGATGCCCACAGAGAATTATCCTTGCAATTAGTATTCGACTGAGTGGGTAAGAGATTGGTGTAAGGAAAGGAAGGTTTTGGGTGAGAGGAAAAATCCTGGATCCTAGAAAAACCCTGACTTTTGGGTTGGGTTATTGCATGTCTGGAAACTCTTTGTTTGAATGCCCCAAATTTGAACCATGTTCTTACCTCAGGTCAAGTGCTACATCAGGCTCTGGAAAATGGAAGATATTTGTGGGCTTTGTAATAGTTCAAAAAGTTAACTTCTAAACTTAATCTTGGAATTGGCTCCAACTTCTAAATTTAAGCTTGGAATTGGCTTCATCTTCATTAGAAGTAGTATAGTAATAAGAATTTGAGGTAAATAGTTTTAAACATTGTACTTTAACAGACTTCAACTCTATATTTAGAAAATCCATAATGGATTTTTATTGCAGTTCATAATAATTCAGACAGGGTGGGATGAAAATTGATGAAGATTTTCCTCAAAGCTTGCATGTTTAGGTGTCTTCTGGCTTTGCAACTGAAAGGGAAGCTCTTTGTAAATGCCTTAGTTATTCTAGTAAAAATATGGAAAGTTTTGTATACCAGCTATGCAAAGCTGTATGTGAAGATGAAGTATTCTGTTGTAGGCCTAAATTCAGCAAACATCTCAACTTGGGAAGAGAAAAACGTATGCATATGCTCAATTTTAAGAGGCATGAATTTGTGTGGTCTTTAATGGAGGTATGTTTAGGTACTGTCTTAAACTTCTTCTGTAAAGAACTGGAAAACTAAGCTTGTCTGGAACAGATGAGCAGCTTCTAGGTTTGATCCATATTTTTGGTTAAAGGAGCTTTATGCAGTCAAAAGGCTATTTTACTACCTGCTTGGAGTATAAATAACAGCAGAATAAAATTTCCTTTTTCCTAATGTTGCTTTCATTTTCTTTCTTCTGATATTACAATTCTGCCATCAGAACTCCAATAGGTTTTTTTAATGATGAAAACAATTCTAGTCCTTTGGGTGGTCTCCTGATGCTGTGCACACTGATTCCTGCCCAGCTAATTACTGTCTGTTGTCGTCGCACAACAATACTCTGAAGAGTGAGTTCAGAGGGACCTGACACACACACACACACAAAAGACATGCAGAGAGTGGTCACATTTAATATAAAAGAAAATAAAAATAAGCCAAGCAAAAGTACAAGAGTCATAGGTAAAGACTATAGACAAGAAGATGACTAGCACCACGCTATTGTTAGCAAGCATCTTTTATACCTTTACAGAGAGAATAATGACCAATTAGCAAGTGACACTTACATATACAAATTATACTAAGAAGCAACAGTTACTAGTAAAAACAACTACCATAAGTGAGGATAAAACAGTGCACTTCAAAGAAATGTGAATGTGATAAGACTGGTGCTGTGTGCTGTGGGAAGGATAAGATGTTAAGGCTATGTGGGGCCCCAAGGTCTCTGGGTGCAGCTGCAAAGGCTCCTGCTAGGTGACTCCCACCTTCTCTCCCAGGCTATCTAACTGCTTTCTTGTGAGAAACTGACTTTGGCCTTGTCCAGCCTCCCCTCTGCTAGGCCCTAGACCCTATGGCCCACAATAGTATGCCACAACAGTCTGTGCACCTATTTTGGCTCTTGTTCGCCACAATGAGCAATGCTGACAGAATTTAGTGGAAGAATAATGGACCTAAAGAGACAATCTTTGAAAGCCCTGTGATGGTTTATAGGTGTAGGAGAAGGGCTAAAATTCTTGCAGATGGGTAGAGGTTGGGGAGTTAATTCTGCATTGGGAACTCTAGAGTGTGTTATGCTCTCTGCTTTCTGCCAGGCAGCAGGTTTATAGCAGCCAGTGAGACATTCCTGCACATGTTTTGGCCAACTGGACCTCATGTGTCCTCTTCACTTGGAGGTACTTATGGGGTGGTTCAGATGGCAGGGGCAGTTGGGCTTCTTGGAGTTGATTTTGGTTCAGTGTTGATATAAAGTCTTACAGATGCAAGTTCTTAGGTTCTGAATCATAGAACTGTCAGAGTTGGAAGGCACCTTAAAGATCATCTAGTTCCTACCCCCCTGCCTGGCAGGGACACCTCCCACTAGATCAGGTTGCCCAGGGCCCCATGAAGCCTTGTCTTAAAAGCTTCCAGGGATGAGGCTTCCACAACCTCTCTGGGCAACCTGTTCCACTGCCTAACCACATAGTGAAGAACTTCCTCCTAATATCCAACCTAAATCTCCCCTCCTCTAGCTTACACCCATTTCCCCTGGTTCTGTCACTTACCAGTTCCATTGCTGGTGGAACAGCATTTCTAGTTTGAAAAAAACAAACTGCAGAAAAATTGTATTTTCAGAGAAGTCTTTTTTCTTTCTGATTTTTAACTAGAGAAATAACAATATCCTGTATAAATAGGACATAAAGACTCTGTAACCATAGATGGCAGATGAAGCCATTGATTTCAGTGAAGCAAAAATTCCATCCAAAACTGATGTCAGTTTTAATTGCATTTTCCCCCCAAAATGAAGTTTTCTGCACTTCAATTGCTTGCTGAGAATCTTAAGAATTCCATGTATGTAACTCCTGCTGCTGCCAGTTACCTTAGTCTTGGAGCACTTCTAAGTTTATTTGGAAGCAAGAGTTCTTGTAAACACTTCTTTTATGTGACCTAATTGTGTTTCTGTTCCCTTCTTTTCTCTCCTTAGACATACACAAGCACTAGCAACAACTCCATGGCAGGCTCCTTGAAGAGGCTGGAAGATACCACAGCTCGATTTACAAATGCAAATTTCCAGGAAGTTTCTCCACACGTTTCAAGTGGAAAAGATTCTTCAGAGTCTAGAGGGTCAGAGAGCAAAGGGAAGAAATCTGCAGGTCACAGCTCAGGTCAGAGGGGAAGAAAGCCTGGTGCTGGAAGGAATCCAGGAACAACTGTGACTGCAGCTAGCCCTTTTCAGCAAGGTATTCATTGTTAATGCTGTAACATGCCTTCTGCTTGGCCTGAATTAGACATCTTGCATATCTAAAACTTAGCAGTAATGAATCCTTTATCCTCAATAGTGTTGTTTCACTTTGGGGAGAAAACAACTTTTCTCAGGGAAAAGCTGTTTATTGTTATATCATGGAAGAGAAAGTCGTGCCTCTTTAAAGGGCAAAACTGGTGCTTTTGTTTAGACTGCTAAGGTATTCTCTTCAACTGCTAAAACCAGAGTTTCTTTATGTGCTTAAAAGTTAGTCTAGGTAGGGTGACATCTATAACATATGAATCTGAATGTAGGGGTCTCTCTTAGCCCTCTGAGGGAGTCATATAGTGGTTTTCAGTTAGTGCATGTCATTAAGAAACTGGACTACCAAATCTACAGGATCTGGTGGTCCCTAAATAATTTTCCAAGATGCAGACATGTAAAATACACCATTTTCTTCAAAGTGAAAGACCTTTTTTGCTTCTGTTTTTTGGCCATAAGCAGAAGCTGATAATGTGATAAGTATATATAGGTTATTTACCTTAGGTCATACAAAGAGTTGGGCAGGGTGAACATGCTGAAAGCCACCTCATGCATTTCTGACACTTGTCAAAAGCACATTTGACTGTGGTATCTTTCTCAGAGTTGAAGAAAGATTAAAATATGAAAAGTGTGGGGTTTATTTCTTCACTAAGAAAAGGTGTTACTCTGAAAGCCAACAAACTGGCCCTTCTCTAAAAGAATTGTTTTTCCATAGTTTTCACTGTGGCATCTAGTAGCTGACTGTCCTTTAGACTTTATGATGTTGCTCTTCCTTTGGGTTTATTTATGCAGTGATCACTTTTAAATTTCTCTAGAGCTCTTTCAGGCTTTTTAACTTAGATAAAAACTGAGGTGGAGTTTTGTTTAAATTCTGAAGACTGGAAATTGCCTTAGACTCTCTCCTGCACTTGGAGAAAAGTCTGTCTTGCTGCAGAGGGCAAAGTAGATCTTTACTGTGTGAATGGATTTTCTTCAAAGCTGCAGTAAATGAAGTTGATATAATTTACTTAGAATGCAACACAGTAATGGTTTTATGATGCTTAAATATTTTAAATAGATTTTTAAACCATTTTTATTGGAGTACTGATGACAAACCACTCATTTTAAAGGACTTTTCTGTACCTAATGCTGTATTTAGGAGTGTTTTCTTGACAGGATAGTCATCATCAGTCTGAGTTCTACAAAACAGTGCCCACAGGCACCCACCCATGTGAAATTACTGAATTTCAGTGGCATTAGATGTTTGTATTTCCCAGTGTGTTCCCTTTTCTACCTTGCATGTGCTAATGCAATGATGAGTTGACTGCATTCCCAATATTGCAGAAGCAGTGTAGTTCTGTTACTCCAAAGGCCTTTATGGGCTCTGACAGTGCTAAAGAAGTCTTAAAATACCAATTTTGCACACTTTTCTGCTCTCCTGTCCTTTTGAAAAACAGCTCTTCTGTGGAACACCACCTCAGCCAGGGTAAATTAAGAGCAATTGCTGTTCCCTTGGCCTGTGCCAGACCCTTGATTTGGGTTGATTAGTAGGGAAGATTGCAAGCATAGTGTGGATGGGATCACAGCACCTTTCTGTCAGCTGCCTTCTTATGTGTGTGGGTGTTTCAGAAAACCTTCTCTGACTTGCCCCAGGTCTTAGTTGTGGCTTCAGAACACAAAGGATGTCAACGTTGCTCAAGCAGCAAAGTTGTTATTCTGCTTTTATTCATTTTCACCTTGTTTCTGCCCTAAATTCAAACTCAGCTAGGAATCTGAGAATCAGATCCAGCAGAGGCAGCAATGAGTTACCTTAAATATAAGTTCTGTGGCTCTTGGTAGCACTTTGTAAAGTCCTTGCACTTAAAAGTGTTGTGGTCTAAGACAGTAACCTTTCCCATAGATTTCATCAACTACAGGGAAGAAAAACCAGTACTTTTTCTTTTATTTCTCTTTTTTAGGAAGCTTTTTGGGCACTCCTGGGAGCATAAAGTCATCTTCTGGAAGTTCAGCTCAGTCTCCCCAGGACTTTTTGAGCTTTACAGACACCGAGCTGCGAGGTGACACTTTTGCTCATTCTCAACAGGCTTCCTCAACCAAAGATGTACATAAAGGAGAGGCTGGGAGCCAAGAGGGGACTGTCAATTGTTTCTCTTCCTTAATCAGTCTCCCTTCAGCAGCAGCTGTTTCCCAGGCTAAAAACTTTGACAGCTCACCTGGAGACATAGGTAATTCAAGCCTTACTTCTACAGCCTACAAACGAGCTCAAACTTCTGCAATTGAAGAAGAAACTGTAACAGAGAAGAAACGGAAAGGAAATAAGCAAAATAAACACGGGCCTGGGAGACCCAAAGGAAATAAAAGTCAAGAAAGTATTTCCCATCTTTCAGTTTCTTCTGCTTCCCCAACTTCATCTGTGGCATCTGCTGCAGGAAGTGTGACAAGTTCTGGTCTTCAGAAATCTCCAACTTTGCTCAGGAATGGAAGTTTACAAAGTCTTAGTGTTGGATCATCTCCAGTGGGTTCAGGTAGGCATTTACTGGATTTGTTTTCTTACCTCCAAATCTGTCTTTATTATCCTAGCCAGAACTCTGGGTATGCTTTTCAAGATCAGAGAATCATTTAAGCTGTATTGAAAGTCACTGGGTGGGGGGAGAGTAAGATTTGTTCCATGTATAGGGGCCAGTGTAGCTGTCTCTGGACTTACATGCTAGATAAACACAGGTTTTGAGGCTGTAGGGGGAAAAAGAAGTTGCATGAAGATAGGTTCTTTGGAAATGACATGGCAGGTTGAGCTGAAAGAGGTGATTGTGTGTACAGACTCTGTAGCCTCTGTGTTCTGTTCCATGAACAACACCAACACTCCAGCATCTCAGCTCTGCTGAAGATCTCCCTCAAGTATTCTTTCCCCAATTCAGCTTAACTAAAAGTCAAAATGTCTGTAATGGAGAATTAGCAGTTTAAAGACATAAAAGGCTGTTCTGAATCTGGACCTCTGTGCAGCTGGATGACATTTTCATATTCTTGTGTGCTTTTTAGCAGTTGGAACTGCCTGGTTTGTTCTTCCTCTCTTCTGAGTGTTCTGTGCACCTGGGGCTGTGAGAGGCTTTCTGTTCCCACTCAGCCTGTGTGGAATGCACTGCAGATACTGCAGCTACCCAACTCTGCCTTGCTTGCCAGTTTCTTTTGAGGCCTTTGTGTTTGGATGAAAAAATTGCAACCTGTCTGATACCTTGTTTCTCAAACTTGGAAATGTTTTCCTTTGTGTTGTTCTAGTGGATTGTTTGACTTCATTTTTGGGGGGAAGAGAAATGGAGCTTGAATATTTGATTGTGGGCAGGGGGTTACACATTATATATTGTATTTTTTCTCTGCATAAGCACAAGGTGCTTTAAAAATATGTATGCTTCAGGAAACAAACCTTTCCTCAGAGCAAGGCAGGTACTTCAAAACTTGATCTCAAACCCACATTGTTTTAAGTCTTTGTTAGATATAGGCAAATGATGATTTTTTTTATTGTGAGTAATCATGGTAATAGCAGTGGCAACTATTCACAGAAAACCAACAAACCCAAACACTTTTCCTGCATTGAAATCAATAGGGAGAAATGGTGTGTGAAAAGCTTACTACACTGCCCATCTTGTTGATTAAAATGCAATCTTAAAAACATCTTAACCTCTTGCCTGCTACAGGCAGAGATCATCCAACAGGTTTAGAGCAGTGTTTGATTTTAGCATGACCTTTCTTACTGCTTTACAATTCCTTTAAGGTATTGTTGTAGTTGGGGTACTAGATGAAGTACAAGATGTTGGTTTGAAGTGAGTGCTTCATGTTTTTCCCCCTCACATTTGTCTTAGAATGTTCTGGTCTTGTGAGCTCCTAGAAGAGACCTTTCCCTGGCCAGGTCCATCCTTGCTTCTTTTGTCCTCTTTATTACATCTCACTCTTCCATCTACCAAATACCAGTGAGTGATAATGTCAAACTGCCTTTGCAGACAGCTTTGCAATGCATGGATGGAAATGCTGGGTAGGTTTTACTGCCTTTATCATGATTTCTAGCCTATAATATCACTTCTGTTAAGTGTACTTGGCTTCTTGCTAGCCAGTGTTAGACCTGTCCTGTCAAAGAGGGCTATTTTCTGAAGATGTCAAAGAATAGGAAGGAAAACCAAATGAACAAACAAAATCCATAGCCAAAATTACCCCAGCAAACCCAAAGAAAGAAAACCAGATGGGATGACTTCACCTAAATTTATCCAGAAACTTCTGCTGAAGTCTGAGCATACTGTTTTAATGCACTCTTCTCCCTGATTTCCCCTTTCTCTTAGGGTTGTAGTGCTGCTTTCCTCACTTCATCATAAGCCTTTTCTGGGGTTAGCAGTCCATTTACAACTTGGTTACAATGAGAAAGGGCATATGGGTGTTCTCAGTGTTATCAGAAACACACGTTTTCTCAGGTATGGTAAACTGATGTTTCTCTTTGAAATGTCTCTATATTGTCCAGTAACAAAATCTGACAAATGGATCTAAATGATTTGACCCAAAACACCAAATAGGATTCTGTGTGTGTAAATGTAGTGAGAGAAAATGCAAGGCAAGTTAAGAAAAAGTTTTTCCTGCCTCTTAGTTGGAATTGCCTTTTTACTTCAAAGAAGCAGAATCAGGAATGAGTTAGACCATACTAAACAAAGCTTTTGAGGCACTTTCAAGAACCTATTCCTCATTTATTTACTTTTTAAGTAACCTTCTTAACTGCAGCTATCTTAAGCTAGCATTCTGTTTCCATTTCCTTAAGAGTACCTGGTAAGATCCATAAAAAGGATGGAAATTGTTACTTTGCACATGTCTACTAATCCTGCTGACAGTTCATGGGCAAATTAGATGCAATGTGAAGGAAAGCTTATTGTAAAAGGTAATGCAGATTCAGGATTTGCTATTTATGCATAATTAAGTGTCTAACATAAACCTTTTCTTTAGTAGAACTGTATTTATAGAGTTGTAGAATCATACAGTCACTAAGGTTGGAAAAGACCTCTAAGATGATCAAGTCCAACCATTGAGCCAACAGCCCCATGCCACCAAACCATGGCACCAGGCACCACATCTACATGTTGGTGTTTTTGAACCCCTCCAGGGATGGTGACTCCACCACTGCCCTGGGCAGCCTGGCCCAATGCCTAACAAGTCTTGCAGGGAAGAAATTGTTCCCAATATCCAACCTGAACCTCCTCTGGTGCAACTTGAGGTCATTTTCTCTTGTTCTGTTGCTAGTCACTGGGAGAAGAGCCCAACCCCTACCCGGCTCCAGCCTCTTTTCAGGGAGCTGTAGAGAGAGAGAAGGTCTCCTCTGAGCCTCCTCTTCTCCAGGCTAACCAAGCCCAGTTCCCTCAGCTGCTCCTCACAACACTTCTGCTCTAGACCTTTCAACAGCTTCATTGTCCTTCTTTGGACACACTCCAGCACCTCAATGTTCTTCTTGGAGTGAGGGACCCAAAACCGAACCCAGGATTGGAGCTGTGTCCTCACCAGTGCTGAGTCCAGGAGGACAATCCCTGCCCTAGTCCTGCTGCCACACTAGTGCTGATCCAAGCTGGGATGCTTGTTACATCCCACTCTTCCCTCTCAATTCCGCTCACAGTATGAAAATAGTTGTCCTCTCCAAGCTTTTCTCCAGTCTGCAGAACTTCTGTTTTCCTGCTTAGTAAGAACATGGGTGTACTGTGAATAGTACAAGGCCATGTGATGGAAAGCTGTTACAATACTTCAGGTTGTACTACAGTTGCCATGTAACTGATGTGATGGCCCAGAAGTTTGAGCTCTTAAATGTCCAATCTTAATGCTCTTTATATTTTCTTCTGAACTGTATTTGTAATCTGATAGGGAACACAGTTTATGCAGGGCAAGGAAAAATAATTCATAGAATGGCCAGGTTGGAAGGGACCTT
Source organism: Galbula dea (assembly GCA_013399015.1). Taxonomy (NCBI): domain Eukaryota; kingdom Metazoa; phylum Chordata; class Aves; order Piciformes; family Galbulidae; genus Galbula; species Galbula dea. Next base: position 108,995 of record VWZX01010114.1, read on the forward strand.
AAAGATCATCTGGTAATTCAAAGGAATGAAAATTGTTCATATTAAATTAACATTTTTCTTATATGTCTGTGTCTGTTAAAACAACAATGAGCAAACTTATGTACAAACCATACTTAACCTTTCTGCTGCAAATTCACAAGCACTGCAGTTTTGTTGTCTAAGAAGACATAAGTCCCTTGTCAGTGGGACTTAAATAAAGCTGCCACTGGTTTCCCCCACATGGGGCTGGTTTTTGGAGTGAGTTCAGGATCCTATGTTTTAATGTGAGAGAGAGAGAGCTTCAGCTGAACTCTTGATTTTTATAAAGCTGTTGAACTTTTAAAGTCACACTAGTTCTATCTTCAGGTTAAATTCATTCTCAGCATCCTAGGGAATAATACTTAAAGATTTCTAGGCCAAAGTACCATGAGACAGTGATCCCTTGAAGAGTTTTTGGTTTTGGGGAGGGGGTTTGTTTTATTCTTTTCACAACAAGAGTGAGTAAAGAACAGAAACCTTTCATCCTGGGAGTGGAGGAGTAGCATCTTGTCCCACTGCTTACTTCTGCTAGCAGTGGATTCCAAGACCAAAGGATTCTTTTAGGTACTTGCACTTTATTTTAACAGTACTGCAGAAACTAAGCAGGTGGTGGGAAGGCAAAAAACCCAGTTCTGATAAATAACTTCCATCCATTCTGTCTTTTTGAGTCAAGCAGTTTGTGCAGGCTCTTTGGAGCACATTCCAGGGCATGAAGAACTTTCTGAGAACTTGTGTCTCCCAGCAATAGGGGAAAAAGCCCATGTTATGTGATGTACAGTGCCTTCTGACTTCAGTGGAGTCATGCAGCAAGGGAAAATGAAAAGCAATCAGGTGTCAGGAGTAAACTGAAATTTCTGGTTTATGGGAGATAAAGTTACTGCTGCTGGAAGAATTACAGTGCTGCAAGGATTTGGGGATGCTTCTCTGTCTTTCCTGGTTCTATTCTTGCTTTCAAGTGTACAACAAATTGTCTGGTATCAGCTTCAGTTGCTAAGGGCTTCAGGGGATCATTTGCTTCAATATTTTAATTTTTGCATAATTGATTTTATGCTTTTCTGAGTATTGTAAACCTTACCAGAGCTTCTGAAGCAGTTCTTTTTTTCCCTGAGAAGACTAGAGAAGGTTGAATTCCAAATTGGGCCTTGAAATGATTAGCCCATTTGCTGAGCAGCCTTGCTGTGCCCATCTTCTGGAGTTCCTTTGGCACAATTGAGGCAGCTTTATAATTTGTCTTGTGTCATTTTTATCTCTACATCATATACATCCTACCCTTCCCAAGTTGCTGGCATGCTCTGGTTGGTAACTCAAGACAGTTTTTGGAATAAAGGATGTAGCCAAAGCCAGTATTGTACTTTAATAGAGCAATATTTCAAACTCTGGTTTAGCAACGGTGAATGGCTTTTGGCACAGGCCCCTCTGGCTTGATCTAATGTCTTGTGCAGTCAGATTTCACCTTTATATAGCACTTCACTAGGTGCTTCAGCTCAGTCCATGGATTTTATTCTCCTTTCTCACTGATTGAAGCAGTGGTGAAGCCTCTGCTCTCTGTTACACTCCTGTGCTGGGAGCTGATCTTCCTTTTCAGCTTGTTGCCATAATCAGGATGTAAGACAATTCTGAGCTTCCAAGTAGATGAGTGACTTGAAATCATTCTCACTGAGTCCCTCAGAGCTTCTGTTAAATCTCAGGGATGTTCTGTTTAGACTCCTGTAGCCTTTGACTTCCTAGCTAAATCTACTGGGAGAAAAGAGTTCAGAAAACAATAGTCTGAAATAGTTTGTGCTGTTAGGTGCCCTACAAGCCAAAGCAGAGAAAGAAGTCTTGCTGTGTTAAAAAGCCAGTTTGTATTCCAGAAGAGAGAAAACAGAAAGAATGAATTGATACTAATAGATATTGGTGACCTTTTAGGACTAGGCAAACAGTGTAGAAAACACACAAGGCAAAATTCATGCTCAGACAGTTTGGCTTTTCATATCTGAGGCTCAACAGAAATGAGGCTGGTTTGATACAAGAATAAAATGTGGAAATTGCTGATTATTGGGATAGAATGGAGACATTCATCAGGTAATTGGGAGGAAGTGACATGAGGTAGCAGAAGCTTATGAAAATGGGGATTATCATGAAATGGATCTCCCCAGCAGTGTTCTGAACTGAACCAGGTGTTAGCAGCAGCCACAGCCAGAAGTAATAAATGGGCATTTCCTGCTGATGGTTTTAGACTGTCAGTGTTAGATTTCAGCCAGGTCTTTACAGCTGCTGAAGTTGTAGGAGACTGATGAATAAGTAGTTAATGTGTACTTAGAATGTGTCTTGATACAAGAAGGAAAGATGTTAAGAGATGTAAAATTGTGATGATTAATGGTAGCTATTGTGAGTTATGGAAAGGAACTTTCTGGCCTTGTTCTTTTTTTGTGGTAATTTTTGACTAAAAGCAGTGGCCTGGGGGCTGGCTCCATTGCAGTTGATCCAGTGTGAAGGCAATTTTTCCAGTTTTAAGTGAAGACCTGTCATGATAGGAAGTCAGCAAACTTTTCTGTTGTATGTAGTTACAGGATAAATCTCAATTTCATTTTGACCAGAGAATTATTAACTCATATTGCTTACTTTGAAGCTGTGTTATTTGCCTGTGCATCAGTTAGCAGCCTTATGAAATAGATCTTTGGTAAGCAGTACTAAGTAGGAGTTGTGTTGGTGGAGCTGAAGTCAAAGATTCTGGCTAACAAAGATGGATGTGTGCTTGCAGAATAAGGATGTCCTGCTAGTGAATGATCCAGTGATGCCTGAGCTTCCAGTGCTGAGCTGTGTTTAAAAAGATTCCAATGCAGAAACAGCAAACTGAGGAGAGGTAGCTCTGGGTTCAGCAGAGTGCATCTGCTCCTCAGTACTGGATCTGCCTCTGCTCTCTCCTGTGTAAAGGAGAGAAGAGCCAGGAGAAGTCAAGGGCTGGAAAAAGCATGTTACTAGAGAAAAGCCAAGGAGAGACTTGATCTGACTGGGAATGTGGTATGGGGAAAAGCAATACTATCATGATCCTTAGCCTAAGAAAAGGTAAAACATGCTCAAGTGAGAGGAAGGAATAGTTGGACAGTTCTCAGCAGTGTTGCTGGAATGGTAGAGGTAATATTCTTCCAGAAGATAGAGTTTAGCTGAGCATATTTAGTGGATTTGCAGGTATTCTGTAGAGCTAAGAATCAAATCATGTGCTCACAGGGATTCTTGTTTGGCTCTTAGCTGTGAACCTCCATCTGTCCTGTGTTATCCCTTTGATTTCTACAAGAAAAATTAGCCTGGTGGCTCAGTTTGGTGTATGAAATGCTGTAAGGAGGCAAATAATGCATGCCAAAATACTGCAGCTACTCAACATGGTGTGTTCTGTGCTTTTATCCAAGACTGGGGAAGAGTTAAGACTTGGCTGCTTGCTGTGAGGATTCACAGTGCTTTCTGAAAATGGATGCTGTAATAAATATATGTGGATGTGATGAATAGTAACTTGATTAAGACATTTTTGTACAAAAAATACTGAGCAATGAACCTGCTAGCAGGTGTGTTTTGAAAACAGCTATGAAAAACCTCTGAATGATGGTGGAGAACTGAACATTATCTCATGCTCAGATGCTTTAGGAAAAAAAGCTATTGTCATCCCTGTGCTACTCATTTCAAGAAGGGATAGAAAAGTAATGTCACCTGAAATGATTTCATAGATACTGCAGGTAGCAGGGTTTTATATTTAATTTTGATATTAATTTCCTCCTAATATATGAATATAGGAAAGTAGAGAAGAGGCATGCAATGATCAAGGCTTTTAAAATGTCCTTTTCAGAGAGTCTTAAGCTCTTTGATAGACTGAAGTATCTTTAATTTGGGAATATTTCAGTTTCTAGGAATGGTTAAAAGCATGATTGTCATTGTCACACAGGAAGAATTCATATGCCTGGGCAGGATTTTTTCATTGGGAATTGCATACTGCAGACTAGTCATTGCCCTGGCTTCTGCTTAAAAAAAATACTGACAGAAAAATACAGACATAGAGTAGTTCATGAAATGTTCAGCTGCAAACAAGACCTGGTGAGCCTTTCCCACCTCTGCAGCCTCCCTGACTTCCCCTGGAAGCTGTGGGCTGTGTGTTAGATCCACAGCAGCTCTCCTGTAAGCACTGTGAGGCCAGAAACTCTTGCTGGACTATTGCTTTGAAACAAAATCTGATTTAAACCAAAATGAAACAAAAGAAAGTTTTCATTTCTCAAAAAAATTGTTTTGTTTGGAGTGAAAACAGATGTGAGGGCTTTCTGAAGTGAAAAACTCTCTCAGGGAAGGGAAGTTCTAACTCTCTAGCTTGCATGTCAAGGTGCTTAGCCCTGCTTGTATCAGAGAAGATGATGGAAATGCAGTTTTACCTAGTTACTTTTACTAGTTAATTGTTAAAATGGAAATTCTGAAGATTACTTACCTGGAATTAGATTCTCTACTTACAGTGTGACTATGCAGCAGTTGCTACTTGCATGCTAAGACAGTTCTTTCTTTCTTTCCCCTCTAATAGCCACCAGCAGGTAGTGTTTTTGATTTATCAACTTGTCATACAGACTCTAAGAAACCCCAACACATGAAGATGGGAAAGGACATGGGGATTTTTCTGAGCTGCCTTACAGGTCTTTCATTTCAAAACAAAACAGAGAAGAGTTTGGTAGTTACTCATAACAAGAGAAACACATAATGTCCAAGAGATGAGCAGAAGGCTGTCACTACTCCTAAACTGTGTGAGGTTTTGGTTTGATTCAGGCTTTGTGTGATCTTCTATCCCAGTATGAGTTTACTGATGAATCAAATAGATTTTCTAGGTCTAAATTTTGCCCATACAGAATTATTTGCAGAATTGACACCTACCTATGATCTGTTTGAAACATGATAAATACCTGTAGGAATACACTGAGGGTTTGCTCCTTGTATCTGGTTTGGCAGAGAAGAAAACAGACAGGGGTGGGGGGGGAAGCTTAAAGGCTACTTCAGTTGCTGTATTTACTGCTTTTCAGTTTGAACTAGAAATCTTTCTTGTTTGGTAAGGGAAGGTTTTCAAAGAAGTCTATGAGCTTTTTATGAACTATTTGCTTTTGGGTTATATTTGACCTGGAAACCTACAAAGTGCCTTGCATATGTTTGGTCTTAGGTTTGAATTCCTGACAAAAACTCACTTCTTTTTGGCCTGGTTAATCAGGGTAAATGTCACTGTATGGATGAGGTCTAGCTGACAGCTTGGCTATTCTTGTTGCTTGCTTAGTGAATAAAAGAAATTACCTTTTTTTTGCAAGGGTTGATTATCTCTGCAGATAGATGGAGTAAAAATATGTTGCAGTATCATTATGATATTAGAAACCAAACCAAACAAAAAAAGGCCCAACCAAACCAAACCAGAAACCAACCAACCAACCCCACTTGAATCATGTTAGTTCTTTAGCTCTTTGTATAAAACTAAGAATTACAATTGACAAGAGGACAGGAGAACAAGGAGACATTGTGAAACAATTAAGATTTCTATCCTGTCAGTTGTCTTTATTGCAGGACTTGATATTTACTTCAGAGATGCATCCCTTTTCTGAAATATTCCTTATTTGCTTTGGGAAATGAAGTGAGATACAGGTGTTGTTTGCTTACTTGCAACTGTTTGTTTCTCAGGGTCTCCTTTAAATATTAGACTTTAACCCCACCTTTATTTGATATCATGTTCTATATATGGATTAAAAACTCTACATATTTTTGAAGGTGAACCTTCTGCAGCATCTGGGCTCAATTTGCTAGTGTGCAGCATTCTTTGTAACTCAGATTGAGAGAGCAATCAGTCTTTAAACTCCATAAAATCTCTTAAAGGTGACATGGGAACATCAAAAAAGTGCAGGGGGAAGGCAAAGAGGCTTGACTAGAAAAGGAGCAGTAGAGGTTTTTTACCCCTCCTGGAAAACTGTACTTCTCACATCTTACAGACTTTCAAGTCTTTCAGAAGTCAAATATAGCTGAAAAATAAGTGATGTGCATGTGCTTGATAGCATTTGCAGTGGTTTTGTCCCTCTGAAGACTCTCCAGTTCATATGGTAAAGCTCTTTTGCTGTTGTTGTTGTCAGAGGTGATAGCACTAGGGTCAGGATTTTAGAGTCTGGAGGAAATGTACTTTGCATTTAAATGTTCCCTTTATTTGGTGTGGAGAGCTGCAGTACCACAAGTTAAACTAAGTGGACGTTGTTTCAGGGTTACTGTTGCCACGACTAGCTTCTGCAGGAGAAGAGGCTCTGGTGTCTAGAGCTCTGGTTGATGGCTGTAATATTTTGAGATTCCCCAGTGAAGTTGTAAACCAAAACTTTAAAGAGAAATGCTGACATACTGTAGAGATGTAAGGAAGGGTAGTTACCTTAAGATGATTGAGTTTTTAGCTGAAAGATGTTGCTGGAGGACAAATCCATTAAGAGCTAAAGTGAACAGATTCCTGTGTTGTTGTATAGGGAATGACTATCCATGTAGATATGGTGCATATACTACAAAGAGCATATACTATATGCAAATAGAATATAGAGAATAGAATATATACTTAATATAATATATCTAAGAAATATACCAACTGTCTGTGATGAACTCCACATCTCCCTGTGCTTCCTCCTGAGTTAACCTGAGTTAACTCCTGACTGAGTTAACTTATTTTACTTTCTTACACCAGTTGCATGGCTGTGACAGTGGCTTTCTGAAGCCTGTGCTGTGGTTCTGTGTCTCTCTCTCTGGGTGCAGCACTGAGGCATGTGTCCAACAGCAGTTCTTGCTCTGTAGTGAATGTTTGATGTCAGGTGGACCCCAGGTAGCTTCCTGTGCTGTCACCACCTAGTTGGGATAGTTTACAGGTATAGTCAAAGATTTCAGTAGGAACAGTGCTAGAGGAACAGCTCTTCTATTTTGTGCTAAGGATTGGGGAGGGTCTAGGATTGGCTTCATCAGTCACAAGGAGGGCAGGTCTAGTGTTGGTCCACATCATCATGTACCTGGAATGAGCTCTGTTAGAACCACTTGTTCCAAAGGAGTTGGGTTAAACAGGATGTTTTCTTACTAGGATTCTTTGCATCTCATCAGAGGGATTGGTTTTCTGTAGCTGTTCATTTCTTCTGTGACTTGGTCTCTTCCATGGATTTGTCTAGTAGTTTTTGAAACCATTTATGCTGTTAATAGCTGAAATGTGAGAAGTTAGTTTCCTATCTTTATGCTTTATAAATGGCTGTACTTTGTTTGCAGGTGTTGCTGATCATATTTTGACACTCCTCTAAAAAGAGTTGAGGAGTCATTAAAAATATTCAGCATCTTTCATATTGGATGAATTTGTCATTTTCCCATGTTAGCTTTTTTAGACCTAGAGATCTTAACACTTTTTTTGTCATTCATACTATATCTTTGCCCATTCCAGAGTTCCTCTTAGTGCTACTATATCCTTTTTTGAGGAGTGCAGGTAATATCTGAAGTATAGTTGCAACATGAATTTTTGAAGTGGCATAATGACTTTTTGTTTTGTTCCCTTCTGACAACTCATAACACTATATTTGCCTTTTTTTCGTCATTGCTTGACAGTCTTTTGATTTCCTGTTGGGAATCTTAAGGATTAAAACAAAACAAAAAGAGAGACTTTCAGAGTAAGAATCAAAGGTGTGAATCCTTTTCTCATGTATTTATTTCTTATTGTGGAGAGATCATTCTAAGAAGTGCATTATAGAATCATGGAATCATTGGAAAGGATCTCTAAGATCCTCAAGTCCCAACTGCTGACCCAACACCCCCTGCCACTGAACCATGCCATGGAGTGGCAGTCAGTTGATCATCCTGTCAAACTAGACCTTTAAGCTGAGGGCTTTGTTCATTAGTGGTGTGAAAGAGTGAACTGGGAAACTGAAACTAAAATAAATGCATAGTCATAAGGTCATTATCCTAATTATGCCTAACTGGAGGTGTAAGTGAAAGAGGTTGGCCATCTCTGTGGTGCCATTACTCTGCAGCTGGGCAGGAGAGCCTGTGGTGCTCTGGGGGCTCTTACAGAGACTTCTGGCTGCCCAGCAGAGGGTTTGAGTCTGTTCTGGCACTTCATGGGCAGAGATTAATCTTATCTGAAAAAGAGCAATCCTTGAAGAACATCATGTGAGCATCTTCTTTGGTCTCCTACCAGTTGGACATGCTTTCTCTGTGCTCATTTGAGTTCTTCAACTGAGACACAACTGACTTCTGTTGCTTGAACTAGTCTCACTCTATCAGTGAAGCAAAAATAGAGCTTGTGATTAAAATTAGCAAGGCAGCTTCAGATTAACTTTCTAAATTTGTTCTGGACCATTCAATGAATCAGTCTTTTGTTGAGAAGATTGGTTTGGTTGTCTCTGGGAAGGGTTTGAGTGTTTGTTTGTAACAGTGGCTTTGGATGCAGCCGGTTGGCCTCTGCTGGAATCTTCTTACACTTGGTGTTTAAAAGCTAACAAACACTGAGAAAAGAGATGTAAGTGAAAAATTACAGTGGCTAGAAATAAACCCACTTTACAATTTGAGCTGCTGTAAATGATCAGAGCTCTTAATACAAGAAAGATGTATTCAGGTGTATTATTGTTCCCTGAAATTCCTGTCTATACATATATTCTTTTGTGTGCCTGTTAAACATGATCTTAACATGAAGCCCTTTTTCTCCTAACTCAAAAGCTTTCTCCAAGTTGATGAATACCATACATAATGGTAAGTTCCATTAGAATCTTTTTCAGAGGTTCATTTGTCACAAAGGGTAGCCTTTTGTGGAGAAGCCTGATTGAAGGTCTGCATATTCTATGGATTGGGTGAAATACAGGTCTGCAGCGAGTCAATTGTTCAGTACTTGAGGGAAAACTTTGTAGCTTGTCTGCAGGAGCCTGATAGGTCAATAGTTCCTCAGTTCTCTTTTTATGATCTTTTTTGTATGTGCACAGTAAAATGATAACAGTTTTATGCCAGTTCTGAGATTCTTTTCTTTAATTTTGTGAATAGTGTTTCTGGTTCTGCTTCTGAGCTCCATTCACAGGTGTGTCAGAGTGGTGTCTACCTCGGGTGCTCTCACACTTGCCTTCCTGACTACTTAAATTACTACAAGTAATGCATGTGAAGGTAGCCTTCTTTAGTCCAGGCTTTGTTCTGGCAGCCCAGTGCTGCCCATTTGTGTCACTGATAACAGCACTATCCATTTCAGAGGGAGCAATATTGACTCTTTAATGGATCTAATTGCCCTTTCCCTTTAGGATTCAGTGTTGGCTTTGTACCCCTAGTTCTGTGTTCACTCATAGCCAATGGAAGTGAAATATATCTTATTAGATTAGAGCTTGGTTTGTTTTTCCAAGGCTCTTGTTCATTTGTAGGAAACAATCACAGCTATATTCAGAAGTTATGGAAGGGTTTAGGAGGGAATATTTACAGTTAAAAGCCTCTCATGAGGCCAGGTTTGGAGGTGATCAAGTTTGTTTCTCAATGTGATATTGAATGGGTGTCAGGTAATCTGTTAATAAAAATTGGAATTCTTTTCTCTGCTGGTGTCAGCCAAACAGGATGATTTTCTTATTGCTGTATGTGAATGTTGGAAGAACAGTGTTGGATGCATCACTAATTGTGTTGACTTGGAGTTGAGCATATGCAAAAGAGTTGAAATGTTCAAACTGTGCATGGTGAATGAAGTTCTTTGCATTTTAAGCTAGCAAGCATGAAAGTTTTGTAGGACTTTGTTTTTCACACTGTCAGAGCCACACATTACAGCTGTTAGGCAGATGTCTCTAGTGATGGGTCTTTTAAATAATAACAAATGAATATTACATTAAATTTCTATTTCATAGTCTACATGTGGTGAGAAATGTTGAGATTTCTCTAAGTGTTTTTTTTTTTTTTGCTTTGGCAAAATAGGTTTAGCTTTTTTCCTTTTGATATAGGGTTTCCCTCTCACTCTCCCAGGTATACAGTGCTCTGAACCACCTTTGAGATGAAGGAAAGCAAGCTCACCATTTTTCTGAACAAAAATAAAACACCTGAAGGGTATCTGACAAAGTGTGCTGAATTTGGAATTGGTGAGTTTCTGCTGTTTTATTAAGCAGAGCCTTTTTGCTGTTTCCTCTATAGGTTCACAACAGAGTATGGAGTAGCAATTGCTGGTACCCATGTGTGATGGCTTCTTTCCACTCTGCAGTTACTATTTTTTTAACCTGATTGTGTGTTAGAATCACAGAACAATGGAGGTTGGAAAAGCTCTCTTAAGGTCATTGCATCCAACCATCCCACACCCCCATGCCACTAAACCACCTTGCCAGGTGCCATGTCTGCAGGTGTCTGGAACCCCTCCAGGGCTGGTGACTCCACCACTGCCCTGTGTTCCTGACTAGGCAAAGAATTTGGAAGGGCATGTTGCATGTTTTCTTGTCAAGCAATAGTAATGCTTTGTATGGCTCATGATTGTGGGGCAGCAGAATGTTACCTATGTCTGGTGTTTATGTGTTAGAGCAGTGTTTGTACAGGGTTTATCATCTGATCCACTTTTGGGGGGGGCTGTGTGTGTCTGTTTTATCTACCTTCTCATACTTCTCTAAATAAGACTTTAAAGTTGGTTACATTTTTGCCTCCAGGCCTGCCTTTCAGGGTTTTTTTGCATGTTCTTTTTTGGCCAGAAGCATATATACCTGAATGAAGTCAATGAGAGGGTAGCTAGACATTTTGATAACATGAGCAGCAAGGAAAGATGAGGAGGAAGTACTCAAGCTTGAGATAAATATCTAAATGTAGGAAGATCACCTACTGCAGCAGCACATTCAGTTTATGTGTCAGGTGATGCAAGAGGCATTGTCTGCAAGAGTTTTGATGGAGACTTGCATCAGGAGCTTGTTTTCTCATTGCACTGAGTTTAAGTTGGCTGCAGATCTGCAAGACTGAGGGAAAGCCTTATGAAGACTGTCTGAGGTCACTTGGTTTGTTCAGTCTGGAAAAGAGGAGGCTGAGGGGAGACCTTACTGCTGGATTCAGCATCCTCACAAGGGGCTGCAGAAGGGCAGGCACTGATTTCTTTAGTCTTGTGGATAGTGATAGGACTAGAGATAGGGGCATGAAGTTGAGTCAGGAGAGATTTAGCTTAGACATCAGGAAAAGGTTTTTCACCCAGAGGGAGGCTGGGCTCTGGAGCAGCCTCCCCAGGGATGTGGTCACAGCACAAAGCCTGCTGGAGTTCAAGAGGTGCTTGGACATCTCTCTCAGGTACATGGAGTGATTCTTGGGGTGTTCTGGGCAGGGTAGGGAGCTGGACTAGATGATGCTTGTGGGTCCCTTCTCAGAGTATTTTGTGGTAATATGATAGGAAAGTACCAAAGAAACCCCAAACTTGGGGATTTTGGTTTTGAGTGGAGGCAAATAGGAGTTTGGAGCAGTGAGGTTCATTAGGTAGTTATGCTAGTATAGAGGTGGTGATGGAAGCCTGTCAGTTGAATCTTGTGCTGACAGTGCAGAGGAGGAAAGATGGTAGCTAGAGTCTAGAACACTGAACACAGTTTAAAGGGGCTGTTAACAAGAGGAGCAGAAAACAGAGCCATGCAAGCAGTTTCTCTCCATGGGGATACCTGTTGGATAGAAAGGAGTCAAGGCACTTGACAGCAGAAGGGACACACTGCACTTTTCAGGGAGAGACTCAGTACTCAGCACTCCTCCTCACTTCTTTGGGCAACTTCTGAAATACTTGTTTATAAAAACCTGAAAAATTGCAGTTGAGAGCTGTGAAGTTTTCACAGCTGTTCACTGTGTGGTAACTGGGATTTGTCCTTCTCAGTCTTCCTCTGGACCTTACAGTCAAACTTGTTTGACTTGATCTTGGAGTCTCATCTCTTCTGCATCATTTTCATGGACCTGCCACTGGAAAGGAGAAGGAGGGGGGGGAAAAACAGACATACCTGTTGAGGATTTTAGTGTGCAGACCATGGGGAGTGATGACCTGAGCTAGCTGTGAAGTGTAATGGTTGGTTGTAGCTTTTCTGTGGCTACTTCTGTTCTTGCTAGTTCTGTATTCTGTTTTATTTCTTGGCACCTGTTCCTGTTGTCAGGTCTCTGGTTTTTGCTTGTTCCATCTTACACTAGTTTGTGAGGCAGGGTTAGGAGAGTTGTGGCCCAGAACAGACATCCAGCATGCTGGTCCTAGCACTGTGGTCAGTTTTAGAAGACAGCATGTTTCCAAAGACACTTCTCAATTCCTTAGCCTTGGCCTCTGCATCAATGCAGGCAAAACTTAGTACATGTGGTGTGACACCATAAACCAGACAGAGTCTAGCCCAACCTGAGCAGACTTCTACAGCAGTGAGCACTGGGACAGTAGTGCTCAGCTAAACCATATCAGCTTAAAAAAGGAATAACAGGAGAAGAGCAGATTACAAAATCATGTAAGCACAGCTTTTTTCAGAGTATTGAATAATGGATTGTTGTTCAGTTGTCAGATGCTACAACTTTAAGTAGAACTACCTGTCCATGAGGTTCTGGAATACCACTGTAAAACTTTAGTTGTTGCTAATGACAGCTTTGTGTAGTCTGTCAATGGAAATAACTAATAACTAATGACAGCAAAATTGCCATGTTACTGGGTAGCTTCTCTAATGGCCCATGTTTTGCAGACACTGTCTCAGATCAAGCAGCTTGCAGCAGTCTTCAGAGACACCAACTGCAGATCACTGGAATCCAAAAGAGAGACCTTTGGAAGCAGAAACTCCTGTAAATGACTGTATGATGTTAACAGGGAAGAGGAAGCTAGTGCTTCCAGTGACTCACTATTTCAGGCCTGAGACAGCTTGCTGTCAGAATGGTTTGAAGCTGTGGTAGGATTTTGGAGCTCTTAAGCAAGCACATTAAGTTCTCCCTGGAAAGCTTTAAGAAATGTAGATGACAAGTGCCATGCACCAGCTCAGGTAAAAGCTGCCTTGGGTTTAGTATGTCCCATTGAAGTAACTTAGGCTTGTATGTCTTGGCTCACCATGAGAAAAGTGAACATCTAACTACAAGTTAAGATCTTTATTTCTCATTTATTCTTCCATATCTGTCTTAACATTTTCTTCTTGCAGATCTTCCTGTGAACTGCAGATCTCTCCTGTAGTTCTGAGTGTATGTGCCTCAGGTATGATCATGGAGCTCTTTATCTTGCTGTTCTTAGTCTAGAAGAGTACTCCAAAACTTCTTGAATCAGACAAGAATAAGCATGAAATTCTGTGTCTTAGTTTATAAAACTGAATTAATTATATCTGTGAACCTTAAGCAAGCAGTTATAAAGCACCTCAGAGATTTATAGTGGGAAATCAGAACATCTGGAGGAAACAAATGAAAGGAGGTTTGTCCCTGTGTCACCCCTGCCTTCCATTCCCACTCCTCCAGAAAATGACCACACAGTTTAACTGAGGTATAACTTTGCTGTGGGACATGGCATGGAAAGTTACAGCTATTCAGAAAGGATTGGAAGGAATTCATTGGAGGGGGATTGGAAGCAAATTTTAAGGCTCCTAGCTACAAAGACCATTCCTCAGGCTCAAAATCCGTATTGCTAGAGTTCTAGAGGCTGGGAGAGTATTTGAGGAAAGCATTACTTCTCTTGTGCTTTTCCTTGCACAACTGCTGTTGCTCATGGTTAGAGATGGATACACTAGGCTGGAAACATGCTGTCCCGTGCTCCTAGTGCAGCATGTCATTCATCTGGCTGCTGGGGTCATGCTCAGACCTCTGAGAGCATCTCATCTTGGCTGGCTCTGCAGTGCAGGGCTCTAGTGCCACACTTGTAGCACCTTGGATCAAGACATGAGGAGCAGGAGCAGGCACACTCTGCATCAGGAGGCTTTAACCTTTCTGGCAGTGGGTTAGGCACTTTTGAAATCTTGTACTTAAAAGCCTACCTGTGGAAGTAAAAGTCTAAGTGAGGAGTGTAGACTAACTGAGCTTGGTTTAAACAACTCCTGTGTGTTGTTTCTTGTTAGCTGGTTTATGTATTCCTCACTGCTAGAGTTCATTGAAGAGTGAGTTCTGCAGCACTGCTGACATGTGTAGTCACTAATGAATGTGGGATCAAGCATAAACAGCTTTCACTCTAGCAGGTGTGAGTAGCTGCACAGAGGAGTAGACCATTCTGGTAGCTATGTGGATCAGTTCTGATCTTTCCACCCCTTTATTGACTGTATTTCTGAATGACCCTAGACAGCAGCACAGTCAGGATTGTGAGCACAGGAGTGGGAGCAGGCAGAAGAGATTGACTTAACATTTTTTGCTAGCTGAGCTCTCAAGGATTTGGGGTTAATGTTGATGGAGTTTGATAGCAGACTTAGGTCTTTGTATATGAAGATGCCCTTGTTCTTAGCTCATTGATTCATCATCCCCATGGCATTGCCATGCTGAATTGTGCTTCTCTGTTGGGTGAAGGTTCTTGTCAAGTATTTTGATCTTTGGCAGCAAAGCTGATCTAGAGAGTGTTTTCAGAGGGAATAATGACAGCAGTCAGGAAGTGTGGAACTACAATAGTCATTCCCTTTTGAAAATGTGTGTACCTGCATTTTGTCTTTCCTCTCCTCCCTACCCCCAGGGATATGTGGTTTTTTGTGTGCTTTGAGTCTGGGAGCTTTTTCTCCTTCTGCCTCATCATGGAGAGGATGGAAATGCTGGTTGGTGCCAGGCTGCAGATCAGTAGCTATCAGTTCCTTGAACTTCTAGAACTGTTACTTCAGAATTGTGAAGAAACCTATTTGAAAGTGAACTCTCCCACTTTGCCATTCAACAGCAGGAAGCCAGCAGATTTGATTCTTAGTGCAGATTTCTTTATGAAGGGAACAGGTTGGCCTTGGCATCCAAGCTGTGGTTTCATTAGCTCTGGTGAACTGAACTGAAAGACTGTTGCTAGCTCAGCAGATTCCAGCACACCTCACTTCATCTCTCTTTGCACAACTGTGTCACAAGAACCTGGTTTTGTTTGCTTGTGTTTAGCATGAGATTCACTTGATCTTATGGCCTTATTGCTAAATAACAAATAGTGGGATATTTCTGCCACTTTTAACCTTCTCCTGGAACAGACCATGTTCATTTTGGTGTAACTAACTTAATCAAATTTCCTACATGTTTAGTTACTAATTAATAGGCTTCCATTCAAAGTCACTTGTGTGTTTTGCTCTCCATAGAAGCTTTCTGAGATCACTACAGGAAGTGAAGGTGCTGCAAATGTGTCTGTATCTTCAGTTTTTGTCAAGAAGTTCTTGTTTCTCTAACTCATAATTTCCCTGTATTTCTGTGAATTCTCCTACACATCAACAAGAGGCTGTTGTCCCTGCCTCTTCCTCCTGTAGCCATCTGTCTTGCCCCAGCTGGGAAGGTTCTGTGCTCCTTCTGTGGAGCTGCAAGTTTCAAATGAAAAAAAAAAGCCTCTTTGAGCACATTCTGCTTGTTCCTTAACTTCTGGCAAAATGGTAGCATCAGCAACCTTTGAAAAAGAGCTCAGATAACTTCCTCTCTTCACTTCTTCTCTTGTGAGAGTTTCAAGTTCTTGACTTCCAAAAGAAAACATAGCTTTATGGTAGGAGAAGATCTTTCTGGCTTCCTAAGGAAGCAGTCTGCCTCTTGTGTCTCTTGGGTTAGGCCCAGAGGAAGCTTTGAGCCTGTTGTCCAATTTTGAGTAAAGCAATGGAGTCTGCAATAGGTAAGATCCTGGTAGGGATGAAGAGTGTGTGGCTGCAGGAGTGAGCACTGCCTGGATTTGGCTTCTGCCCAACTAGACAATCACCAGCATGGGAAGGGGATGTAAGGGGCCTGAGTGATGGAGGGGCTGGAGAGCTAGGAAACTGAGGATTTCCCAGCTAGAGTTGGCAGTGGTAGTGCATTGATGTCATCTGCAAGTTGTAACACTGCTGAAAGCCAGAATTTAATCTGTTTTGTTAATTCTTCTGCTCCCAAAACAACTTGGCTTTGAGATTTGGAATGAACTCACTGAAATTGTTCCATGTGCCACTTGGTGTGTGTTGCTGCATAGCTGCTTCTGACTTAAGGCTATTTGGGTTTTCACTAACCCTGGAAGTTCTTTTACTTCCACTATATCCTGCTTTGGGTTTGATTGTCAGCAAAATGTTTTTTTCCAGTCTGCATAACCTGCTGTGACCCTGCCCTAGGCAGGCAGCTCTTTGTTGTCCAGAGATGCTTTTTGTTTGGCAGCAGGCAAGCTAGAGGGGCAGTTTGTTTGTCAGAACCTGACATGTTCTGGAGATGTGTTGGGCACAGGCAGAACTTTACCTGGACACTGGTAGTTGCCCATTTCCACCTGCAGCTGAAGAGCTGTGTTGTATTTGACATGCTGAAAATGATCTTTGAGCATGCTGTTCCTGCCTCTGGCAAATCACACACTACCATTCATCACCAGCTTTGCAGTGTTATGGGAAGGGCTTTAAAGTGATTTGTTTGTTTTAAACATTCATGTGGTTTAGAGAGGTTTGTTTAGGCTTTCCTTATTATTTCTTCCTGATCCAGAAAGTGATTTATCTCTTCCAAAACCCCAGAAGGACAACTTGAGATCATTGGGGCATTTCAAATATGTACTTTCTTGGCTTCCTGATATGATATGCACATAGTTTTCATACAGGTATTTTTGAAGCAGAAAAGGAAGGATTTCCTTGTGTGTTCAGCATACAATTCTTACTGGAATGCTTGCATGGAGTAGTGTCTTGGTTGCATGAGCAGTTCTGGAAGGTGCATGCACTTTCTACACTGAGTAAGATATTGCTAAATGGAAACACTTAACCCAAGCAGAGCCTGCAGCTAAGTCACATGTCCTGTATTTTGCAACAACAGTGTTTTTAATTCTACTACAACTACTGCTAACAAACAGCAGCTTTCCTCATTTCCACTGTCAAACTGGTTTACTACTTGTCTTTCTTTTGAAACAGTTTTATGCCCATGAGTTTGTATCAGCTTGTATTCCAGAATTTTGTTTTTAAGAGGAAGAATAAACCTTATCAGTAAGAGAGAAGCAGCAGAAGCTCTGCAATTATTAAATATGGAAGATTATGAAAAATTTCTTTACAAATGAAAAAAATCTACAACAGCTTTAAAATTTGAGAGGTGTTTTACCTTTCTGGCAAAACATCTTTCTTCTTTATTACTTGACTCTCACCCAAAATTTCATGTTCTCCAGTCATATCATTGACCTTTTCCAAGAGTGATAGCATTTGTGGTGATGAGTTCTGATGATTTAATCATAAGGGCTGTGATATTTCATTATTTTTGCCCTTAAAATTCACAGTTTCTGGAGCCAGATAATTGCATGAGAATCTCTTCATTTTCCATAATTGTGTACCTTTAATTGTTTTAATACATTCCAAGTACAAAGGGTCAAAACCAGGTCATGCTTTTTAGTAATGTAAAATTTCTGATTGAAAGCAGATTTTTTAAAGAACTCTTTGGAGGAGCTGAGGTATAGTTCAGGGGTTTTGTGGCTGTAATTACTTCACAGTTAAGAGAAGACAGTAGCAAGGCATGTTGGTCATATTCATTTGGTGGTGTGTAGGGACAAATCTAGAGCAGGATCCCTGGAAGTCATTGTCTAGTTAGATGAGGCAGATGGAATTGGAGAAAGGTTATGAGAAAGTGAACATTTTAAGGATCTTTTAATTGTTAGTAATGCCACAACTGTAGATTTTTGGGATGATGACCAAAAGAAACCCCAACAGAAGAGGAAGCAGACCCAGGAAGATATGCTACATGGAAAAGAGAGGAAGGTCAGTGGGGAAGCAGAGCAGGTGTGGAACTGTGCAGTGACCAAGAGACTGGGGAGAAGATGACAAAAATCACTGCCCTTGGTTAGGCAGGAAAGCAGCAGTGTCAGAATGTGTCTGCAGGTGTTTTTCCTGTCTTGGTTCTCTTCTGGGTCTGGCTGGTGTTCTCCTCCATGTTCCTTGACAGGAGTGGCAGGGAGTTTCAGGTGGATCAGTGTTTGCTTGGTGTGGGTTTGGATGATGTTGGTCTCCCCTGATTGCCTATGCTCAAGGGGATTGCTGGGTGGTGTTTTAACGTTGCTGCCTTCTCACTGTCACTGCCTTCTTCAGATCTTGAGTTGTATGAGTGACAAACAAGCTTCACCCTTTGCCTTCTAATTGGCATTTCAGTTCTGTTGCTTTTTCTGTTCTAACCATGTTCATTCTACTTCTGTTTACTTCCTGTGGCACTCTTCCTCTAACTGCAGTTCAGTGCTACCATGCTTGATATTCCTTGGCCAGCTGACAGCTCACTTATCTAATGCACGTGGAGCCTAACACTTTCATAGACAGGTACTTCTTCTTGTCCTGGGCTTCTGGTCAGTAGGGTTTCCTCCCCCCAATCCCCCCAAACCTGTATAATGAACTTTACCCTGCATGTAGATGAACAGAAGTGATGGCTTCACAGAGGGGGCTGAATTCTTCTTCCTAGTTAAACTGCTAACGTCCACGTCTGGCTAATGTTAACGTGTTTAGTCCTCTCCTTGTTGGCTGGTGTAGCAGCAATGTTAGCTAAGCATTTGTAGCTCAAGGATGGAGTTTTAGTTTGGGAATAAATGAGGTGCCTTTAGCTCTACCAGCAAATCTGAGTACTGTGTCCTCAGACTTGCTGTCAAGATTTTGCTGAACATGTGCAAGCAATCCTTAGTTGCCAAAATTACAGTTTGGGACAAGTATATGTTGTTCATAAACATTTTGCTTTAAAAAGTATTTTCCCCTCCCTGTTGTGTATGTTCAGTTCTATAGCCCAATACTTCTTTCTTTCTCTAATTAAATATTACAGTAATTCATTGAAAGGACAAACTCTGAGAGCAGACTGAGTTGAAGGCAGGCATTTTAGCCAAAAATTCTGCTGCTGTTAATACTTGAGCAGTTTGTAATGCACATAAATATTTGATTTATCACCCATGATTTACAAAAACTTAGAACTGACTCAATCTGTGTTCCCTGAACTGTAGAATGTCAGATGACAAGAGCACTTCTATCAATCAGCACGGTTAGAATTCCAGCACACAGGAGCTTTCTGCATTATGTATTAAGTGATCTTGTTTGTCTTGATTAATTTTCTACTGCATATTTACATGGCTACTAGAAAACAGAGGGAGGGGGAGAGAGAGAGATGCATGTAATTGTTTTTGTAATTTCTTTCAGGTATTTTTAGCAGCAATGATGTAGCAGTATCATTTCCAAATGCAGTATCTGGCTCAGGATCTAGCACTCCCGTTTCCAGTTCTCATTTACCTCAGCAGGCTTCAGGCCACTTGCAGCAAGTGGGAGCTCTGTCACCTTCAACTGCGCCTTCTATAACTACTGTTGTTGCTGCAACTCAGGTAAACTATCACAAGAGTTTAAGAGAGCAAACCATGTTCTTGATCTCCTTATTTTCCATGTTAAACAACGATTTGTTTGGGCAATAGCTTCATAAAAATGGTATTTGTTGTGAAAATGTTCTAGTGGCTAGAAGTTCCCCATGATATGACACAGTCACATCCTTGTACAGCACACAGCTTTTAAGAAGTGGCCTGTGGAAGTGTGTGGTGATAATGACTGTATTATGACTAGTAGCCTAAATGCTGGTTACAATTCATCAGTGCTCTAACCAATGACTGTCACCAGAACCATGTTTTAAGAGAGGATTGAAAAGAGGAAAACACATACAGTTTTGCATGTTCCCTGGAAAAATGCTGGCATCAGTTAAAGAACAGAAGGGGTTATTTGGGAGGTTTGACAAATGGACAACCAAGAGCTAGCCCTGGCAAAGAAGTGGCCAAGGCTGGAATCCTGATAACACAAGAAAGTTGACATACAGGCTATAGTTTTGTGTTTGAAATATCATACAAGGGAAGATACATAGTTCATGTTTGATGATGAAGGGATAAGGAGGAGTGCAGAAGGGTGACAGAGTTGGAAGTAATGAACCAGAAAAAATACCTTTATGGTAGTATTTTGTGTGAATTTAAGTTGGGCAAGATTGCATTTATCAAGGCAAAAGGGTACAAAGTTATAGTTGCAGAGAGTCACCACAGTGAGTGTGAGTGTGCAGGAATACTGTACTGGACATGATGCTTTTATACTCTGTGTTTCTTGTATTTTTCATTTTCTGATTGGAATCTCTTTGTGTGTGCATGGAAGCAATCAACTTTGAATTTATAGAGTCTATAGTGATTTAAGATAGTAGATATAAACCCTGAGAAGCTTAATACATAGTTAGAACGTGTGTACATGCATGTTCTTCTTCTTGCCACCATCTCAAAACATGTGGAGGAAAGGAGGCTTATTAGGAGTAGTCAATGTGGATTCAGTAAGGGGAAGTCATGCTTGACTGCTCTGATAGCCTTTTATGATGGCACAACTAGATGGATAGATGAGGGGAGGGCAGTGGATGTGGTGTTTCTTGACTTCAGCAAAGCCTTTGATACTGTCTCCCATGGGATCCTCACAGCCAAGCTCAAGAAGTGTGGATTGGGTGATTGTGCAGTGAGGTGGATTGGGAACTGGCTGAAGGACAGAGCCCAGAGTGCTGTGGTCAGTGGAGCAGAGGCTAGCTGGAGGCCTGTGGCTAGTGGTGTCCCCCAGGGGTCGGTGCTGGGTCCAGTGCTATTCAATATAGTCATCAATGACCTGGATGAAGGCACAGAGTGTACCCTCAGCAAGTTTGCTGATGATACAAAACTGGGAGGAGTGGCTGACACACCAGAAGGCTGTGCTGCCATCCAGCATGGCCTGGACAGGCTGGAGAGCTGGGCAGGGAGACATTGAATGTGATTTAACAAGTGCAAGTGTACAGTCCTGCATCTGGGGAAGAATAACCCCATGTATCAGTACAGGCTGGGGGCTGATCTGTTGGAGAGCAGCTCTGGGGAGAAAGACCTAGGGGTCCTGGTGGACAAGAGGATGCCCATGAGCCAGCAGTGTGCCCTCACAGCCAAGAAGGCCAATGGCATCCTGGGATGCATTAAGAAGAGCGTGGCCAGCAGGTTGAGGGAGATTATCCTCCCCCTCTACTCTCTGCTGGTGAGGCCCCAGCTGGAGTCCTGTGTCCAGTTCTGGGCTCCCCAGTTCAAGATGGACAGGGAACTACTGGAGAGCGTCCAGTCCAGTGCCACCAAGGTGATCAAGGGAGTGGAGCATCTACCCTGTGAGAACAGGCTGAGAGAGCTGGGTCTCTTTAGCCTGGAGAAGAGCAGACTGAGGTGAGGCCTCATCAATGTCTACAGATATGTTAAAGGCAATGTCAGGAGGAAGGAGCCAGGCTCTTCTCAATGTCATCCAATGTTAGGACAAGAGGCAGTGGGAGTAAATTGGAGCATAGGAGGTTTAGTGTAAACATAAGGAAAAACTTTGTCCCAGTTGAGGTGCCAGAGCACTGACACAGGCTGCCCAGGGAGGTTGTGGAGTCTCCTCTGGAGACATTCAAACCCGCCTGGACTCGTTCCTCTGTGACCTCATCTAGGTGATCCTGCAGAGCAGGATCACAGAATGTCAGGGTTGGAAGGGACCTCAGGGGGGTTGGACTAGATGATCTTTGGAGGTCCCTTCCAACCCTGACATTCTGTGATTCTGCTCTGGCAGGGGGTTGGACTAGATGATCTTTCTAGGTCCATTCCAACCCCTAACATTCTGTGGTTCTGTATGTGTGTGTACAATACATCTGTAGCAGAAATACTGGGTGCAGGCCAACAGAAAATACATTTCAATATCAAATCATACTTTGTTGTTATAGGTAGCAGTTCCTATTTTTACATAATCCTTCTGGACTTGTTTCCTAAAGAAATAAGTCTTATGTTGTGCTGGTGTGTCTGTGTGACATCTGTCATCTGTCTTGTAACTTTGGAACATGGTGTGCAGTTTCACCCCAAACTGGGTGACATCTCTGTTGCACAGCCTACTAGAAACCATGTTAAAGAAGATGACTCAAAATATGATGATGTGGTGAAGAGCCAATGTAGCTTTTGTGAAGGGAAATCACAACCAATTGGAGTTAGTTATGAATTCCTAAAGGGTAATACACACCATAACTCACTGAGGGCACTTCAGTTGAACAGTCTGGAGGGAAGGAGAGAGGTTATGTCATAGTTTAGTAGCAGATGATAAGATTTTGAAAATCCTAAACAAGTAGATGTTCAGTTTTCAGAGTAGAGAGATCACCATCAGTGTCTTGGAATGATCAATCTTCTGGCCTTCTGTACAGCTTCAGATATTCATAAGTGAGGGGAGGTTCAGGTTGGATGTTGGGAAGGATTTCTTCACTGAGAAAGTTATCAGGCATTGGCACAGGCTGCCCAGGAAGTGTTCCCCAAAAAAGATGTAGATGTGGTGCTTGAGGACATGGCCTGTAGTGAGTTTTAGTTGGGTGGATGGTTGGACTTGATGATCTCAGAGGTCTTGTCCAACCACAATGGTTCTATGGTTCTGNTGCATTGGTGCATATACAGGCATTGCTGTTTCTGCCAAACATCATGCCTTGCACACACTGTGTAGCATGACATGGCTCAAGTTATATTCTACCATCAAAGCACCTAAGTTTATTGCCCCAGTCACTTTCTCTCCTGTATTCCATGGCTTCACCTTTTGCACTTAGGCACTTTTCCTTTTTGTCTGGCATCCAGGAACATCTAACAGGTAGGCAATGGAAATCTCCAGTTGAGACTAAGTTGTTTTAGCTGCCAGCTTTCTGGGTTTTATTGACCTTGCTGAGTTACCAGTTTGGAGAGAAACTTCCTACAAAGAAGCATATTAAGTGCTTCCATGTCCTAGTTGAGGTTTAGGATTGGTGCCACTTCCAACATTGTACCAGGCAGATTAAAGGATTTTTTCCCACCTTTGAAGACCTGAAAATACCAAGCAGGTCTCCCTGCTGGAAGTGTTGGATTCACACTAAATCATGACAGCCTCCATAAGGTGCCTTTGTTTTCCCTGGCCTCTGGGAGTCTCTCTCAGTTTCAGTCCATGAGGTCCTTGCTGGTGTTTGAAGAGCCTCCATCAAGAGAGCCTGTTTTAACAGAAAGTTGCTCTCCAGTTCAAGAGAACATATTTTTTCTTTTTAAATGCAGTTCTGATAAGTGACTGATTATACTTCAAGGGTTGGGCTTTACCTACTTAGTTCTGCAGAGTTGCAGCAGAGTGCTGGGCTCCTGTGGATGTATTCCAAGTGTTTACCCACCTCTTGACCATGAAAGTCTTCAAATAACCATGTGCTAATATATTTTCTGTGTAGTGTTCTGCTTAAAAGAGAATCAGCCAAGAACCTAGGTGTACATACAATGGTTATAAGTTCAGGTAAGCTTGTGCCTCTAGAGCACATAAAAAAGTAGATTTTATTTAAACTATTAGTTCAGAGAGCAGGTATGACCAAATTCTGGTTGCTCAGCTCTTTGATACTAAAAGTTGGAGTAGCCTCAAAGATGTGCTGCTGAGGTGCACTCCTCTGAGATTTCAGCTGTTAAGTTTTCTTAGGTCTCTCTTGGGCATTTGTAACTGTGATTTTTGGGGACAGCATAACATTTTCATGGATTTTTGTACCTTTTTTTTTTTTTTTCTTAAAGAAGGGTGTTAAATTCTAAAGAGAAGGTACTGGGGAAAAGTATATTTCTATAGCATTAGTCTCAAAATCTACTGAACTCTTTCCATGAGGAGGTTATGGTAAACATCTCATCTAGAAAATGTTGTACATCATATTAAGAAAACTTGGAAGCAAATGAAAGCAACTGTCCTGAAGTGAGAACATCAGGTAACACTACTGTGCCTTTTGTATTATTTAATACCCACTATGCCCATATAAAACTTCAGTGCTTAAACCCTCAAATGCTGCTTTTCCCTTCAACAACTAGACACCACTATTTAAAGCTTGGAAAAACCCAAATGGCAAACCCTGGGTTTTGATTCTTTCATTCTGTTGTCTGGTATGATAGTTCCAGGCTGTGAGGTTGGTTTTTTTTCAAGATAAAAGCACAGTGTGGGCCTTGTTGTGATCACCTTTGCTTTTGTGTCTCATGCCACTCATAATCTTTATTCCAATCTAATAAATCCAGAAGAGATGATTAGCTTGTGTTCCATGCTGGGCCATGACTAAATTGGGAAGCTGGTGTTCCTCACCAGGTGGGAGTCACAGGGCTAGTAAAAGGCACTTGCTGAAAATGCAGATTTTTTTTGCATCCTGTTCCTTTTTAGCTTTTTTTTTTCCATATGTCTTGGGCATAGCCTCAGATAGATCCCATTGCTTGATTCACTGAGCCTTTATTATCATTACAGTGCATTTAACAGTTGCAAGACTGGAGGAAAAAAGGGATAGAGGAGGGAAGGTAGAGCCCACACAAATATTTGCTCCTGATTTTCTGGGAATTGATCCTCTTGATGTGTTTGTCAGGACTGCTTGTTTTGCTTGTAACAGCAAATGACTATATCCCAAACTACTCTCTTTTCTCTCAGAAGCATGTCTTTAACTTCTGCATGAACATTAGTGTGCTCTGGTCTTGAGAAAAAGCATATTCTTGCATTTGGATTTGGAATACTGCCTTCATTCTTCCCTGTTAAGCCAAGTCCCAGGTTGCACCACTCCAGGGCTCTGTGCTCAGTTTTTCATCTTGAAGATTTCCTTGTGCTTTGTAATTACAGCAAGAGTGTCAACCTGTTACATTGTTCTCTTCAGTTTGCTGTGTTGCCCTTTCTGCTAAGTTCTTCTTAATGATTAATGCATGTTCATCAGGAAAGCAGTGACCCAGGTGCCTGCTGATGTTACAGAGCAGGACTGGGTTTCTGCTCATCAGGAAACAGTGGTTGTGAGAATCAACAATTATTTTTGAAGTTTGATTTGTTAGATGTAGTGTTTTACAATGAAATGGTTGCTTCTTTGATTGGAGTTGAGATTGAAATTGGTTGAACTCTCTGTTCTTTTGATGACTTAAGTGAGTGAAACTACCCTGCTAGAGCTCTGTGGCTGTTTCTCTGTGCTCCAAATACAGATCAGACTGGAGAAGTGAAGCAAAGGTTTTGACACTGATGAAAGCCATCTCTGACTGTATTCCTTTAAAGAAAACTGCAGTAAAGTGTCTTATAATCTCATTTAAATAGTATTTTTAGTGGAAGTGGCAATGGCATTTACTGGTTTCTTGGACACATACAGCCTTTGATGTATTTGGACATGTATCATGGACTCCTAGGTGCTGGTGTTGTAATGTAGGATCTTCACATTATAGTGCTCTCAGTTTAAACAGAAATTTTCAGGGTTTATTCTTATTCTGGAAATTTATCATGATCAGATTGTGACTCTGTAGTTGATTTTTTCCCCCCTCTTCTCCCCTGTGGTGATATCTGTGCTCTCAGTGACTGTAACAAGCACATTTATGAGGCAGTTCCAAGCAATGCTGCACATATTTGCCCCTAACCTGTTCCCAACTCTTCCTTTGCCACAGAAGCAGCTGCTAACGGTGAGGGAAAGGAGATGAAGTACCTGTAGCAGCAGTCATTATGGCTTGCACAGAGAGAGGGAAACTGAGTGGTTACACTTTTTAGCCCAGGTTTTATTTGTGATGGCATCATAGGTCCACTTCAACATAGTGTAATGAGCTGCTGCCTCCATGGTGGAGATGTAATAAATGGGAAGGTAGGTGTTGCTGCTCAGTTGCAGTTCTAAGTGAAATAAGTTTGCTTTAATCACTTCATTATCCCTTCAGAAGTTTGACTTTACTTGCCTTAGGAGGAATAGAGAACCAGCAGGGTTTTCTTAGCATTCATGCAGTGGTGGTGATCCTCCTTTGTCTGATCCAGCTTTTAGGGGGAGATAAGGCTTACTTTTCTTCAATAGATTTGGAGTTATTTGTTAACAGCAGAGGAATCCTGAGATCTTTTCAGATTCTGAATGTCAGGCAGCTGATGTTTCAGATGCTTCAGTCTATGGTTTTTATTTTCTCACTTTCTGAATTAGTCTAGTTCCTGATCTTGAATCTCTTTAGTCCCCTGCTCTTTCTCCACATGACTAGTTTACACTGCTTTTGGCTTCTTGCTTCAGTGTTGGTTTTCTGCTTTTTTTCTTCCCTTGTCACAGTTTAAGTGTGCTCATCATGTAGTGTGCTGTCAAGGGAACTTTCTCCTCCTTTTTCTTTTCTATTCTGGTACTCATGGGAGAATAGGTGAAAAGACAGGGAAAAGGAACTCTGTTCTTAGTTCTTGTTCCTATGAACAGATCAGTTAGGAGCAGGTTTGTAACACACTTTCCATAACAGGGGTGGAATCAGGAAGGAATTTAAGAATACATCTTCAAGAAGTAGTCTGCTGAAAATTTGAGAGGGTTTTTTTGCAAGTCTTCAGAAGGGAAATTTGGACATTTTCATAGGCAAGTAAAATGCACATACCTGAGTGATACTGCTGCTGAGCTTGTAGTTGTAGCCTTAAATCATGGGTGTCATGTTCTCATATTCAGTACAACCAAGGAAGATGCTCTTCCATCAGCTTCTGCTTCCCAGCTTTGCTCAGAGAAACACAGCCTGTTAATGACTGAGTCTTGTTTTTTAATGTTTTTAGATATTAAGCTCCAACTGAACTTGAGGAAGGGAGGAAAGTTTCAGGTTAAGCATCTGAAGTTTGCTGGGGCTGTGCAGGTGAAAGGATGAGTCGTGTTTAAGTGAAGTTTCAGGGGTGCTCTAGAGCAGATTTGTGTAAGGTAGGAAAACCCTGACACTCTTTCAGGCACTTCTGGAAGTCTAGTTCTTAATATAGAAATAGTTGAGTTGCTGAAGACTGGAATAGCTCTTAGGAAGTCCAGAGTGCAGATAGGGTAGATGTCTACTGCTTATCTGCAGAGCTAGTAGTGGGTGAGCGTCCTGTGGGGAAGCCTTTCCCCCTCAGCAAACAGTCCTGTATGTAGAGCATAGGCAGTGCTTATGACAACGTGTTAATGGATTGCTAAATTTCTCCAAACTATGTTTCCTCTGGTGATGGTGACCTCAGGTCATCCCAGGCTTTTCCTTTTGCTGATACCAATCCCTTTGATGTAATCAAGAGTAGAGATCTTTCCTGCAGATAAACCATCTGTTTTGTAAGTTCAGTTTCTCCATTGTCATACAGTGGTGGGTTGGGCTGTTCTTGGTGGTGGTTGTTTTGGGTTTTAGTCTTTTTAAGATGCAACATAAAAGTAGCAGGTTTTGCAGATTTGTGGTTGGTTTGGTTTGTATCCTTCCAAAGATGATTTGTATTAACTTTAATGAGAGTCATGATTTTAAAAAGAACAACAAACCATCTGACTGTGATATTGCATGTTTTAAGTAGCATGCTTCCAGAAAAAAAGAAATCTTATCCTTACCATGGTACTAGAATTCTCTGATAGATAGAAATGGTGGCTACATGGAAACAAATTAACATGTTTTATGTGACTATGAAAACATCTCTTGATGATAAGATCTCTCAAGAGATTTCCTGCCCACTGAATGGAAGGTAAAATGATACCATGGGTCACAGGGTGCTGGAATTACTCTGTTCTTCTCATCTCATAACTTAAGACAAAGATAGAAGAGGAAAAGCCAGCCCATCCAGAGCAAAAAGAAATAATTCTCAATAGAAAGTGTTGCTCATCCTTGGGAGTCATTGCCACAGGAAATCAGTAGTGCTGATAGATTTAGAATGTGTGCTAAGTGCATCCCTCAGTGTGTTGTAGACAGAGCAAGATTTGCTATTGTGGTGTGAGATGTCAATGCCAAAGAGTGACTTTCCTCCCAAACCCACTAAACCCTATCTGTGTCACAGCCACTCAAATTCAAGAGTCTCACAAAATTAAAGATGTGAAAATAGCATGCTGGTAAAGGTCCTTCCAGCTGAATTTTCTTGTTTGTCACTTAGAAGCTGTTTTAATTCCTTGTTACTTCTAGGCAAAACAGCTAAAAAAAGTCTAATTTGCTTCTCATTCAGTCTAACTGAGGATTTTTGGGGTGGGGGTGGAGGAGAGTAGCAAGGAGGAAGAATTTACAGCCAGAGGGAAAATTCCTTCTAACATGTGACTCAACCAGAAGAACAAAGGAATCATAGTTGCAAGTAATCTAGTATTTAGCCCAATTAAAACCTTTTACTTTTTGTGGTTTCCTCTTTCTTCAGTGAAATTGTCTTTGCCCAGACTTCTGCAGGTAGTGGAGAGGCAGTTGCAGGGTTTTGCACAGTGCTGCATGCTGAGACAACTGCATCTGTGTTTCGGTCTAGCAATAAATGTTTTCTGCCTTCAAGCTGAAGCTTATTTAGCTTGGCTTATCTGGTGCTGCTGTAGCAACCATCAGTCTCCAGGCAACTGAGGCACATTGACCTCTTGGTTGAACTGAGTGTAGCACTACTTCAATTTAGCTGCCTGAGACAATAGTAGTGGTGGTGAATGTGAAAAACGTGAAATTTCCTAGTCTGTGTGCAGTGGCAAGAAGAAATAAAACTATTTGGATGGAAGAGAATGTTTAGGTTTGACTTGCAAAAGATTTGAGGTTTACCTGGTGTATGCTTTGTTGCAAGCTGCAGAGTTCATTGCTGAGGCAATGTCCTTCCAGGCCTCAGATAAAAGGTGGAGAATCCTGCCAGCGCTTCTACACTGCAGTAATTCTGCTACTCCAGGGGTTTGTTTTGTCACCCAAACAGCAGAAGTTTCTGAGGTTTAGTTAGGAAGTTAAAATGGCAGTGTTTGTAAGTGGCTGATTCCTTATTATTGCTGGTTTTGAAATTAGAGATGATCTGGAAAGTAGTTCCTTTTCTCTCAGGTCCATGATTTGCCATGTTACAGCATCTGCCTTTCTTTGGAATACTGATGGGAAGAAAATAGATTACTGTATGGCTGTGCTGGGCTTGTTTCCTAATCAAGTCATTCTTTCTGCCAGTCAATATGAGATTGAAATTGTGATTCCTGATACACAGGTTAATGTTCTTAAGGCAAACAGATTCTTGGGTAAGAGATTGCTTCCATTGTGTGTGGAGAGCACATGCAGGTTAAGTGCTCTGAAGACAGAGGTAGGTGGAAAGGGTGGAGGAACAAACTTGAGCTAAAAGGGATTTGTGTGGAAGTCATAGCTGTTTTCAGGTAGGTCTGTGGGGGAGGTGGAGGAATCTCAGGGGCTTGTCTCTGTAAAGCCTCTTTTTTTAAAACAAAAACAAAACCAAGAAAACCAACCAAATCACAAAGCCCCAACCAAGTAGCCAAAAGAGACCTCTTGATGAGGTGATATCCTCTTGTGTTTTTCTCCAGTATTTTTTGTGTCAAGGTTATAAATAAATAGATTGTAATTGCTTTAAATTTTCTCTAATACCCAGCTTAGTTAAGATGGAAGAGATGAGTAAGCTGGTAGTACAGTTCACATGACTGGAAGATAGGCCTTCTACCCATGTGGTTTTTAATGACTTGATGTGCCCCTGTTGTACACTGGGCAGAGGTATAAATTAGTTTCTGTAGGTGTGCCATTAATTTTTCATTTTGCCTTTCAAATCCCACTGTGCTTCCCAGTTGCATTCATTCATGCCCTTCTTGGAAAATAGTTGAGTGCTGCTTTTTGAAGGTTTGATGGTTTCATTTAATTGAAGGATTTATTTGTATATTGAATCAAAACAATTGATTCTCAGAGACAGTATTTGATTATTTACTTGTTCCAAAGCAAGGATATTCATTACAGCTAGAGGTTCAAAGTGGTAGTTTTGCTAGTAGCAGGAAAAGTACTAATGATGTGAATAATACATCCATAGGATGATTTTACATGTGTACAGGTTTCCTGACAGATTTTAATGATAGTAATTTGTTACAAATGTCATGAATGCTTTTTGATTGAAAAGTTACTTTTTTTCTCCTAAGGTATTACAGACCCTTTTCTTATTTCATTTTAACTTTTCCAGCCTCCTAATTAAGCTTTTCAGTTCATTATTTCCTTTCAGCCAGTTAGTGAAAACATTGATTGTAAAATTGCACCTTGATTATCTCTTGAAAGAAAAAAACCCCCAAACTTGAAGGTCTTCCAAGTCCTTGGACAGTCAGAGTGGCAGTATGGGATGGGTTATGTTTTCCACCCCAGTAGTCTTTTCCTGGAACAAATGAGTAAAGGACTACAGTGGATGTTTGAGGTTGATACACATTGGTGATGGTTGTAAGGGAGCAGGTGAGGTGAGGTTAACTGTGACAAGGACACTTTCCACTTGCAGTCATCAATAGTGCTGTAGGCTTAGTCAAGAAGTTAGCATGGTTTGCTTGAAGATAATTATGTTCAACTTAGAACTATGAAAGGAAAAATACAGATTAAAAAGGTGCAACTGAAAGTACTGGTTTAGTTGAAGCATAGAGTGTTTTGCATGCTGCATTTTAATACTATTTTGTGTTGTACTACTTGGTTTGAAAAGTTTTATGATGGTCTTCAGAAGAAATGTGGAAACTGTTTTGTTAAGGATTTTCTGTGCTGTCCTCAAGTCCATCTCTAATTTTTGGCACACAGGAAAATGAACAAGAATTGGATTTTTTTTCTTACATGGGAAACAAGGTCTAGATAAGATTTCTCAGCAAATTCCATATTTGTGGTGAAAATGTTCAAGAGTTGTGTTGCAGCAAGTGATGCATGAAAAGCTCTTGTTGTGACAGACCTTCCTCTGGGGAGGAATTTCCATTTGGGCTGTAGTGCTGCAGTTAAGTGCACCCTTCTGTGGCTGCCATCCCAGGTGAACAGCTAACAGAATTTGGAGAAGGCTGAGTGATGTGTAGCAGCAGTTCCCCCACATTTCCTAACTGAGGTTAAAGCTGCTACCAGAAGTACTGAAAGAATAAAAGGAAGCAGTAGCATATCCTTCCCATTGCATTGGATGGCCAAGAAAAGCCAATTGTTACATGCTCCTTAGCATAAGTGGCCTTCAGAATTCTAGGGGTAAAAATGGAGTGAAGCTGGGAAACATAAGGCTGGGTTGCTTTTGCTGCTGTCACTTCTCAAGCAGTTAATTTGTATATGTGTATGTTATCAGTTTCTGGTTATCATTGTGTACATAGCATAGAATATGTTTGAATGTCAGAGCTCATTTCACTGCAGTGCAGGTTTTAATTCTGATGTTATTTTCAGTAGTAAATTGTTAGATAAGTTGTTGGCCATCAAGCAAAGTCTTAAGAAGACTTCTGGATGAAGTAAGGTGATGTTAATGTTTGGTCTAGGGCTTGAATTCCCTCCTTCTGTGTTTCCTGAAGCAAGACAATTGCATGGAAGGCATTAGGAACATCTCAGAAGTCTAACAGAACAACTCAGAATATCTAGCTTTAAAGTTCATCTGCCTCAGATATTTTTTTTAGCCTGTTTACAATAGTAGTTTGCCATAAGAAGCAGCTGCTGGTAGTACCCAGTGCTCTTCATTTCTTTACTTGCTGTTAACATGACCAAGGGGTAGTTTTGTGCTTTCTATGGCAGCATTGTGCTGGGGTGAAGGACCTGGTAGAACTGGGAAGTGGTCTGACCCCAACCCCATTAGTCTGGTATTCATACCACAAGGGATATAAACAATGCAGGAGCAATGATATGTGTTTATTTTAAACAAGAAATAAAAGTAACCTTTGAAATTATTATTGACAAACAGATACTGGCTCAAGTAGGTAATTAGCTGATCTGTCAGTAAGTGTAAAGCATCATCATACTGTAAGGCAAAGCTGCAATATAATTGCTGGTTTTAAAGCAGAGGGAAAGGGATGTTGATTGGCTATAAAGTAATTAAGAAGCTGTCTTGGAATTGGTTGTTCTGACCATCCTTGTTGTCCTATCCTGAAAGGAGGAGAGTTCAGTAATGGTTTAACTACAATTAAATCCCTCCCCTTTCTTTATGGAAACTCAACTGTAGGCATTTCAGCATTAGCCCAAACAATGGTTTTGAATATGTTAAGCCCTTAACAATTAGGGAGCAGTTTGGGGCATTGAATAATGTGGAATGATGCAATTGAACCTGACAGCTTCAACAGTCAGCCTACTCATGGGACCCCAAAGTTGTTCACACTTGGTTTCATCTCTCATCACACGCCGAGTATTAAAACCTTACTGGCTTGGAGCTGAGACAAAATGAGGCCTGTTACCAGAAAATATTTCACAGCATCAAACTTGAAAGGAACAGTGGATGCTCCAAGGTTCTCTAAGTGTTGAGACCTAATCTAAATTGCCTGCACCTAAGTTTTGCCTTATTTGTCTCCCCTTAGTTTTAGTTGCTTAAAGAACATGTAACTTCTGGACTGAAGGAACTGTTTTCCCTGGAAGTTTCAGTAGATGTCCAGTTGTGAATGCATGTAGTTGTCAACCTGGGAAACTGTATAATCTTCCTGTTGCAATGAAATACCATTTTGGTGAGATGCAAAACCATTCTAAGTATTTCAGAGCATATTTATAGATGTGAGTTAAAGTTAGTTAACTTGCAAGTCTTGTTCTTTAATTAGAAGAATATACATGCACTTTCTTGCTGTAGAAGAAATGTTTTTTAAGCATCAATCAAATCTCAATCATTTATTCTTACTGCACTCAGACATCCCATGAACTAGTGTATGTATCCTCCTTCTGTGCTGCCCTGCTGCTTATTGATTTACTGATGTATTGAAGATCCCATAAATGAAAGCAGTGTATTATATACCTCTAAATGGGCTGAAATCCTTTGGCTCAAATCTTTTCAGGAGAATTTGCTGCCTTTTCAAAAGAAATACTTACCAGTCTCTTGGTTTTATTAGTTCCTACATTTTGATCCTGTCTTGTGTTGAGTGTTTGAACAGAATCAGTTGAAATAAAGAATGCTACAGCTTTAAAAGTTGTGCATTTTAGAACATGTTTCAGTCCTGTGACCTTAATATGTATTGACAGGATGATTGTGCATTTTTAATAACTGCTTGCTACAGCTTGTTTGGACTGTGAGTGAAACGTGAAGCTCCTGTTTCACCTCTCCATAAATGTAGCACTCCTCTACTTGCCTGTCAGATGAAGTCGTCACCTACATAATAAAGCTTCACAAATCATTATTCTTGTCGTTTTACATTGCTGCTTTTAAAAACGATTTCTAATTTTTTGGTATTTACCTCCACCTTGCTTGAGAACTCTTATGAATGTGACTTTTTCCCTTGTGTAGGGAATGCACCATGGCATTCGAATTTTTGTACTCCTTGCTGGAGGACACCTTTACTGTTATTTTAAAAGGGTTAAGTTTAGGGTGAGCCACCACTTACGAAAAACCTGAAGTTCTTAGGTATTGTTTAAATCGTGCCAAGTCTTTTAATCTATCAACCCAGTTGGCAAACATTGATTTAATTCCTTTGATGTCTTTTGTTTTGTGATGTGATGGTTACTCAGCAGACTTTAGCAGCTCATTTCAAGATACTTTTAGACAGTTCTTAAATCTATTCGGGCATGTTTCAGTCAAATAAACATGTGTTCTCCTTGCTGACCATAGCTGTCCTGCCATCAGAAATTAATATGTGGTTGCTATTGCACAGTTTTAAGCAGCCTTGCAAAGAATTACACAAAGTACAGCAGCTTCTGTGTAAAACATGAGCAGTAGAATGAAGAGAGATCTTTTACAGAAATATTCTAAAACTAAACAGAAATAAGATTTGGTGTTTGTAGCTTTAAAAACAGGCACAAACCATATGTACTAGTATCATAACCAGTTTATTTAAATAAAGTATATATAGATTTTTATATTGCTAGTCTTGTCATGTAGATATGGAAGCAAATAATGGTTGAATCTTGTAATAGTCCTGCAAAGTTTCTTCAGTGAAAGCATGTGACAAAAAACTACCGTGGGTTTGAAGTTTGTTTTGTTTTTGAGAGAGAAACAGCACAAAGTTGCTAGTGAATGGTAATAGTTGAGTTGGAATTGGGCTAATAGGCATTTATTACAGCAAATAGCAGGAGCTGTGCAGCATTGTTGCCTTCATTGTTGTCACAGCACTAGCAGATACTGTATTTCTGTAAGCTGTTAGACCCGGGGAGGTGGAAATAGCTGCATTATTTTTAAGACATACAAATGATTCAGATTAATTCTCCATAAAAACAGGCAATTCTTTTAAAAAATAAGTAAAAGAGCTAACAGGCAGATCTGGAGTGAAACGGTGTGGTTCTGTGTCTAGCAATCTTGCACATACCTTTTAAACAACTGAAAAACCCTAATCAGTTGCTTGTGGCTTTTTCTAACTTTGTGACAGTAAAGAAAGGTAAGTATCAGGCCCAATTTCTCACCAGTATATAGTAAATAAAGCATCATTGAAAACAGTTGTGTGAATTCATAAAAGTCCATTCATCAAGTTTAATATGTTGGCTGGGAGCCAAACCTTAATGGTAGGATGTGATTCTTTCCAGAGACATAGTTTATACTCTCTAATATTTTGCTGTAATAACCAGTATGTTTCCCTCGTCTCTTGTGTGCAGTTACACATGTCAAAATGTCCCACAAATTGACTTCCTTACTCTTCACCTTCTTTTTGGTTTTATATATATTTTTTTTTCATTTTTCAACAAAAAAGTTTCCTTTGCAAAGGTTGTTTCTGTTTTCTTCAAAGCCTCTTTTTAGCCCTGAGGATCACCCTGTTTGTGTAGCTTTCAGGCTTTTCCCTTCCCCGTCCCACATTGCTGTCTTTCCTTTGCTCTGAAGCAGTTGTTTTATCAGGTAGGAAAATTCCTTTTTAATAAGCAGCCCTGCCTTTTTTTGCTTTGATTGCTTGTCTCTGCCATGCAGCATTTGACACAAATCTGTTCTTCGAAAGGGAAAAAGCATCAGCAGCCAAGGAAGAAGGTATTTTTATTGCATTGGATTATGCAAGTTTTTGGCCAGCCTCCTTAGCTTCATCTGTTTAAGGGTTCATTTTCACTTGTTTGGCACAAGTCCCAGCAGAGACCTTCAGAATTGTGGTTAGCAACATGAATGAACACAAACTTTGGGAGCTCTTCAATAAGTAGAGCTGGCCAACTGCCAAAAATACAGTTCCTTATATGGGGTCAGGGCAAAGCTGTGATTCGTGGAGCCCCCCATTGTATAGAAAACATACTTGTAATGGCTGTTTGCCTGCTTTAAAATAAAAACAAAACACAACAAAAAAACCCCAGCCTTCCAAGTCTATCAAAATAGGAAGTAACAAAATAGTGTGCAGGTTTTACTAATGACGGAGCAGAGCAAAGGAAATATGGCTCTGTGTAGTTCAACTATAGAGCTGCCAGTTGGACCTTTTGACCCCCACAGCCGGCTTGTGATGTAAGAAACCCAAGCATTTGTGAGACATCTGTTGTCTACCTGCCCTTATTTTGTAAATGGTTTAATAAGATTAAATAATTAGGAGGATAACCACATGGTCGCCACGCTACAAGGTCCTAGCACTGAGTGCGTACTTCAGGCTTGCAAGGGAGTCAGCCCGTCCTGCTCCACTGGCGTGGCTGCAAAATGCAGTTTAGGTGGTTTGAATATTTGCTGCAGTAATTTTTGTATTAGGAGGGTTTTTTTAATTAACAGATCTTGCCAACAGCAAGTAAAACACACTTGAAAACCTGATATCTTTTCAAAGTACTGCACTTCTATTTCTCTACTCCCACGTGGAAAATAATATTTTTTATTCTAAGTACATTGTTGAAAAAACCCCAAACATTCAGCATACAAAAGTAATTGTGCATTAGGAAAGCTTCTGTAAAACACGTTTAGCATTTCCCCCCCTTTTAAAAAAAGGATTGAAGTTTTAATTGATTTCTTGCAGGCAAACACCCTACCTGGATCTTCTCTCAGTCTGCCTTCATCCCACATGTACGGCAATAGGCTGAACCCCAATTCAGCCATGGCAGCACTTATAGCTCAGTCTGAGAACAGCCAAGCAGGTAAGCTCCCCGCTGCCGCTGCCAACAGGCGACTTTACAGGCTGCAGCATGAAAAAAAGCCTGTTAAATTTTAGGTTTGAGCTCTGCATTTGGTTATTAGATGTCTGTATAAAGTTGTTACGTGTTGGAAGTAAATTCACGGTTGTCCAGCAGAACAACGTGGAGTTTTCTTCCTTTTTTTCGGTGTCTGAAATGTAAATGCTGAAGCAGAGCCATCAGCAGGCAGGAATGCAGCAATGTCTCCTGTGACTCCTGTGATTGATGTGTTCAGTTCGGAGCTCTTTGCTACCCCGAGTAACACAGCTCTGGGTTTTGCCGTGAATAGTTTAAACCTTTATTTGCATAATTCATGAAATTGCATTACACACAACTTGGTGTGAAAGAGATCCTGTCAGAGAACTTCTGCAGCGTTTCATAATCTTGTGAATATTTACCGATGGGCAATTTGTACCCCGGGCTCTCCTCTCCGTTTTTAATGAGCCGCTGCCTTGGCTTTGTTTCATTCCCTCCGTAAGGATTTGTTGACATGTCCTAGTAGTCATGCCTGTCTGGGGGAAGGGAATGAGTTTAGCAGTTTACCAAGAATGGATCAGTCATGTCTTTGCCCTCCGAGAGGTCGGAGGTCGCTTGACTCAGAATAGGGGGAGGGCAACCTTGAAGGGGGCAGATAGGGTTATTTTATTGAGAGGCCATAGGGAAAATAACCCTTTTGAGTCCTTCCAAGCAAAACGTTTTCGTATATTTAATGAGGCCTTTTTTGTTTGTTTTACTACCTTTTTAGCAAGGGACTTTCCTCTGCTTCTGCTTATAAAGAGGAATTAGTGAATTATATGCTTTCATAAAGTTTTCAGTAAATTTGCAGAATGGTGTGTGCTTGTTAGCTGGCAGCGGTTAACTTTAGTAGCTTATATATTTTATGAGTTGTTTTGGGATGCAAAGTGTTAAAAAAATACAGAGCATCAGGATTTGCTGTGATAAGCATACAGATTAGCTGTCCACAGCTGTGATTCATTACTTTCACCGTACAAATTAAAAGTGGCTGAGGGGAGGGCACTGCAAATGCAAACCACGCTTCTGTGCTGTAAAACTGAAAGGAATGAAAGAAGTGAACATAATCCACGGCCTGGTACAGCCTCAGAAATGTGTAAGGACAACACCTTACACGCTACAGTTCAGCAATCTTAAACGAGTTATGTGTTCAGTCTCCAGCAGTAACTGCAGCTGAAAGTTGAGTTGGAAGGTATTTCCAAAAAATATCTCCATCAGCTTTAAAACTCTTATCTAAGAAGAGTCGATTTATCAGCTGTGAAATATTTACTCTGCAGATCAAGATCTCGGAGATAATAGCCGAAGCCTGGTTGGCAGAGGAGGGTCACCCAGAGGAAGTCTCTCACCACGGTAAGCGATATTTACATTGGAGAGTGCAGGCAGAGAAAATGTGTTAAGATTTGGAAACTTCACTGGCTTTTTACTAGTAATACCTAAGTGTTTTAAAAGCATATCTATTATGTCTGTATATATACACACGTGTATCCATACAGTGATTTTTATATAGATACAGCCATCTAAAAAAAGAAAAAAGCTCTAAATAACCAGATAGCTAAAATGTGCTGAAATTTACCTCAGCTGAAATTAGGTTTACGAATGAAGAACTTTACTTAAGAAATGGAGGCTTGCTTTTTAGAGGGATTTATCTGTCATTTAATCCACATGTACTGTTATCTCCTCAGATTTGTTACCAGATCATATTTTTAGTCGTATTTGCAAAAATACCCAAATCTTGTAGACTTAAAGGCTGCAATGATTACAGGAATAAGATGGTCTGAGCAGTTAAATATCAGTAAAGATTTCACCTAAGTATTTTCTTCACTTTCCATCACCACTTCAAAATATGCAACAATTCTTTGTGGGGGGAAAAAAAGTACTTTTTTTGTTCTGCTGCAGTTCACCTCTACTACAGAAGTGATGTAAGAATTCTGCTGGAATTGTGTCACATTATTTTGTTTTAAAATACTTGCTTTTAAAATTTCAATACTGTTTTAATTACTTCAGTAGTTTTCCAAGCATTTTAAGTGAATCTTTGTTTTTAAAGGGCTTTATTTTCCATACTCATGAATTTACCCACATGAGTTAGATACAGATATGGTTTGTTTGGTGGTGGTGGGTTTGCTTTGGTTTTGGTTTTGTTCTGTTTTCTCTTGGTGTGGTGTTTTGTTGTTGTGGGGGGGTTTTGTGGCTTTTTAAATTTTTTTTTCCACTTAGGGGCTAGCCATGGGGATTTTATCTTGAAAAGGATTTTAGGATAGCTAAAAAACTGGTAGTTACACAGATACACTGTTGCAACAATGAATGTGATTGTTACAGGATGTTTATTACAGTAATTTATAATAACTGTCTCCAAATTAAGTAATTTAATATACATGCCTGATGTTGTTGATCTTGTATTACGTTCCTTAATTAATCAGAAGATTTCTTGTGGAATGGGTTGACAATATGCATTGTAATATTTAGGTGCTATTACCTAGTCTTGAGCTGGCTTTTAAGCTTTCCAATAAGTGCTGTTTTTAAAGCAATACATTTACAAATTAATTTTAACTGTGTTCTCAGTATAAACAACATATATTTTTGCTAGCATCCAAGCCTGTATATAAATAAGGAACCTGTCTGTGTATGTACAGACAACTAGGTTAAGAGAATTTTGCTAAAGGAAATGCTCAAATTCCAGAACTTTCCATTGTATATTAGGCATTCTCTTGTGCATACGTGTTGTGGTAATGGTGAGTGCTAATGCTGCAGTTACTAGGCCGAGGCCTGGTCTGGACAGTTTGCAGTAGGCCACAGCTGTGCCCAGGCTTTAGGCAGAGTATTTGGGAAGCTAAACTTCTAAACCATGACACTTTACAGAGTGTATGTTCAGGGTCTGTACAGTCCAGTACAGCATTGCCAGATTTCATCTGGTAATGATAGGGATGGCAAAGGAGAGCTGTGGGATACGAAGGCTATTCCTGTCCACCGCTGCAGAGCTTCCTTCAGTGTGTGGAAGCTGCAGCAAAGAGCAGATGGCTTCTGCCTGGCAGGAGAGTTGTGCAGAAAACAAATACCAAAAAAAAAGGAAGGAGGGGGAGAAATCCCTGCTGTAGTTACAGAACTGAAACGTGGAGACCTGAGTCTGAAGTATCTAGCATGGAAAAAATGGAGAAAACTTAACCCATTCAGTGAAGCTCAGCAATCAGCAAATCTCACCCGTGGTTGTATGATAAGGGTCACACCTATGTTGACAGTTCTCATATGTGTTTGTAACTCCCCACCTTCCCCACTTAAATAAGTAATTAACTTTGATTACTTAAACTATGATTTGTTGTGAATAAAAAGCTAACTTCAAAAATCTGAAAACTTTGCAATTCTGAATGCTACCAGTTTTATCTGTTAAAATGATTTTTCTGCACGTTCTGACTCTAGTCCCTTTGAAACTTATGAGATCCATAAATAACACACTTCTCAGAAAGAACCATCTAATTTTCAAATAGTTGCTTAAAATAAAACCACTTGCAGAAACGATGGTTTTTTGTTGATGATGCAGCTGATTGCAGTGCTTTGGAGAAGACATATGTGACTCAGGAGCTCTATGGTCATTTCAAATTCATCTTGTAATGTTTTTGTACCCCTGTGTAACCACAGTGCTTGATGTTTAAGCTGTCATGTTTAAAATTTTAATATATATGAGAAATAGAAATACACCTGGTAGTGTGAGCTGGTTCTGTCTAAAAAGGATTGCAATTCTCTCAAAGGATTTACTGCTTTTCCCAAGGTGGCACTTAAACTTCCTTCACCCCATGCTTAACCTTAGATTTGAAAATGTGTTAGGCGGTACCTGCTTTGAAACATGTCTGAATGCCTGTAGCTAAATGCAGTATTAAAATTAATACTATAAGAGTAGGAATAACTGTAGCCCATACTTAAACAAAAAGCAGTTGTGAAAGTAAGCAAAGTATGAAACAAGGGATTCCCATCTCAGTGATGGCATCAGACCTGCACATTTATAACCCTCTTGGAAACTGATCAAATACTGCTTGGAATAAGGATTCAACCCTAGTATGCAGGGACTGTCATGTCTAATGGCTGAGGAAGGCTTTCAGCTGGAAGAGGATGGATTGACTAATATTGTGATACATGGAAATCTAGATTTATTTAATTTTTTTCCTCCTGTATAGGCTTCCAGTGAAGGGTTGCAGAGGTTATACAGTCATGTGTGGCTTTCTTTCCACCTTAGTGAAATTGATAGGAAACAGTCCTAAGCCCAACAAGAACTTTGTTGGCGATTTTTAATTCAAATGACATAATCTGTTAGAGTAGCATTATGCACCCTTCAAAATCATCCATGTGGAGGAAGAAGTTGCTTGGGAAGTTGTGTGGTGGTTTTCCTGTTTTCTGATATTGTATTTTTGGTTGGTTGTTGTTCAGGAGTGTACTGTTCATCTGTTCAGAATGTTTCTGCATAAACCTTCTTGTCACTGCAGGAGTAAACAACTAGTTTTAAGGCTGCTTTTGCCATGTCTGTGCTGACCTGTTAACTGCTGTTTGAGTTGGCATCTCTTGTCAGAAAACACTGCCTTGGTTACCCATTCATCAGGGCTTTTTATTTTAACAAGTGTTTTTCTTCCTTCCTCCTGTATGCAAGAGAGTTGTTTATAAATGCTCACCCAGCTCTCCAGTCACCTACTTAAACCTGTTCTCCTAGAAGTCGCCTTGCTCTGGTGCCTACAAAATGCTTGACAGTCATTAGGTAGCTAATGTGCTGTGACCACTGCTTACCAGCTAATCATAATTAACACACTGATTTCCTGAGCTCTCTGTGTTGTCCTGGACTGGGACTCTGGTGGTCTTTGGGTAAGTTTGCTCTATGTGTAGAGCCGTGATCCTCTGATGGCATCAGTGGTGCCTATCTAGAAGAGCCTGAACCTGAGCTCACTGGATTTGACTGGAAAAAAAGGAAGTGACAACAGAACAAAACCACAACCAGCTTCTAGTGGGCTTTGGTTCTGTACAAGAAATGGGACCATGCATGGATAAGGCCAGAATCCCATGTCAGAATTACACTGAACATTGGTTTTGCTCACAGGTCAAGTTTTGTCACAACCAATGCAAAGCAGCTTTCTCACAGGACCTGAGGGACGTGCAGCTTTCTCAGGGGTTGTCTGCTGAATATTTAATTCTCTCCTGAATGCAAAAAGACATGTGGCAAAGGGATTATTCTTTGAACTATGTGTGATCATGAGTAAAAAAGAAAGTCTATTAAGTGTCCCTAGGACAGACAGAGGATAACTACCTTTCCTTGTGTGTCTTGTGAAATATTTTCATGTAGTCCCTCCCAAATCCTCTTTTGCATGATTCCTTTTAGAAGAAGCTGGGCAGTGGAGGGATATATGGCCTTACTACATGGAAGTGCCATTCCTCTGCTGATTTTAATAAATTGGTTTTGTTATTACAGTTTTCTCTGGCAAGGGTGTGAAAATGGTTTTTAATTTGATATTTGAAGGCAAGTGCTCTCTGTGTCCCTATACAATGGGTTCTGGCTCTAGAAGTGTGTGTTGTATGATTTAATAGAATGCTGCTTGTCAGGTATTTTGTTAGTCCCTATGTAAGAAGAGGTTATGTGCTTTCTCAGTATAAACTCTCATCTTGTGAAATATTATGTCTTTGAGCCTTGGCAGGGGGAGCCAGGAGTTCTTAGTGATTTTCATGAATTAACTTTGTCTAGGAAGTGTAAGATCTGTACGTGCTAGGGGCTGATAGAGGGTAAGAAACTTCAACAGCCTTTTCACAGGCCATTTCCTTCCATCCTTTCCTTTAAACAATCAATTGCAATGTTTTCAACAGATCCCCTGCAAGCAGCTTGCAGATTCGCTATGATCAATCAGGGAACAGTTGTGGGGAGAATCTGCCCCCAGTAGCAGCCAGCATAGAACAGCTTCTGGAGAGGCAATGGAGTGAAGGACAACAGTTTCTATTAGAGCAAGGCACTCCTAGTGACAGTAAGTACTCATCTTCTGGTTGTTACTGCTTTGGCTATCTGTGTTACTCACAACTGCTATTCGCTGCATTTTAACAACATATTTTCTGCTGTGACTAGAAATACAACTGTAGTGTGTAATTGTAACGTGGCTCTTAATGCAGCACATGGCTTCAGTAGATTGCAAAAGAGTTCTCTATAATTATCTCCATTTTTATGGATGGGGAAATTGTGTCATGCAAGAGGAAGTGACTTGCAGATCCAGCTGGTCGGTTGCAGAGTTGGGAAATGAATTCTGGGCTCTTAGGTCCACTGCTGTAAATAGCATTGCATAGTTCCCCAGTTTGCTTTATATTGTGTGCTACAAATTGGCATCATATTTTTTTAATGGTTCCATTTTTCATTTTTTAAATCTCAGCTGCCTGCTTCTGTTGCTGCTTTACAAAAATATTTACAAATGTTAGGCAGGTCTCCTACTGGGCTTCCCTGTCTTTATGCTGTTCTGTGTTTCTCATGAAATAAAGCAAGCAAATCATTCTTTTCTCAAGTTCTGTTTAATAGAGTGGAATAGTCCAAGAATGAATTTGTTAAAAGCATAAGTGATGAGCAGATCACTTGGACCTCCACAGTCCACAACACATCTGTATCACAGACAATGATTGAATACATTTGTATTTTTTCTTAATGCCAGGTTAGGGTTTGTGTTTTCTTTTATTGATACTGTTCTTCTTGTTGGTAATGTAAAGTGCTATCTAGTTGGTATTTTTATGAATGGTATCCTGACAAAAATGCTAATTGTGAGGAAATTCATGCAGGGATAATCCTTTAAACATGATAGCTGGAGGACAGGTTTAGCTAAGTCTTATTGCATCTCATTTGGGCTCACTGAGGGTTCCTTTGTATGTTCTTGAAGAGGAGGGATAAAAGCTAAATCCTTGGGAAATGACCAGATGTGCCTATACCAGTAGACTTATGTCTGTAGTAGGCCCAGAGGTCATGTTAAACAAATACAATTTAGAATTAGGAAAAAAAAAAAAAAGAGAAGACAAAAAGGCAGGCTATCCCTGTGGCTTTACAGTCACACTCCAGGAGCAGTCGGGAAAGCCAAGGTCTGAAATCAAACCGGAGTTGTGAGAAGCGCCTTTGGGAAAAACCAGGTTAGGAGAGAAGCTGCTGCCCCTTTCCTCACGGGAAGGGGTGGTAGGTGCAGTGCTCACACACTGCTCCCTGCTGGGGGATCTGCAGATCACTGCTTGCAGGCAGGGAGAGGGAGCTCCTGCTCCTGCTCCTGCTCCCACCGAGGGCTGGCTGGGGAACTTCACCTTGGATTACTTTCTAATTTTTAACTTGTTTCTATAAGTTTGTGATTCACTGTACAAGACATTAAAGCACAAACCCTCTCTTTTCACACCCTTGCTTGTTTTCCCTTAACTCTTGTGGGTTGGCTCTGTTGTTAGTTGAATTCCTCTTTGTCAAACTTTCTGGTTTGGCAACATTAAAAAGATTTCTAATCCTCCAGCTGAAAGAGATTTTTTCCTAACTGTGCAATTAACCTGTGCTACTAAAATAATGCTGTTGTTATATTCTGCTATGGGGATAAGTTATCACGGGCTGCTGTTTGCTTCAAATGAATGTCAGCCCTCATGATGTGACTTCATCTGTATTTAAGCCATGTGTAGATACATTGCAAAATTGCTCTCACATGCTACAGACTTTTCTCTGCACTTTAAATTACACAAAATTGATCCTAAGCCTTTCTGCTTAAATTCAGATTTCTTTACTGTCTCTCAGTAATAATTTCATTTACATTTTCACATATGACTTAATGCTACTTTAAAATTGTGATAT
The DNA here is from genome assembly GCA_013399015.1 of Galbula dea. Classification (NCBI taxonomy): domain Eukaryota; kingdom Metazoa; phylum Chordata; class Aves; order Piciformes; family Galbulidae; genus Galbula; species Galbula dea. The sequence goes on from VWZX01010114.1 coordinate 152,686, forward strand.
GGAAATAAAAACCCCCAGCAAACCCAGGGATGTTATTAATTCCTTGAAAGTGGTTGTGAATATAACCTGTGTATTTTCACTGCAGTTTTAGGGATGCTCAAATCATTGCACCAGCTTCAGGTAGAAAACAGGCGGCTCGAAGAGCAGATCAAGAACCTGACAGCTAAGAAGGAACGGCTTCAGCTCCTCAATGCCCAGCTCTCAGTGCCCTTCCCAACCATAGCTTCCAATCCCAGCCCCTCTCATCAAGTCCATGCCTTCCCTGTGCAGGCAGGTAAGCAGAGTAGAGTATTTCAGAGGAATTCCAACCTGCATTGGTATGAAATCTCTCTTCCATCCCCAACTGCCGTGGATGGGAGATGCATGTACATGGAGAGTTAAGAGAGCCTGAGTATCTGTTGATGTGTTTAAGTGTTTAAAAGTCAATGGGAAGATTTATGTGAGTCCTTGCTATTTGTTTCAGTGCACTTTCTTTTCTACTTCAGTCTGGAGCACCTCTCTTTGAATCTCTAGTATTGATTCACCACTGAGTTAAAGTCTGACTCTTCAGAAATGATTTTAAGGTTGCCTTTACATTTTCTATGCTTAACTTGGACCTTTTTTGGAAAGAATGACTCTGAATCCTTTACATGTTACAGAAATTTAACTGCTGTGTGTTTTTTTGCAACAACTCCTTTAGCACCTAGCACTGATTCCTTGAACAGCAGTAAAAGCCCTCATCTGGGAAACAGTTTTTTACCAGACAATTCTCTTCCTGTATTAAATCAGGTAAATTTTTACTTGTTCCTTCTAAACTTCCAACTTGTTGCAAGTGAACTCACCATAGCCCTTGCATTGTGCTGCTAGGTGAAATTTGGTGTGGGCTGATGGGGGTTTTGTTGTTTGTTTTTACACCAGGAGATAACCTCCAGCGGACAAAGCACCAGCAGTTCATCAGCTCTTTCCACTCCACCACCTGCTGGGCAGAGTCCAGCTCAGCAAGGCTCAGGAGTCACAGGAGTTCAGCAGGTCAATGGTGTGACAGTGGGGGCACTAGCTAGTGGTATGCAGACTGTAACCTCCACCATTCCTGCAGTGCCTGGTGTGGGTGGAATAATTGGAGCGCTGCCAGCCAGCCAGCTGGCAATCAATGGGATTGTAGGAGCTTTAAATGGGGTCATTCAGACCCCAGCAACAATCTCTCAGAACCCTTCTCCTCTCACTCATGCAACTGTGCCACCCAGTGCAACCCATCCTCTGCCAACCACCTTAAACAACAGGTAAGGAATGGCTGATGTGATGTTTTTCCTGATAATCTCTGCTGTTCTCCCAGTCCCTGCTGTTCTTCAGTTTAGCTGTAGTTTTTAATCAGAGGTACTGTCTCTTCCTCAGCCTGTCATTCTCAAGCTAGGTTCTGCTCCTGACCTGTGGATGAAAGTGAGAAGGCATTTAATGGAAGCAGGAATAGTCACATTAAAGAAAAGATGTTTTCTGTTTAGCTTTTGGGAATCCTAGTGTCCATGTAGTGCTGGGCTTTAATCAAGTCACATTCCCAAACAAACACAATTATGTAAATGTGCTTCAGCTCCTTTTTTTAGTTCAGAAAACAATATTCTTTGTCCTGCCAATTGTTCTTCCAGGATTAAAGGAGCACTTGCAAAGCTACCATTTGTTGCAGTGAGAAGGGGGGAGGGAGAGGAGGAGGACAGTAATATGGTCGTGCAATTGAAGATGTAATAGGCATAACTAACCAGAGTAGTAATACACTTCCATGGTGTTTTCCATTCTCTGCCTCTGACTCCACAATTCCAGTTTTTCAAGTGGTGTTCCCAAGGAATTTCTGTATGCATAGAAAGATCCATGTTTGAGTCTTCCTAACAGCCCTTCCCCAAAGCCAGGTATCCTCAGGAGCATAAACTGCTGCTGCTTGAGCTGCAAGGCAAATGGGTAGCAAAAGGAGCCAGCTGCTTTCCAGGAGACAGGAATGGGCTGCTTGGTCTGGAAGTATTTTGGGATAAGAGCAGAGCCAGGGCTAACTCATTCTTCCCCACCCCTTGTATTGTCCTTCACTGAAGAAGGAGAACTGGGGTTCTCTGTAGAAACAAAAGCCTGCAAATAGGGAGTGGATTACTTGTCTTTATAATAGAGTTTGTTTTTGGAGATGTGAATGATATGGCCCATGAAAAAAGGTGTATGTGATTGGGATGATGCAGGGCAGCCCTAGCTTTGGAGCTGCTTTTTGCAGTTTCTTTCCTTGCTGTTCATTTGGCAGCTCCTGGGTATTTGTGTAGCACATCATTGGGTGGCATTGCTTTGTAGGTTCATAAAACTTCCATGCTTCCAAGTGTATCCTGTTGCTTTGATGCCTGCTCTCTTTTTACTGAGGAGGTTCTAGTTTCCATCATCTATATTCCACATGAACATAACATTTCCTAGGCTAAGCAGAAGACATTTTGTTAAGAAAGAAGAAAACTTTTTATTGAGTGTCAGAGATCTGCTGAAAACAGGAATTTTGTGTTGCTCTCCCCAGAGGAGTAGTCAGGAGGAATGAGACCTACTAGGCAAAACCAATCATGTTAGGCAGTTCTACAATGCTTTCTACTTTGTATAATATAGATACCTGTCATGCTACTGCTTTCTTAGATATATATATGTATATAGAGTTAATACACAGATTATTTATTTCTGACTCTTTGTATTGCAGCAGTTGTGGTGGTTTGGTGTTGGTTGTTTTGGTTTTTGTTTCAATATCAACCTGAACTGCTGCAACTCTTGAGTGTGTAGCCTAGTAGTAGACTACTACAGTTCACACAGAATACTGCAGCCAGTATCCTGTTTATAAGCTTTCATTCTAACTTTTAACATGGTCTGGGATACTCCAGTGATTGCCTGTGCCAGCATTTCCATTTCTCTCTTTTTGTTCTTGCATGATCTTTCCACACTGTTCCCTCAATCATACAAGTTTAAAAATGAATGTTTATGTTCCATTTAAAAGGGCACTTCTCACACAGTTCCCTGCTTTACTGAGCTCACACAGATGATTTGCTGGGCCACCTTCCTTTAGAGGTGTTTCACAGCTGCTGTGAGTTTTCAGTATTTCTAGGTGTGTATTTAAGGGAAGAAAGTTCAGACTAAGTAAGCACTGATGCTACTTAGTGCTCATGTGATTCTAGTAATGGCACCTTCATGCCTCATTCCTGTTTGTTCCATTGCAAACACTTCAGTGGAAGATATGAAAAACCTTTTCTGTCACTGGAACTAAGTTCTGAAAAGGCTCTGGGATGAAGAAAAGAAAAAAATATAGAAGTATTTTCCACTGGTTGAGATGATTTGGTTCTGAAACTACATAGGACACTTGTTCCTGCCACTCCTGAGTTCAGTGCTGTTTCACTGCAAGTAGCTGATGATTTCTTTAATGTTCAATTCCTCTAGGTACCACCACTTTTTGAACTCTCTAAGTGGGAAGCTTAACTGATAGCAAGCACAGGCAGTTGTGGAACACAGCTGCCATGCTGTTGAAAGCTTTCTGAACCTCCTGGGTTGCATGGTGGTGGCCATGGAGGAGGTTTAAATCAGTATTTCCAAGATGATGGAAAGCCACAGGAGAGCTCAGCTCCACTTTCTAACTTTTGTGTGGTGGCCTAAGTTAAAAGACTTCCCAGGTGCTCCTGGAGGTAGCCACTTAGAGTAACTTCCCAAGCTTCAGAATGTGTTCAGACAGTTTCCTCTGCAAAGCAGCTAGATTCCTCAGCAATACATGAGGGCTTCTATGCATATTGTCCTTATATGTGTGAGCTCCTGAACCATGAGGCACTGGGAGCTGAGGAAACCCTGATCTGCACACTGCTGTTGGAGAGTTTCAGAGGGTAGGTACAAGAGCCCACATTCATCCAGCCCAGAGAACCACTCAGTCCTTGTCTGGGAAAAAGATGGCTTAGCACAGATTGCTGCCAGCTGGGGGGGAAGTGATCTGAGCAAAAAGATAGGATTGACTCTTCACATTCCTGCAACCAGAGAAGACTGTAGGATGGAGAGGTTCAGACTGATCATGTACCTTATTAATGAGAAGCTAAAAAGGATTAAATGTACATCCCAAGCTGATCTGGTTTAGAGAAAGCTCTGTGGTGAAATCCCAGTCAACTGCCTCTTCTGGGAAGCCTGGGAGCTGCAGGGTTTTGTCTTCTGGGGCTAGGTTTTGTTTCTAGAGACTTAGATCTCAGCTGTTGGCTGAGGATATTTTCTTTCAAGTGCCAATGCAGAGCAAGAGAATGAGGCAGAGCAGATAAAGGAGAACAACAGCAGGAAAAAGAACTGCACAGGTAAAACATGATACAGGAAAAGAGAAAGAATGGGATGAAAGAATGAAAAGACAGTGGAGAAGATTCACTCCAGTAGAGGTGAACACAGAAAAAGTGAGGTAAAAGAAGGAGGAGGAAATAGTGGTCAGTCATGGTAAAACTGAAGGTAGTTTTGCAGTTGTTACATATATTTTTGATACAACTGAATTTCAAGCTGTTTGAATTTCAAGAATTTGTTCAATTTAAATCAGAATTAAAACTGATGAGTGTCACTGTTTGAAAGTCAATTGTGCAGAATTCCAGCTTATCTTAGGCCTGAGCTTTGCTGTTGTATCTAGGAGGTTCCTTGGCTAGGTGAAGTGTCATCCCTGCTTTCAGCAGCAATCAAACAAATGTTGCTAGCAGTTCCTGGGGGATAAACAGAATGCTGTTACCCATTCTGTGTTCTGTCCTGTTAAGTTCCTGGGGTGTGTGCACCTGGAAAATGATGTGCAATTCTGATGATCAAGTTTCAGAAAAGGATATACAAGGGAAAAAAAGGCAGAGAAAGAGGCCAGATGGCTTATACATGGCAAGGTCAGCAGAACTAACTTCTTGGCTAGGGAAAGCCACCACTGGTGAGGTTTGAGAACCAGGAGAGAGGTAGAAGTGATTGTAATGATTCAGTCCAGACTCTTCAGATCCCCCTGCAGAGCCTCTGTGCCCTCAGGCAGATCAACACTCCCACCCAGCTTGGTGTTATCTGCAGACTTACTGAGGGTGCCCTCAATCCCCTCATCCAGAGAGTCGATAAAGATTTTAACCAGAACTAGCCCCAAAAGTGAGCCCATGGGAACACCACTTGTGACCAGTTGCCAACTGGATTGAACTCCATTCACCACCACTTTCTGGGTGAGCTGGTCTAGGGAATCCTGCTCTGGCAGGGGGGTTGGACTGGATGATCTTTCGAGGTCCCTTCCAACCCCTAACTTTCTGTGATCAGCCATATGTTCATCCAGCCAAGCACACACCCATCCAAACCATGAGCAGCCAGCCTCTCCAGGAGAATGCTCTGGGAAATGGTCTCAAAGGCTTTACCTAAAGTCCAGGTAGACAACAGCTACAGCCTTTCCCTCATCAACGAAGTGGGTCACCTGGTCATAGAAACAGATCAGGTTGGTCAAGCAGGACCTAACTTTCATAAACCCATGCTGACTGAGCTTGATCCTCTGGTTGTCCTGAAGGTGCCATTTGATGGTGCACAAGATGTTCAGCTCATAACCTTCCCTGGCACTGAGGTCAGACTGACTGGCCTGTGCTTCCCCAGATCCTCCTTGTGGCCCTTCTTGTAGATGGGCATCACATTTCCTAACCTCCAGTCAACTGAGACCTCCCCAGGTTAGCCAGGACTGCTGGTAAAGGATGGAAAGAGATTGGGTGAGCACTTATGCTAGCTCCCTCAGTGCTCTTGGGTGGATCCCATCTGGCTCCATAGGTTTCCCATAGACAGAGATTTCCCATTCCCTGTAAGCAGTAATAAGTGCAGCCCAGCATGTGTTTCCTATAGCATTGAGGCCATCCAGGGAAGTAGGAAACAGAGTTCATGTGTTGCTTGCCCTGTCCCAGCAGTAGAGAACAGAGATGCTCTGGCTATTTGCATACTGAATGGTTAATGCAAAGTCAATGTCAGAGTGATTGTGGAGGCTGGCTGCAGTCTGCTACATACTGTAAAAAGGAAGTAGTTCTGTGTCCTGAAGAGCTAAATGATTATAGCCCAACTGTGCAGATTTGTGGCTGATTTAACTAAATTTCTTCCTAGCAATCCTGTCACCCTCCACACACCTTCTTGCTGCTGCCAGTGCTTGTGCATTCACACAGTAACCTCATCTACATTAACATAATCTTTCTGTGTCTTTTGCATAGGCTTAGGTTTCAGCTCAGTTCCCATGAGGTGCATGCAGCTCATTGTGCAAGAGCTAGTGCAAAGCGAGGGGACAGAAATGTCCAGCTAAAAGGGGAATAGTTAAGCTTTCAGTAGCAGGGTAAAGCTGTTGTGACACTACACCTTCATCATTCAGGGGGGCTTAAACTACTAAAAGCTAACACTGGTACCGAAAGAGTAACCGCAGCTGCCTCCCTGCTCTCCTCTTCCAAACCCACCCTTGGCTCATGCTGTTGGTCTCACAGTGATCTGGCAGAGCTGAAGAAACCCTTTATTTCCAGACCAGCTGTTGGCTGGATCAGTTCCCTGCCCAGTTTCCTAAATAGCTGCAGAAAATTTTGTGCAGGCAAGAAAATAGGGAGTGGGAGCTAAGGAACAGGCAAGTGCAGAGGCAGCCTCCTGCATTCCCTGGCAGCACCACTTGCTTGCCTCACTTCAGGGCTGGATGCTTGCGAAATTACAGACAAGGTACGGGCATTAGTGATAGACTTGAACAGAGCAAAGGATGAGAGCTAGAAGGAGACAAGGACAAAGTAAGTGCTACCTAACCAAGCATTAAAGGTTGGCAAGAGTTGTCTTACAAAATCTGGCCTTTCTGTATGGATGTCATAGGGTGGAGGCCAAGCCGATTACCAACCCACGGCAGACGTTCCTTATTACCCCCTTTTCCCCCCAACCAGAAGAGACAGGGAACAATAAGGTAGAGAGAGACTTCTGGATTGGAAAATAAAACTAAAACTACTTTAATAATAATAGCAATGTTCAATGAAACACATATAAATATATACAGGACCCAAATACTGAACCCAACTTCCCCTTTTTATGATAACTATGTCACCACTGTAGCTGCAGCAAGGCGTCCTGTGCAGCCCGAGGCCCCTCCAGGCTTTCAGCTCCAAGTTCAAGCAGCTTCCCCGTGTTCCAGCAGCTAGCTCCCAGTAGCGACTAACGCCGTTCAGCTACTAGCACCCAGCACAGACTAAGTCCCAGCCCCCCACCCAGGGTCCCAAAACCGTATCCCCCTGGGGCAGGGTCCCTCCTGAGATGCCTGAGCTTGGGATTCAGGAGTTTCAGGTTTTAAAGGGGAAGTTAGCAGATAGCTTTAGCAAGGGGGAGGTGGGGGGGAACTGATACTGAATATGATGTATATGGGATGGAATACTTTTTAGACAATATAGTCTCTGAACAGAATTAATTCTGTTCTAACCCAAACCAGGACATTCTAACCCAAACCAGGACGTTCCACCCCTTATTCCATATCATTTACATTATACTCATCATCAGTTTACAATTCTCTCTATACAAAAAAATTTAAGTCCATTCAGTCCATGACTGTGGATCTTCATCTCCACTTCTCCGGGCAGTCGTCTCAGGGCAGGAAAGATGTTATGAGCTCATAAGGGTTCGTACCCACATGTTGCAGGTTCACAGGTTCTCTCCACGGTGTTGTTGGACGCCACTTGACAAAGCAAGACTCCTGTGATCACTGCTGTGATATCCTAAAAGACACTTATTGAATACTACTATTATCAGCGGTTAACATTTGGCAGATCTGAATTAAGTATTCTCACCCAGGGTTAGATTCCGTTGAGGTACACACTGTACCTCACCATCTTTCATCATTACCCACCATGTGTGTCCAGGCCCCTGAGCGAAAGCAACTCCACGAATGGGTTTGCCTTTGCTCAAAGCAGGAAATACCCATACAGTTATCGTGTTCTTTGGCCCAATTACCTATGAGATTGTTTTTGAAATGAGTACCATTGCCTGACTCAATTCTCTCCAGGGTACCGTGGTGCCCCAAGACCTGCTTGATTGTAGCACATGTTTCACACTTGTCGATAACTTTCGCAATCCACCCCTCAGTCACAAGCTCATTTGTACGTTGCATCTCTATCCTCCACCTGGCTGGAGGCAGGCCCCTCTAATTCTGAGGGCAGCACCCAGCATTAGCAACTGGGTTTACTGGATTCAGAGTGTTTACCAGGTTTATGGGGTTTGCTGGACTCACAGCACTTGCCAAGTTCACAGGGTTGGTCAAACTCACAGGGTTCATGTGGACCATGTGAACTGCATTTTCATTTCCTCTATTTACATCTGAGGACCATGAATTCTGAGCACAGCATTGATGACAACTGACTGGTGCAGTATTTCTCCATCTGAAATTCTGTCTCCCCTGGCTTCCACCTTGCAGCTGATGTACTCGTGCTTGCAGTGCAGAGGTAGGCTTCCCGTCCCATCTGTTTATGTCCTCTCTGAACTCTTGAAAGAGAGACCACAGAGTACGTCGTGGTGTGTTCTGTTGCTGCCTAGGTGGTCTCACAGGAGCACGTCCCCTCTCAATGGCTTCAACCCGAGTCCACTCAGAGGAGGAAGGGAAACCTCTCTCTCCTCTCTAATTTTTCAATCAGTTTTTCAACTCATTTTTTAGTTCTTAGAGTTATTTCCTCCAAGGCTGATACACGAGCTTGCAGGGGACCAGAGATGCTATCTTCATATTGTCGCACTTGGCTGGCTACTTCCATTACAGATGGTGTCCCACCATCTCTCCCCCAGATCATGGTTGACAGGGTGTAGGAGTACATTGATGGTGCACTCTGCACAAATTTGTGTAGCATTGGTCGTGTGCATCGTGCTGCATCAGGGCTCACCACTTGTCCGTCACCATAAATCACCTCTTGCACAGCCAGTCTCTCAGGTACTGGATACCTTTCTCCATGGTGCTCCATCTGCTTGGGCGACATTCAATATCATCTTTATAGGGATACCTCTCCCTCACAGCTGATAGAAGCCGTCTCCACAGGCTGCGAGTGTTGGCATTTTTTGCAGTAGCTTTATCTATGCCTCCATCTTTGGACAGGGATCCAAGCTGTCTGGCCTCTCTGCCATCAAGCTCAATAGAGTCAGCTCCACTATCCCAGCATCGGGTCAGCCAGGTAGTAAGTGATTCATGATCACAACGGCAAAAGTCCTTCCTCACATTCCTCAGCTCCTTCATAGATAAAGCTCTGACCACAGCCTCTCCATCTGACTGGCTTGCCCTGGAAGGACTTGCCCCCCATAAGCCTCGCCTAGAGGGACTTGTCCCCTGGGAGTCTGCTTTGGAGGGACTTGCTTTCTGCAAGTTAACTTTAGCAGATGGAACTTCCCCAGATGAACTGGGTGCAGAATAACCTGCTCCATCATCATCTGAGACAGCAGATAATACTGGGCGATCTGTTTTTGTCTGTTGCTTTTTTCCAATCACAGGAGAGGCAGCTTTTGCATTTTTAATCACAGAGGCTTCAGGCTTGTGAGCTTTCACCGGGGCAATTTGCATTTCTATAGGCTGGGCAGGGGCTGATGGCTTTGCTGTGGAGGCAGGAGAGAAGGATGTAGACTGAAAAAGCGGTCTCCTTCATTCTGTGTAGCTGCGTGTACTGTACCACTCTTGGCTGTAGGGGGTGCTTTTGCCACTGAGGCAGAAAATGGCGCGGGGCAGGGAAACAGAGGAATTGCCCGAGCCATGCGTCTGCATCGGCCCCCCAGGAGAATGAGATTCAAGCCAATGGACACAAAATTGAATGCCAATGATAATGTTAATGCTGAAGGCAAAGTGATAATTTTCAGTATAACTGTATGTGGAATCCCATACAGTGAATGGAACCTCCGAATCGAGTTTATACAAGCTATTAAATTGAGTAAAGTTAACAGCTAAATCCACGAGGTGACCCCAATAATACAGAGACATATCCCGCAATCACAGAAATGCAATGTAAGCCTGGATTAAATCAAATAGCACAATGGTAACTAGTGCACATCGTTGGCGACAGGTATATTTAAGATAAACAGCCAGGAGAAGTAAAAACCACCTGAGGGACCGAGAGTAGTTAGGGAACAGTGTAGTACCCCACCCCTGGATTTTGTCAAAAATTGACTGTACCAGGTTCTGGAACAATATTGTTTTCAGCCACCCTAACATGATGCAGTTTGTTTTAACCTCCAGTCCTTAAAAGACTCTCACAAAAGGAAAAATCTGACACTTTCAATCACACGAACTGGAATTTGATTTGGGGCAAATAATCAGAATTATAACCTGCCCCACGTTGGGCGCCAAAAGCTGTCATAGGGTGGAGGCCAAGCCGATTACTGACCCACGGCAGACCTTCCTTATTACCCCCTTTCACCCAACCAGAAGAGACAGGGAACAATAAGGTAGAGAGAGACTTCTGGATTGGAAAGTAAAACTAAAACCTACTTTAATAATAATAGCAATGTTCAATGAAACACATATAAATATATACAGGACCCAAATACCGAACCCAGCTCCCCCTTTTTATGATAACCATGTCACCACCGTAGCTGCAAGCAAGGCGTCCCGTGCAGCCCGAGGCCCCTCCAGGCTTTCAGCTTTCAGCTCCAAGTTCAAGCAGCTCCCCCGTGTTCCAGCAGCTAGCTCCCAGTAGCGACTAACGCCGTTCAGCTATTAGCACCCAGCACAGACTAAGTCCCAGCCCCCCACCCAGGGTCCCAAAACCGTATCCCCCTGGGGCAGGGTCCCTCCTGAGATGCCTGAGCTTGGGATTCAGGAGTTTCAGGTTTTAAAGGGGAAGTTAGCAGATAGCTTTAGCAAGGGGGAGGGGGAGGAACTGATACTGAATATGATGTATATGGGATGGAATACTTTTTAGACAATAAAGTCACTGAACAGAATTAATTCTGTTCTAACCCAAACCAGGACAATGGAGTATTTGAAACAAATACAGAATTGGTAATTATTTTCTGAGTTTAACATAAGTGTTCACACAGAAGATGTATGTTCCAGGCAAGATGTTGCTGCTGCTCAGCATAAATGAGACTTTGGGGGGTGGGGGTGGTGTCTAGATGTGTATCCAGAAAACACAACTGGGCAGTCAGTTGGGTATGGGACAGCGTGCACTCAAAACACTAACCAGGAGTAGTCTATTACATCATGTTTTCTTTGTTTCAATGGAAAGCTGGAGTAAAAAGTTCCCATATAAACTGCAGTTTCACCCTGTCAAATCCCACAGTGCCTCAGGACTAGGATTACTTCCTGACCAACAGAGACAACTTCTACTCCATCAACAGCACCAGCAATTTCAGCAACTACTAAGAACCCAGCATCTCACATCAGTAAGTTTTCCAGTTAAATTATTCCTCTCTTGTATTCCATGGCATGGATAAGCTAATACATAGAAATGTGTGGAACTTGGTAGGACAGGTTTTGATACTCTTTCAGATTTTTCCAGTTGCTTCAGTCTTTTTGGGTGATAGTCAGGATGAATTACAGGGTATTATTGTGCTGTGTATATTACTAGAACTGTTCCCTAGTGCCATTTTGTCCCATGTGGACACGATGGCTTGTCTCTCAGCATCAGCTCTGGGCAGCAGAGTTTGGGACCATGTGTGGATCCTAACTGCACCTGAAGCTATTTGCTGATTCCAGGAGGACTCTAGTGAAAGACTTTTGGGTATCAGCTGGTGAGCTGTCTTTGCTCTGCCCTGTAGTATTCCTAAGGCCATTTGGGAACTGGTTTAGCTGTATTGCTAATTGTGTATTTTAGCACTTTGGCAGACAGGGTTTGATATTCTTCTGACAGAAGCTTGATGATGGCAGCAGGCTCAGCTGAACCTCTGCTGAGCTGCTGATGCCAGGAAATTATATAGACACTTTCTTCCCTATCCCAGAGTCTCATGGAGCTTCATTAGTGTCACCTCAGCTAGCTGGGATTAGGTTAAGGGTTGCACTGGCTGCAGGTATGGGTAAGCAGGAAGCCAGGGAGGAGCTGTTTTTCATTACCTAATGCTTGATTTATTTGTGTTTTCTTACCCCTCTCCTCATCTTGCTCAAGGAGCAGCATCAGGCCCTTCTGTATCAATTAGTACAGCAACAGCACCACCAGCACCACCAGTCTGAAGTGCAGCAACTGCAGATCACTGGAGGAGCACAGATACCCATGAACAACTTACTTTCAGGCACACAGGCTTCACCACTTAATGCAGCTGCTACCAACCCATTCCTTACAATTCATGGAGATAATGCAGCTCAGAAGGTGACAGTAAGTATATTTCTCACCTCATTTTCCATGGAATACCTCCATGAGGTAACTAAAAGATAGAGTAATAAAACAGATAAGGAAACAAGACACATTTTTCTGGCAAAGATCTTCCACTGTCTTCAGCATTTGCCTGTAACTTACATCCCCAAGACAGGAATTCTTTCTTGAAGGAGTCAGAGAATAGACTTCATTCCCTAAGGGTCAGAGAGTTAAGAGAGGATGAAGGGAAGGAGGATGTGGAACTTGGAATTCCAACAAAGGATCAGTAGAGCAGGAAAACAAAGTTACAGTATTCCCTGGAGAAGGCATCAAGTGGCAGTGGTAATGAAGAAAGGGAAACTTGTTTGCAACAGCAGGTGGGAAGAGTTTGGGGCTAGATACTAGTCCCCTGTCCAGTGCCCACCAGCACCAAAGCCTCCAGGTTACTTCAGAGGTCCAGTGGTGCAGGAGGATTCAGACTGCTGGGCTTTTATGGGGCTTCCCAGACATAAGGTGAGACACAAAGCATAAAAGATGAATTTTTTTCCTGGAACCAGCTCCCTTCTGCTCAGAAATGAGTGTGTTCTTCTACTAAGCTTTGCCCATGGTCCTTGTCACCTTCCAGTTTGGTCTGTTGTCATGTTGGAAGCATCATGCAAGCTGCAGGACTCTAGATCCAAAGATCTGCTCTGTCAGAGGGCTTTGCCCAGGGCCTTGCCTGCATTTAGAAATGGTCACAATTGGTTCTAGTAGATTTGAAATTTGCCTCCCTTTACTTTTTAAGAATCAGTAGTGGATGGAACCCAGCCTCTGTATTTGGTTTGCATCAGAACAAACTATTCTCTATGTGACCTTGTTCTGAAGTGTTTGCCATGGCTGTTGGGAGCTGTGGCCAGTGGGGACCAGGCAGCACTAGTGTAGCTCACAGCCATGCTGGTACAGGTCTAGTTTTCCTTCTAGTAACAATTAGCTGTAAGCAGTTCCAGGAAATCTCAGAACATCTTTTGAAGAAAACGCTTAGAAATACATTTCTTTTGAACTTGCTTTTATTTTGCTTTGAGAGGTTAGAACTGAGACAGATTGCATTGGGTTGCTGAACCATTTTAGGCCACCAGGAATTGTAAAGACACTTGCCATTTGCCAAACTTTGAATGTTTTCATCTCATCTCCAGCTGGACCATGTTTTCAGGGACTGCTGAATGCTCAGTGAATGAGCTCAGGTTTTTGCTCAGTCTCGTTCAATATTTGCAGGAAATGTCTTTGTAGCAATTTATGAAAGAGAGGTAATTGTGACAGGGCAAAATGGAAACTGTATTTCCATTCAGCTGGAGGAGGACAGATTCCAGCCCTCTCCAGTGGCTAAGATGTAGCAGAGGTCACCAGGTATTTGTTTTGACCATCATGGCATTAAGGAGAGACTAAACCAGCCAGGAACAGCAAGGCCTGTTGGGATGAAAAGAGAAGCAAAATGGGTGTTTTCTAATGCTACTTGTGATGGCCTCAGTATGTGTTGCTTCAGTGCAGGACTACTCCTTTGATTGCTCTTTCCCACTTTTTATTCTGCAATACATACTCTTCCCAATGCAAAAGTCCCTGTTTAGCTATAGCTCTAGGAAATGCACCTCAGCTGCTTTGGCATTTGAATCAATTTGATTTTACTTAACTCTGTATCCTATAATCTGATTTTTTGAAGTACTTTCTCTTCCACAGAGGCTCAATGATAAAACTGGACCAGTTGCATCAGAGAAGAGTTGACATTTGAATGATACTTGAGAACTGCACGTCCTGCTGTTATAGCACTTCAGCTGACTGCAAGCTGCAGCTTCCCCCTCTGCAGATAGAAGAAATGCAACAAGGAACTCTTACTGCACAGCAGAAGGCTAAGAATATGGATATTTGGGGTATGCTTTGATTTGCTCTCTTGTTGCACTAAAAAGGGGTGTACTTTTGAACGTTTCAGACTGTGAAGCAGATGAGAGAAACTCTGCAAACCCTAATTGTTTTGTCACTATGATGGTACTAAGTACAAATCCAACCATAGCAATGCATATACTCCACTCTTCAGTCCTAATCTTCCCAATGCAAAGGCTGTTCAAGTGGCTGCAGTCATGCATGACTCTGGCTTCAGAGCAGTAGTTTAACAAACAAAGCAACCCCAAGCCTAGGCAGTCTGATCTTCTGCTCCAGTTCCAATGTAGCCTTTCTGACTCAGCTTGTGATGGCAGCTGGGACTTGTCATGTTTGGTTTTTTTTTTCCCTACTCTTACTTTTGAAAGCTGATTGATAAGGGAATCCACTTCTGAACTGTGTATTCCTTCAATTCCTGTTGTTAGGTAGTGGGAGTTTTTCCAGAGTTAAGAGTTACAGTATGGAAGCCAGAGCTGATTCATTTTGCTCTAGGTTTTAGCGCTCTGAGGTTTGTAAAGGAACCAGTTTGGTTCCAGTGACAAAAGTTTTCTTACCAGCTGAGAAGGCCACACTGGAAGAAGCATGTGTCACGTTTGGCCTAAACCAAGTGCCTGTTGCTACCTCCCTTTTGTTGAAATGGCTGCCAACAGCTGATCCTGCACTAGCTGTGTCTTTGTTCGCAGCGGGAATACTCTGTGTTGCACCAGCAGCCTTCTCCTTCTGCCTTTTCCCAGAGGTGTTTATACCACTGTAGCTAGCTCAGGCAGATTGTTACCTGGGTCACTTTTCACTAAGAAATTACCAAAAAACCCCAAGACAAAGTGAGTTTGTATTTCCCACTGGGATGTACCAGTGGTTGACACGGGTGAACTGGGGCTCCGACAGCAGCGGTTTCATGGCGTGAGTCTATGCAGTGTGGGGAGGGGGAGCTTCAATGGGGACAATGACCACTAATGGAGGGGAGGGGGCAGTTCCTAGGAAGAGACCCAGCTGTAATTAGACCTCCACTGTGTACTTACTTGGAAGAACATCTTAATTCTGCAATATGTTTCTTAGTTAAACATTGCACAGTTCTTACCTCATTTCTGTACATAAAGTTTTGTGAATCTGTTTTGTATTGTGAAGAATTCCTAAGAAAACATGGATATTTTGATTTGTAATATTTCTAATTAGTAGATTTAATTGAAAAAGTAAAAATAATTTATTTTTATATGTTCTGGGGAATTTTTAAGAGATATGTCACAGATCCCTTTTGTAGATACTTGACAAAAGTAAACCAGTGGTTTATTTTACTTCCTCAACCCACTGGGGGCTATTCTGTAACAGTTTGTACAAAAGGTAAGATGGAAATGTGCTGTTATTTTGACTAGATGTAAAATTCCAAGTGTATGAAAAGATATGTACAAAGCTTTTTGTTAATAAACTTTAACAATGTTTACAGTTGGATACTGCCTGTGTGACCATCACTCTCCTACAGAAGGGAAGAGTTGGCAACATCACCTGACAGGAAGGATCTCAACTGCACATGGCCACTAAATTATTCACAACAAACTCTTAAAAATGTTTCTTATCTACATTTTTGCTTTCAGGAGCCACTGATTCACCTGCAGTACTCTCCAGGGACATTTCTGGAGGTAAAGGTCCAGTTGCAGCCTGTGCCATGGTCTGATGGCTAAAGCTTTTGCTTTCGTCCTTCAAAGAGCAGTGGCTGTGAGCTGGTGCTGTGATGGCCCCAGCTCACTTGGTGCCAGCCCTGCAGAGCTGGGACAGGTTCCTTCTCTGCACCATGCCTGCACTGGGGTCATCAAGGCCTCAGGGTGTTGCTGTCATTTCTGTAAACCAGCTTGATGGCTTTTGGCAGGAATTTTGCTCGCTTGTCTGTGGAGAGGTTGGTAAACACACACCTGAACTCCTGCTCTTTCATCTCCCAGGCAGCAAGGAGAAAGCTGACCCTTTCCACTTGAGGATCAGTGTGAGGTTTGTGGTAGTCCAGGTTTTGGAAGACAAAGGGATGTGTTATGGCTCTCATTATTTTTAGCTCCTTGCTTATCAGGTGCAGCCTGAGGCTGAGCCTAGCTTTTGGAACAAGCACAGCAGGAAGCTGGTGTGGCTGCACACCTAGGCCATTTCTGTATTGTTCCAGCTGCTCAGAGCCTGAGGCCTGAATATTTTTATTATTTTCAAATGAGTAAAGCTGGAGTCCTGAAAGTAGGAAGGGAAATGAGCAAGCTCAGAGCTAACACTAGGGGAAGGTGAAACATTGTCTGGCACAGCTAAGGGCATCACTGTCCTCAACCCCAACCCTGCCACCTGCTGAAGGGCTCCTTGGCCATCAGGGCTAGAAAAAAAATGTATGTTCTAGAGGTGGTTGGATGAATGGTTTGTGCTATTCAGTGAAGAGGCTTAAAAGACTACAGCCAGAATCACAGAATATTAGGAGTTGGAAGGGACCTTGAAAGATCATCTAGTCCAACCCCCTGGCCACAGCAGGGTTCCCTAGAGCAGATCACACAGAAGTGTGTCCAGACGGGTTTGGAAACTCTCCAGAGAAGGAGACTCCACAGCCTCCCTGGGCAGTCTGTGCCAGGGCTCTGGCACCTCAACTGGGAAATAATTTTGTCTTGTATTCACATGGAAACTCCTATGCTTCAGCTTACAGCCATTGCCTCTTGTCCTGTCACTGGGCTCCATTGAGAAGAGCCTGACCCCATCCTCCTGACACACACCCTTCACATATTTAAAAGCGTAGACGAGGTCACCCCTTAGTCTCCTCTTCTCCAAGCTCAAGAGACCCAGTTCCCTCAGCCTTTCCTCAGAAGGAAGATGTTCCAGCCCCTGAATCATGTTTGTGGCACTGCTCTGGACTCTCTCCAGCTATTCTCTCCAACTATCCTTCTTCAACTGAGGGGCCCAGAACTGGACACAATATTCCAGCTGTGGCCTCACCAGGGTAGAGAAAAGGGGGCGAAGAACCTCTCTTGACCTACTAACCACACCCCTTCTAATCCAGCCCAGAATCCCATTGGCCTCCTGGCCACAAGAGCACACTGCTGGCTCATGATCATCCTTCCATCCACCAGGACCCTGAGATCCCTTACCCCTTCACTGCTCTCTGACAGCTCAGTCCCCAACCTATACTCATCCATGCGGTTGGTCTTTCCCAGGTGCAAGACTCAACACTCGCCCTTGTTGAATCTCATTCCATGTCTCCCTGCCCAACTCTCCAGCCCGTCTAAGTCTGGCTGAATGGCAGCACAACCCTCCGGTGTGTCAGCCACTCCTCCCAGTTTAGTGTCAGCAGCAAACTTGCTGAGAGCACACTCTGTTCCCTCAGCCAGGTCAGTAATGAATAGATTGAAAAGTACTGGTCCCAGTACTGACCCCTGAGGGACTCCACTAGACACAGGCCTCCAGCTAGACTCCATCCCATTGGCCACAACTCTCTTCAACCAGTTCACAATCCACCTCACTGCCCAATCAGCCAGACCCACACTTGCTCGGTTTAGCTGCAGACTGTCTAGACAAGTTCTAGTACTGGATACCATCAGCTATTTGTTAGTCAGTGCTAAGGAGGGTGAGTATATAGGACAGACACATTGGGCCACTAGACATTCCTCATACTGCTAAAGCTGTAGCTGAGGGGGGAGCAAAGCCCAAGACGCTCAGCAGCACAAGGCCTCCAGGGAGTCCCCAGTGTCCTTTCTGCTTCAGCCATGGACCAGAGGGTTACATTACTGCTGCTTTAGTCACAGACCCAAGCTGAAGCCAAAAATGTTGCCTGGTACAGAAGAAGTATCATTAAGTCATTTTGCTCCTATTGGAGCAGCACCACAGAACCCAGTAGAAGGGTAAGTGCTTTTTGAGAGGGGACTGCCTCATGAACTCTCACATGGTCTCCTGCTAAGATACAGAGAAGCACAGAAGGGGCAAACTGGGCAATACTAGTGAAATTGTCCCACTCAGGAGATTCCTAAAACCTCAGCTTGTAAGAGATGGGTTTCTGGCACCAGAGATAGCAATGGATGTGGTCTGCAATACACAAAGTCCTGATGGACCAACAATCAAGAGCAGGGCAATAATGCAAAGGACAGTTCCGACATACAAACAAAAAATCCAATTCACCAGCCCTTTACAGGAAGGAACCACATCAAAGCCAAGGTGCATGTGAGGGCCAGATGCAGTCACAACCAATGTTGTTTCAATGATTTTGCAGCTCCTGACATCAAAGATGCTGGTCTGTGGCTGATCTGGCACCAGTTCAGTAGAAGCTGATACAGCTGTCCCTGAGGAATGCCTCTGATGCCAAAGCAGCCCAAGCTGCTATGCAGGGCCCTGGCAGCCAAGTCACTGGGTACTGAGCTGCCCTCAGATGTGTCAGGAACTGCTCTGGGCTCAGTGTCACGAGAGCAGAACAGACTGAACATGCTGCATCTCAGCAGAGTTTCATGCAAACAGGCTTCTGAACTTCCTGCTTTATGTCATCATAGTCCAGTTGTACTGACAACACACCTTAGGGATTACAGGAGCCAACTCCTGCTGGACAGCCTGGGACACCTCCAATCCTGCTTTATCAACTTCAGCCCTTCAAGATGTGTTGGCAGGAGCTACTCCTTCAGCCACAGAAGTGTGTGACATTTAACTGATGGATTTTCTGATGCCTGTTTTGCACAAGCTGCACTAAAATCTCACTATTTGTTGTACCTAAAGGTGAACTCTCTTAAAGTCAAACACTCAGTGGTTCTCTTGTCTTCAGATCCTGTCATCTCATAAAGAGGTTGCACTGCAAAAATCTTCCCTAAAGCACTACTTTTTAAAGTAGTGCATACACTGACAGCTGTAATGTTGAGACTCACACAGTCCAAACATTCAGGTATACAGGCATTACAGAACAGCATGTTAGCCTTTCTTCTGGACCTAAACTAACCTGACCTAGAGCACTATAACCTTTACAGCATCTCAGCCATACTCTGCTCTTTCACTTGTGTATGGCTGGCATAATTTTACCAAATTCTGACAGAATTTGCACATGGCCTTTGGACTGTATCCTCAGCATGGTCCCTCCCTGGCTCCTCTGCCCCAAATAACCCTTTCTATAGCACTTCTGCCTGTCCCATCAACACAGACATGCAAAGATGCTCAAAACAGACTCAGACCTGACTCACTTAGGTGCAACTCTCAGTATGGAACCTACAGCTTAGACCCTCTAAGACTGAGAGCTTTTCATACATGAAGTTACCATGCAAAAGGCACTTTGAGCTACAGCTCACAACTGCCCAGGAAAGAAAAAAATACACTGTTAGCAGGCAAATACTAACATCACTTGGAGGAAATCTGCATCCCATGTGAGAACAAAAGTTGGAAGAAGTTGCAATTCCAAGCCTAAAGTGACCTCAATTTTCATGGCCACACAGTTTGAGAAAACAAAGCCTGGCTATGGTTTACATCAGACCTCAGTCATCCCAGCCTAGATCCACTACCAAAGGGACCAGTTCTGTCATCCAGAAAACACCTAGCCACCCCACAAAAAGACCCTGAAGCTCTTGGATTCTTTCCCATACTACCTTCCTCCAGACAGCCAAACACTAAAACTAAGCCTAAGCTGGGCCAATTCCTTTGGCCCCTGAGGAACCAAATGTGAAGCAAGACTGGATGGGGCCTGGATGAGCTTTCACTGCCTCACTCTATGAAGGCTCCCTCCTTGATGGGTATCTCTGAACACTTGGTTGCAGAGCTTACAACCACTGATGCTGGCCAGACTCACATTCCTCATCTCAAGACCTACACTGTCAGACTACTCAATATGAACCATCCTTCCAGTTCCAAATCACCCACTACTGCCTTACAAAACTTCTGCATCAAGAACTGGGAAGCAGTAAGGACCCAATCCACCAGTTCAGTTTCATGAGCAGTACCTGTGAGTACAGGCTGCCATCCACTCTTTCAGATACTCAACCTGACAAGGCTGACAGAATGGCAAGTACATCCTTTGCCCAGCCTTAAGGATCCTCCTTCAGGTAACACAGTGCTCCTGACAAACAGTTTCAGTTTCTCAGTGTCAGTGTTCTTACAAACACAAAAAGAGAAGAAAGTTTCTTACCAGCAAGTGGTGCTTGTCCTCCTTTAGACCCCATCCAGAAAGGCTAGGGTGCAGAGAAGCTGAAGGTGCTGGGCAGGCAGCCACACACACTGCCATGTACACAGCAGGGCTATGGCAGGTCTTGAGCAGGTTCTCTCACACATCTAAGTAAGTTTTTAACTACTTCCAGTGATAAACATGTCAGAAGTTCTCCCAAGTCCTTACTACATTTGTCACTCCATTTTTTTGCCCCAACTATTTCTCCCTCTGAACTGAGCCCATTATTATTCTTCAGAGGCACAAGAGACCTGGAGCAGTTCTGCATTCACTGCATCAGGGAGACACAGAGATCACCACGTGCAAAGCTCCCCTTTGATATGCTTGAAGATCTCTCTAGTGTAGAGCAAATACCAACAGCTCCTCCTGTCCTTCCTAGCAATTCAGGCTTTCTAGTCTCTGGATCATTTTATTTGCTCCCTCTGGATGGTCTGCATCTTCCAGAAGATGACAGCACAGCTTCTAAATATGTTTAGTTCCAAGGCAGTTAACCTGTGAAGGTCTCTGTGAAACAAAATTCAAATGCATTATTTTGTGTCTAGTAAACTTCTAGCATATCATTACTTGTACCAACCGCAATTAAATACGACCACAGAATTAATCAGGAAGTTCCAATGGGTACAGGAACACATGTGGAACATTTATCTTCCCTAAATACTTCTCCCTTCCAGTTTAATGGGAACAGGATGAAATTGTGTGAAATGCTGATCTCTCAGAAGGAACACAGAAGGCAAACAGTGCCTGGGGAACACCCAGCAGTGTCAATGGCAAAGAGGTAGCAGAGATTTCCAGCCACCAAGTTCTGATTTTGAGTTCAGGTAGGTGATGATCTCACTTTTCATTTTAGTTTTGAAATAAAGCTCAAAAGTTACTAGAAACCTGGTGTTAAATCAGATTCAAGTAGTAAGCAATTCTAAAGGAGTATGCAAGTGCTTCAAGTCTCCTGCAGAAGACAGCAGCTGCTGAGATGGACTGACAATTAACAGCCCATTAAGGACACTTTGTTTCAGCATTTTAAGCTTTATGTAACTTTTGCCAGAATTATGACAAACAAAATAGCAAGTCAGGAATAATAACTGTTATTAACTTGCCTTCAAATGGAAAAGCCAACTATACTGAATCCAAGGTATACAGAATCCCCCAAATATGAGAACTCTTAGCCTAATTAAGTTAGCTTTTAAGTCCTATTCTGTAATTAAGAACTGCTCATGAAGTACATGCCTTATGTGTCTTCACTTCCAATGAAGAAGTTCAGACCTTTCATGTTCTGACCCATTCCAACTTTACCACATTAACAGCACTATCAAGTACCACTGTGTGCTAAGCTGCAGGGTTGGGAGCAAAGGTGTTCCAGTGCAGGTGCACACAAATGGATGTGCAAGTTCAGATTAGAACTATTACTTATTCCCAAATATTGGTAGAGTGAGCAGACATTTCCTGTAGCAGCAGATGTGCTTATACACATGGCCTTGGATTTATAGCTGCAAGAAAAGAATAATATATCTGGAGTGCAGAGTTCCATTACTCTCATGCTTGCTCAACACTTTCAGATCATTTCTCTCTTGCAAAACAAATATAAATTCTTTCTATTCTGTATATTCCTTGGCTGTAAACCTACCAGTTCCAGTATGCAGTTGTCAGTGTGGCTTTTCCTGAAGGGCTGCTGATTTTTAAAGACATTATTATCAGACATCTGCAACAGCCACTCTCCAACACAAACACACCTCCACTCTTCAACACACAAACTCAGTAAGATGGGATAACATTTATTAATAGTTTCTTTTACTAAGGCACATGAGGAATAGAAATACTGAGGTACAAGAGTGCAGTCTCCTGCATCTGAGATTTCAACCCTTGTTTTGACACAGATGAGCTAGGTTCTCTTCTGCTCACAACATTCAGCTTTTGGCCATTTTTTTCTTTTGTACCAGTTCAACAAGCAACTTGTATCTTGCTATACATTCCTCCTAAAAGGAAAAAACAAGAGTGTTACTTCAAGTTGATATTTTAATATTGCTTTAGCTCTCTATTTGCTACCTCGTTCTAGAAGAGCAGCTAGGTTCTGGGGGCTGTACACTGAATTTCAGAAGGGGAATCTATGTCTAGTGAAGAGCAGAGTAGAAAAAAACAGGAAAAATGAGGAAAAAAAAGAGAAAACCCTTGCAATTTATGTTTCTTAATGGATAATTAAGAGTGCACAAACCCAAGAAAACAGTTGCCTGGTGCTTTTTGACAATGACTGTAAAAGCAATTACTAACCAGTTGTACTGTAAATATCTATTTCAGAACAGTTACTCTGGTCTGAGCCACAGTGCAGACAGGTTAAGACAAGTCTTTACAGTCACTGACACAGCACTTACTGGCACCAGGTACTGCTGAAGAGATCCAGAGCCAGAGAAACACTCTCATCCCCCACCCAGGTTTCTTGCTCTCTCACACTGTCCTTGGCACAAAGGAAGCAGGGATTTCTGAGCTACTGTGACTGACACAAGCAAACTAAACTATCACAACTATTAGGAAATCTAGCACAGACCAACTACACCAATGACAAGGCTATTTTAAAGATGATACTTACAAAAAAGAACATTAGATTGATTACTGAGCATGTAACACTTGCAGATGGGTTACTTATTTGGTTTGTTCATTGAGATGGGTGGAGAAAGGCACTGTAAAAGTGTAAGCAAAGCAGCTCACCAGCACTTGGTTACTAACTTTGAATCAAAATTTGGTTTAAAATCTAATTTGTCCTGCAACTGAAGATCTGAAAGGCAGAGGAGAGGCAGGTGTTTCAATGCAACAGGAGGGATTTCAACATTTTCTGCATTAGATCAAAACCACTAATCACATGAGAATATACTTTAAAGAAACCCAGCAAACACAGCAGGAATGGCTTTAGGCCGATTACATCTGGCCTGACAGGCTAAGTAAAGACCTCACCTTCCTGCATGGACCCTCAGTTTTGAAGGTAATCATGAGTGGGTAAAAAAGCCATTTCCCCTCAGTTTGCACTGGAGTTAACCACACCACAGCATACCTTGTTTTTGCCAGGAACACACTTTGCTATTTTGTCCCAGCGATCTGATGTCCCCTTTGGGTACTGCTGCAAGGCCATTTCAAGGAGTTTCTGCTGATTTTGAGTCCACAGCTCTTCTGGGGCACGGCTTTTCTCTCTTCTTCTGCTCTCTTCATCACTCTCTTCCTCTTGCTCAGTGTTATCAAAATCCTTCTGGCGTCTCCCTCTGCCCTTCTCCTCTGCCACCTCTTTCACTGCTGGGGGAGTCCCTTCAGGGGCTTTGACAGTTCTTCGTTTGCGGTGTCTGGTTTCACTTGCAATGCTTTCCTTTGGATTTAGTTGGACATTCATCTCCTCTGGGATGTGACTGTAGCTCCCCTCCTCCTCCTCCTCCTCCTCCCTTTCTCTCTGAGTGATTATGTGATCTGGCAAATTCACGTTGGCTTTGACATTCTTGGAGTTCTGGGCCAGTGTTTTAAGCTCCGAGAGCCTAATGATACCTGTTAGAAACATTGCTGTTACACTGCTAAAACAAGAAACAAACCCACAACCAAGCAGGGAACTGCCCACAAGTAAAAAGTATCTGGAATAGTGCAGAGAGGAGAAAAAGCTCTTCTGGATTAAGAGCTTAAGGAAAATGCTCATCAAGAAATCAAGGTATTTGTCGTGAAGCAAGGAACTCGGCCAATTATGAGCTTGTCTGGCATACATGAAGTGCTAGTAAATTACCACAGCCAGAGAAAAACTGAACAAATGAACAAAAGAAATCCTGGGAGGATGTAGCTGAAGGGAAACATTCCCTCCAAGTAAGGCAAGGCTGCAAAAGTCCCTCTGCCAAGCATACCCAGAAAGGCACAAAGTGCAGTGCACGTGCATGGCCTGAATCCACACACAGAGCTTGTCAGAAGCACCACTGAGGATCTAGCAGCACACACCTGGAGCACAGGTAACAGAATCCTTCAGCTGTTTGGCTTTTGTGGTAACCTGCATGAAAACAACAACAACAACAACAACAAAGGACTATTAAAAATCCCATTATTGTAGACTTTTCCTTCTTTGGGCTACTGAAGAATTCAGCAGCAGCTCAGTGCAAACCAGCAACCCTGAACATACATTAAACACGAGGAGGCTGATGTTCTGCTGCTGCCTCTGTTCATAGATGGATCCCAAACTAGCCAAAAGTAACTTTCCAGACTTTGTCCTTCCCAAAACATTCCTAGGTTTTTAAAATAATGTAAGCAATGCTATTTCTGTTACTATAACCACAAACTATTTCTATTTCTAGCATATTTCTATTACTATAACCACAATACATCACAGTTGATACTCAGATTTTATTTTCTTCTTAACCCTTATTAAACCCCAATTCTCTAATCTAAAAAACAGCAAGAGGAAAGGGGAGGAAAAGGAAACAAATCTGTTATATTCAGCATCTTAGTTTCTTAATACTGAACAAAAGAACCCATGTAGGTCCAGATGATGAGGCACACTAATGGACAGGCATTCAGTCCCAAAATCAAATGTAGCGGTTTGACTGCCAGAGATAACAAAGACTCCTCCTAAGTCCTGATATTTCAAGAAACCCATTTATTACTGAGACTCCAAAAGATGGAGAGGTGCCTGCTTCAGCCTCTCCACCTATACTGCAGTCTTGTGTCCTGGGAGAAAAGAAACCCTTTCATTTTCAGTTCAGTGAGGAAGCGAACAGGCTTTGTCCCTACCCAGAAGGAGAAGTTTCCCCATTCCAAATGCCTGGACCTCACTACAGATGACAAAGAAGACAGGCTTCCTGTCAAATTAAGATCTTTTTAATCACTCAGCATCAGATAACTTTAAACAGCATTAACAGTTCTGTCTGTGATCACCATGACCCTGATGTTGAAAGGACAGGATGGCTCCTCCTTGAAACATGTGAACCACTAGTGAACCTGCCTTCCTTGAAGAACTCCAGAAAACTCCTAAACCATTTTCCTATTTTTTTTTTAAGTACTTCTTTCAAAGGAGTCACAGCTTACTCATGAGGCCAAGAAGGCAGGAAGAGAGAAGAAAAGGCTTCCTGAACAAAACAGAACAAAACAAACTGCAAGCAGACCCAAAGACAGGTACACTGAGTTGCTATCTTGATGCCAACCTTCAGTTTTCTCTATGCTGAGCCTCTGACCCTTCTGGAGATTGTTACCTGTCAGTCTGAGACTACAGATGCAACAATCCTTGCACTGGAGAGGTGCAAACCTGTATGCTGGATTCAAGTTTCCTTCACAAGACAGATGTACCCAAAGTAAGAGTGTAGGCATCCCATACAGATATAAATGTTGCTGCATATTACATCTAATGGATTAGATCTCAACCTCTCCACCAGAACAGAGAAGAACTTTGGCTGATTACTAGATCCTGATGGCATTTCACACTTTCCCCTACATGCAAATGGTTCAGAAGTAACATAAATGATCTTATTTTGGATAACTTCAGTCATACCAGCTTGGGTCAAGCCAGATGTAGCATTTGTAGTAAATTATTCCATTTATCACATCTAGTATCTCCAACACTTCCTCTTTTGAAGGCATTAAGACATCAGCACATTCTTTGATGGACTTTCAACTGGAACTTCAGCATGTAAACTGGAAATAACAGTCTGCATGCTTTAGATACTGAAAATCTGCAATTCCAAACACTGACCAAGCAGCTTCAGTTGAGACAAGTTTGACAGCTCACCAAGCCTCTTGCTCACAGCTTCACTCTCATCATTCACAAGTTACAAGAGAAGATTATGTCTGTTTTTGGCAGCTTGCTTCTTCCTATGGATGATTTTGCAAGTCCTTTTCCAGGAGCTCTGCAAAGTTCATGTTTACTCCAGCTCCTTTCACTTAGAGTTCAGGTAGCACTTATTTTATTTGTCCATCTGCTTCACCTGTCCCTGCCATCAAAGATGCTGACACAGGGCAAGAACCATAACATGTCAAACTACTAAGGATTATTGGGGACCCAACCTATGGAACATATGGAATTGTATTTCAATTTGATCTGAGTTTAATCATTGCTCTTGCCACTCACATTTGCAGACTCTTCTGTTGCTAGTTCCTCCATACTTTCTGACATCCTTACTATCAATTTAAATCTCCTCTCTAGTGGTGAGTAGTGCTAACTTCTAGATACTTCCTAATAGTGATGGTTTAAAAAACCCCACTAAGTTATGCTACATTGGTTCCTCTACTCAATTTCTTATCATAACCTGCTTATATTACTACTTTTTTATTAGGCAACAGGTAACAGACATGGAAATACTGTTACTGAAAGCAAGAAGCAATTGTAGAATTCCTCTTCTAGTTATTATTGTTGGTTGTTCCCTGCATAATGCTTTAAAATTACAGTTTTCATGTCTATTAAATTATGAGTTTTATCATGACTGAAAGTGATGCTAAAAGCTTGCTGCTACTGACAGCAGCTTCCACCAGAACATTAGCTAGCCCTTAAGAAATCCTGGGTCTGGGAATACCTTAAATAATAAGGCTCAAGATTGAAATTGATTTAAAACAGAAGAGGATAGATCTCACATCCTGCAAGTATTTGTACTGCTGAACAGACACATTGCACTATTTAAAGGAATCAACTTCAAATGTTGCTGTTTCTATGCCAAAATGATCTAGGCATCTCTGTAGTCCACCAGGGCTAACAGAAGTCACAAAGTCAGGTAACCATGTGCACAGGGAAAGATTTTCTTACACAAATGACCACAGAACGAGTTGGATGCAAGCAATCAAACCACTGAGGTGGAAATCAAACCACCTTACTATGGGACCTACAGAAAGAAGCCATAGGAACAGTTTGCTTCTGAGAACTCTTCTCATTTCAGTTGCAATAGCTCTTCAGCCACAAAAAAAAGATTTTATTGAAAGCAAGTAGGATTAGGGGGATGATTTCATGTGATGAAAGGCAGGCAGAGCAGGTTTCCTCCTGTACTGCTGACAATTAGTCCAGATCACAAGACTAGCTGCTACTCAACAAGACATCTAGCAGTAAAAACATTCCTCATTGTGACCATCCAGATGTTAAATCTCTTGTTACCCTGGACACCTGCCACCTCTTTCAGATAGGACAACTGATGCTTCAGAGACTACAGGGGAAAAAAAATATTCAGAGTCAGCTTCAAAGACTAAGTAGCATAGGAAAAAGCAAATTTTACTATCACATGAATGATAGGCTAACTTTTCATCCTACAGGGAAGGTAGGCACAAAAAAAAAAGCAGAATTGTGACAGACCTAGAGGGAAAACCCTGTCAAGTGAGGTACAGTGATCCCACTGATGCCAGCAGAGAGAAGCAGCCCTCTTGGAGAAGAGGAAGAGCAATTCCCCATTCCCACAGCAGTGGCCACCAGCTCATCACTTCAGCTGACCCTTCCAGCTCCAGGACCAGCCCAGCTTGGAGAGGTCTCCTAGCAATCTCTGTGGGCAATGACCTCCCTTCTTTCACTGACCAGGAGACTATTTTGATTAGGATTAACCCTTGTAATGGCAGAAGTACAAACCTCTTGGCTTCTGACAGCAGTCTGAGAGAAACTCTTCTGTGGGGTTTGAAAAGGAAGACATAAGCCATGTCACTTGGCTTCCCAAAAGTATCTCACCTTCTTCTAATGAAGGATGACATCTTACTGTGCTACTGAAAACTGGAGGTTCTGATAAAACTGTTTCCTATTCTTAGTCTCTTCCTGAGCAGTTCTCTAAACATCTACTAAAGCTGCCAGTTTCCCAGCAGTAACCACTGGCCCAGGAGCAGTGTTCTGCTCCCCCAGTTGTTATGCTCCTGCACACTCTCCATCTAGTTGTCATGCAAAAATGCCAACATCTGTGGAATGATGGGAAAAAACCACCCCAATGTGGAGACAGTCTGTGAGTAATTGAGGCCAACATGGAGCAATGAGAAACTGCTTGAATCTTTGAGGCTAATTTGAGTTATAATCCCATTTTTTCTCCTAAAGGAAAGCCAGACACAGAAGGATTTGAATCCTTCCTGGCTTTAGCAAAGTAGGAGGTT
Organism: Galbula dea; assembly: GCA_013399015.1. Lineage (NCBI taxonomy): Eukaryota > Metazoa > Chordata > Aves > Piciformes > Galbulidae > Galbula > Galbula dea. The sequence continues at coordinate 181,006 of VWZX01010114.1, forward strand.
TTTGCAGATCTCACCTTCCAGAACAGCACAGGATAAACTGCCAGATTAGAAGTACTCTTCTTATACCCAAACTACTACCTGCTGCACTGAGCTGTTCTTTCAGCTTAGATCTAAACAGCTTTTGCACAGCAACCACAACTGTACCAACAACTGTTTGAGCCAAGTCAGACAACACCAATTCCTTTATTTCCATATAAGAGACTCAAAATTCATTGCTTTATAAACCACCTTCCCTTACCTATACTACAAGGGCTGCTAAAATTGTTCTCCAGTTTTAACAGACTGGTGAAACTTTAAATACTGAAGCAACAAGGCAACTATTTCCCCATTTTTGCAAGTATCCTAATTTGCAGCTTATTATTTCTCTTGAAATGAAATACCTCAGATCAGAAGGGACACCTTGATAGTTTGCTTTGTAGATTGTTACCAACCTTCCCCAAAGCATGGAACATAACTGGTCTTTATCCACTGTGTAAATCACACACTGAATTTAAAGCTAACATGGCAAATGAGTATTTTAAGGACAATGTGTTTTTATTCTTGAAAGAACTAAGAAATATGTTATGCATTTCCCTGAATTTCCTTAGACCAACCAGTTGCAGCCAGCAACAGTACAGTTTTCTTATGGTTATGGATGCTAAAGCCATGTCTGTTTCTGAGCCTTGCCACAGCAGATGGAGAAGAAAATCCCCAAGGTGACTCTGAGTTTAAATTATGAGACAGTTTAAGCTGTGGCCTGACCAAAAAAAGGCAAACTTGGCCTAGATCACAGATGAAGAACATTAGACTCTCTCCAGTTTAAGCATCCAAGTGGTTAAGGCACCAGAGAAATTGCTCCCATTTGCAGGACTTGGCAATTAGAATTGTCATAATGTTGGAGACTTCATACTCTGCTTCTTTTTTGGTCAGTTAAAATCCATACTTGAAAGTCTCTAGCTCAATCCTAAGGGCTATTTCAGAGAGAAGTCTTGCAGCAAGTGTTTGGACATCTTATTTTGTGACTGCTGATCTTTCCTGAGAGGCAGAAGATTTGAATTCTGTGAAGGAATTCCAACCCAGCTCACCAGGATCTGCATGGGACATTACATTAATTCAAGACACTCTAAAATAAAGTTGCAGTATCACTGGCTTGACCCTCCCAGGAGCCATCTATTGGGATTAAACATTGGGAGTCCCACTGTCTTCTGTAAAAATCTTGCTCCTTTAAGTGAGAAGAATGCTCTGGTCATGCTTTCTGAGAAGGAAACAATCTGTCTGGCACTTAGGTACAAGATGCATTGTTCTGCCCCATTCTGCAAAAGCCACAGGGGAAAGTGTACAGTGAGGGAACTGTAAACAACCACCCCTCCAAGTATCACCAGAGACATCCTGGTGTGTCTGTGGGATTAGACATGTGTTTGGCTCTCAGATTGAGGGATCTACATGACCTACATATAATCTAAATCCCATCTTAGGTATTCATAACCTCTTTTGGACCTTGATCCTGACCTAGGTTTTTATACTTCAATAAGCAACTGGAAGAACTCCTGATTACATAAATATATGCAAGCTGCTAAGGGTGAGTGTTTCAGAACACCCACAACAGATTGCACAGGAACTGAGTTAACACAGACACTGGATACAAAATGTAATGGAAAACAGACTTAGGAAAACACTTCATCTCCAGAAGCAAAAACACCTAACAAATTAAGGAACTTCTACATATGGATCATTCCTCATAAAGAACACAGAATCATTAAGGTTGGTAAAGACCTCTAAGATCAGCAAGTCCAACTGCTGACCCAACACCCCCATGTCACTAAATCATGTCACCAAGTGCCACATCTCTATGTTATTTGAACCCCTCCAGGGATGGTGACTCCACCACTGCCCTGGGCAGCCTGGGCCAAGGCCCAACCATTCTGTCAGGGAACAATTTTTCCCTAATATCTGACCTGAACCTCCCCTGGCACAACTTAAGGCCACTTCCTCTTCTCCTAGATGCTTTCTTGCTGGCAAGGTAAGGAGTAAGAAGAGATCCATGCTAGAATGGCACATGAAGCCCAGTGAGGATGAACTCATGCAGTCAGATTTAAAGACTGGGACACACAAGAGACATCACAAAACAAGCACTGCCCCCAAAGCTTAGCCTTTTGGGTTTGGTAACAATTCAGCCCCTGTGCTCACACACAGCCACCTGCCTGTTGCCTTGCTCTCTACCTTAGTGTTTTCCTACACAGGCAGCAAATCCCAGCCTGCTTTTGCAACACAAATGCATGAGATTAGTGAGTGCAGGAGCAAAGAGAATCAGTTGAAATCCTGTAAGACAAGTGAACAATATTACTTCACAAGTATGAAATCTGAGATCTCTTTGCCTTTAATTTAAAAAACCTGTACCTAATAATCACATTAAAGTCTGTTTGGCATGCCAGACAGCTTTTACTTCCTCTGTTATTTTTACAATTTCAGTGTCCTTTGTAGTTCCTGAAATTAATTTATGCCTTTCAGCAAATATTTTTTTCCCTTTTTATCTATAAATGTAGGTATTGTCAAGTACAATATATTTCTGTAATTTCACATCTAAGTGCTTTTGCTCCATTTTTGAGTTCAGCAAAAGCTGACAATCATTATTAGAAAGCTTCATAAGGCTTAGCATTTGTCAAATCAAACAATGTAATTTTTGCAGAAATAGTAGTCTTGAAACCCCCTTCCAGTCATTATTTATGCTACCTTAGAGTGCTCCTAGTGCTTAGGAACTGTAAACATAACTTTTGTATTTTGTTTTAAAATGTCAATTATATCCTTAAGAATTGGAGGACAGGAATGAGAACTAACCCTGGAGCAACAAATTTCAGCAAGGAAAATGGGTCAAAGAACAGATGTTTAGAGGATGAGAGAGAGCAGTGGTACAGGTAACCAGGTCAGCAGCCAGGAATCCTGATTAGAGTTAACTGAAGTCCATTTCCCTTTTATAATCAAAATACTTGAAAATCTAATTTATAACACCAGCCAACTGCAATAAAAATAGCTCAGAAAGCTGCAGCAGCTTTCAGTTGTGAAAGCAGTAAGAATTCATGACACTAAACCTGTTGAAAAGAATCTTTATGAGAAAAGACTGCTAACTCCACTATATGCACATATTAAAATGACAATTAGCAATTTAAATAATTAAAACATATTGCTAAAATGAGCACAACATAGCCTCATCTATTTTGGGTTGATTATTCACTGCCTGTTAAAAGATGTCTTCCTGAAGAGAGACAAGATAAACACATCCTATATATTAGAATCATAGAATGGCTGAGGTTGGAAGGGACCTTGAAGATCATCTAGTTCCAACCCCCCTGCCATGGCAGGAGAAAAGTTAAACAGGAGAAAAGTTAAAGTACTACCTGCCTGCACTGTGGCTGGAAGCTTCAGCTGGCTCTGAGAGGAATATGTTGCAAAGATATTGATGGTGGTGTCACAGGAGGCAGCAGAAACAGAAGCAGTAGAGGTGAATGAGCTCAGGGACACTACAGCATGGACATGGCTGTTTACTATTGGATTTTGGCTGGCACTTTCCCAGTGGTCTGTATCACATCCTGTGGATGTCCCTCTTTGGACAGGGAATCTGGCAGACACACCCACAGAGTGGCCTTACAGCAATTCTTATTTGTGCAGTATTTTGGGAAACAACAAATTAACCAACTTGCATTTCTACACAACTCCAATTTGGATAGGACTAGAGAAGACAAAACCTGAAAGAGCACTTGGTTAGGGATGACTGAATTTAAGAAGAGACAAGCTAAGGTATACTCCATGATTACCAACCACCTAGGGAAACTATCTGGCTTTAATTTTACATTCTTAAAAATGAGTTCACACATGCTTCCAATTGTAGGGAAGGTTTTACTTCCTTCCCCTTTCCTCCTAGATAGCTTGCACTTGCTAGTTTAGTCCCAGACCATATGAAGAGAAGGACCTCACCTCAGGCAGAATCACTCCATGGATGTTGTTTCTTGCAGATGTTTGGGTAACCTGTTCTTAAAGGCCTGCAAATATGGAGACACCACAACAGCTCATTCCACTGCTTCACCATCTCCACTGTAATTCTTTGCCCTTCAGTGTTTAACTCTGCATCCTGTGATATAATCTGAGGTAATTACTTTTTGAGCTATAAAACTAAAAGTGCACAAGGCCCTTTTCATAGTTTTCTTTTCAGGTAGTGCAATACTTACATCCTCAGTCCACATTTTCTTCCAGTTCAGCAACATGAATTCCTTCCCCATCTTCCCCTGTAGGTCACACTTTTGTGACCTATTATTCTCTGCATTCTCATTTGGACCTTGTATTGAATCATCTGTTTAAGTGCAATGCTGAAACCCAGACACAGACTAAGGCTGTGGATGCAGGTTTAGCATCCTCCTGCTGGTATCCTCTCAGTAAGATACTTGCCTATTGTACAACTTGCTAATTGTTGACTTGTATCTATCTCTCCCTCTGCTAAAAAGCAGGAGGAACTTGGGGACAAAGAGCTACCTCTGGCCAGTTGTTTGGCATTTCTAGCTGTGAACCTGACCACCACCTTGCTCTGTGTCCTTGCCTATACTCTCTAACCTTACTCTAGTTTTTGCATCTTCTTTTTCCAATTTATCCTGACCTTTCTGAGTTCTACTCATCTTCCAAAACACTTTCAGTTCCTCTTAGCTCTGCAAGATTTACATGTGCTCACCAGATTCTCAGGTATCAAAGTCAAGCTCTGGAAAAATCAAGGAAGAATTTTTCCAAGATGAACAAACCTCTCTGGAAATGAGTCAGACATGCAGACTTTTGGGGCCTTCCTTATATATGAAAAAGCAGTATTAAAGCTCCAAGCATTAGAAACTGCTTCATACTGTTCCAAAACTCATTAACCTAATGGATGAGGAAAGTTCAGAAAGATATTTGAAAAGCCCTCCAAAACAAATAAACTCACAAAACTAAACTTAAACAACACCATGAAGCTGAGAAGTTCACAAAAGCCAAGAACACTCTCCTCAAGTCACTTCATCCTGCTTAAAATTTGCCAGTGGAAATGAATCCAGTTTGATGTAGGAACTGACCTTTATTTTAAAAGGAAGAGTTTAAGGCAATTTAAAATGGAATTTCTCTGGGGTGGTTAGGAGTGAATTGCACTGATGCTCCTCATATATATGAACAGTTTTCAGCTTATTCTTTTAAAAGTCTCAAAATATTTTTCTCTCCTTTTTTCTTTCTGAGGAAGAAAGCTCTGAGACAGAAGCAAACCAGAGAGATCATTTTGGACTGGATTACTTTAAGATGTTTCTATTAACACCTCTGTAGCTAACCTACTATGACAAAGTGTTTCAGTGCTTAAAATCACACAGAAACAACCACATGCTACCTTGTCAGTCCTTTGTATTACAGTTCTCTAATTGTAAAAGGAAAACCAAGCCAGAAAGAAGCAGAAAGTGGTCTCAGGTTTTAAAAAGTATTTCCTGTATCACAGAAAATGCCAGAAAAAGTCAAACTCACCCTTGAATGCTTTTCAAGCTCTAGTGCCTTTGCCAGATAATGCACACTCCAAACTCTGACTTGACTGATGTTCAATCAGCTGTAGGCAAAGGATTCCAAACAGCACCTCAGACACCAAACTGTATCTCCCTGCACCTCTCCCAGTGGAAACACAGAACAGTTGTTTGGGCAGGAAACTCTGCCTGCATGTGCTAACAATCTTCTTCTGTGCACAAAGTGGAACAAAACCAGCAGCTTTTCCTGCAGCTTCAGTGTAACTTTTCTTACTCAGCTATGGTGATGCCCAAACAAAACAAGAATCTTTGCTGTGCATTCAGTTCCTGTTGCATGTCACCTTCAACCAATATGAAGGAGAAGCTCTACATCCTTTTCAGTAGATGAATGGCTGTATCTGAAGCAGTTCTCCATTTCAACATTCTGATACTGGTCAAATAATAGTTTGAGATCCAGAGAAGTTTCCAGGCAGCTTTTAAGTGTTTCCTCTTAAACCCTAATCGCTGCAGCTCCGTGCAACGTGATGATAAAAGTAGCAGGAACTCTAATAAGCAGTGTGTCAGGAGAGCTGACCTAGCATTAGCAGCAGTTGGAAATCTTCAGAGAAGCAAAAACTTGTGTGGAGAGCACTTACATTAATCATACAGTTGGAGGTCACTGGAAGTAAAAAGGATTGTACTCAGACCTTTCTCCACATATTAAAATGCCTGAAAAATCCCTTTTTTTTCCTACAAGAAAGAGCTCTTAGAACACACCCCTTCCTTTCATTTCTCTTTCCAGCATGTTGCTCAAGACTTACCATGCAATGGAAGAAGCAAGTAAGCTTTGATTTTTCTTTCCAGTACTGGATGTGTGCAAGTATGGTAGCCAAATATATTAGGCAAAGGATTCTTCATAAAGACTGTTTTTACATCTGTGCTAAGGAAGAAAGCAGCAAACAGGTGCAAAAGGCAATCTTAAGGCCCTGCTAGTTTTGTGATGGTTCTGCATGGAACCATTCTGCATGGAACCATTCTGCATGTTTGTATTATCAGTATCATGCAAATTAATCAGGTTTTCCAAAGCAATCTCAAAAGATCTCTCTCAAACACACTGCATACTACAGCAAGCCAAGAGAAATATTTTCACTGCATCTTATTGATAAAGTCACTGCACTCCAGTAGGATGAGTACTTCAAGGAGTATGATGAGCACCACTAAACAATAAACAAACCAATCTCATTTGCAGAGCAGGTTAGCAACTTCTGGCTTACACCCCCTTATTTGCAAATCATGTGTGGTGTTCTAAAATGGCAAGAATGCAACTGGTTTGTTTTCTAGTCCATGTGAACAGCAGACCTGTACAGATGCATTAAATCTCTTAAAAATAACTTCTAAAAATCTACTTTTGTGATTATATCAACAAGGGAAAGAAATAACAGAACACTTAAGAAGTATGCAAATTGCTCCAAAGGCTATAATGGGTTGTGTTTCACTCTATCCAGAGGCTTTGTTTCCCATTATTTAAGATAATTCCTGAAATATAATAAGGAACATCTAATCTCAAACCCTACATCAACAGATTTCAACATTATTCTCATTAACCCCTCCAAAGCCTATAAAATAGGGTCAGCTGAAAGGGCTTTCAAATGGTCCTCAGCAGACACTACATCATGTCCTAGTGATCTATTGCTTGAAAAGGAAAAGTCTTTTACAGCCTGGCCCCTGAGGGGTTTAAGATCATAACACTTAAAATCTGTAAGTATAAGCTGTCTTTGATATCTGCTACAATACAATAAAATATGAATTAACAAGGATATTAATCATTTTACACAGTATCATTAGTAACCATGCTCTAATCCAGAAAAAAGGGACTAAACCAGTCTCATATGTAGAACTCATTTTCAAGTTAGTAAAGATATTGCAGTTTAATTAATGGAAACCACCTATCTAAACACATTAGCTCATCTATGTTTTTTAAGGACTGGCTGGAAACAGAAATGGAATCTTTAACCGAGGCACACAAACATTTGCTTGCAGGGAGAGGAGCACATTGTTTTGCTGTTATTGGGCTACAGTAGCTCAAGTTGGAAGCCCCAGAATCCTCCATCCAGCTGATCAGTTACAGCTGTTAATTGTGGAGGGAGAGAGCCTGGCTGACATCTGCTTCTTGCATAGTTAGTTAATGGTTCACTTCCAGGTCCTAAAAGGATTGTAGCCTCTCTCCAAAGACAATGTCGGCCCCAGATACGTCTGCCTCCTGCACTGCCTGTCTTGTTCTGGTTTGTCACTCTCTATACAATGCAAATCTGAGTGAACTCACATCTGCCACTGATCGACCCAATTCGTGAGCAATCTTTTCCCATCGACCTGGGGTCCCCCCTGGGAACTTAACCATACTTCTTGTCAGCTGGCTGAGGTCCTCCTCTGTCCATTCCGGTGCCTGTAAAACATTGGTAAAACATTCATTACACTGGGAGATGGGATGTATTTCTGTGAGGTAATACACTGAAAAAAACCTTCAAACAAATTACTCAAAGCACGTTAAAAAAGCTAATAGGTTCAAGTAGCTGTGTACCACCTCCCTGTGCTGTTACCAAACCTGCATAAAACCAGACCAGCAGGAAGATATTAAAAATCCTTAACACTCACAATAAAGCATTTTGTGTCTTGTACACACCAAGGCATTGGATTTCCATGAACATTTATTTATACAGTCTGCACAACACTCTAAAATGCAGTAAAGGTGAAAAGCAACAACACTTTTATTAAACATGAAATCACAATTTAGGATGCAAAATTTCAGACATTTCTCTAATTGCACAGGTAAGACCCTTCAGCAAAGACAAAGAAAAGATGCTTATTTTACATTATTCCATTAAAAAAGCGCCTCTAAATAGAGCAGTCATTTTAGCTTGCTGTCCCTGTAATCATCCTATGGTTTAGCATTCTGGGATGATTCAGGAATGAAATCTGTTGATTCTAATATTCCATTAAGACTATTAGCCAGCACCCCTCCCCCCCCAACACACGGTTACACCACAAAACCAAACAGGATGCTTCTGCTACTCAACAACCCAAAGATGTAACAATGTTTTGCTCAACTACACGAGCCAATCTGTTAAAAATAGCTGCCTCCATAACGGCCAGATACCAGCGAACAAAGCAAGGAGCACCCAAGGCTAGCAGCGTAAGGCACGAAACGGTGCCTGCCCCCGCAAGCATCCCTGACCTGCGGCACCTTCGGCCGCGACCGCAGAGCCCAATCTTTGTTACCGTCAGCAGCTTGCCATTTTCTTTATTTTTTAAGGAATTCTTTATGACATACCTCTTCTAATCACCATTTCCGATAATGAACAGGCACATATCAAGCGGTTTGCATTACAGAGCCATCAGCAGAGAACAACAGTCAGAGGTGAGTGACCCCAGGGACCATCTCCACAACTACAGCAAAGCTTCTCCCTGACACTAATCCTGCCTGTCATTCTCCCACTGTGCTCTAACCACGCTGACATCCGCCTGCCGCACTGCCAGCTTAACGGGGCCCTGCCTGACTTTTTACTGTCTCCCCCAATCAATGGTTCAAGCGTGCTCTTTTCACCATGTCCAAATGGCAGCTTCACTCATAATCAAAGTGCATTGCTCCCGTTAAAGGGCTTCCCGAAAGGCTCCACCATTTGCATTCATTTGCAAAGCAAACTACTTTTATTCACTTTGTTCTGCTATCAAGAGTGTTCCCTGAAGCAGATAAATTGGCATAAATACAACCTGCCACTTAAAAGACAGTAAATAATAGCCAATAGTAGCAAGGATTTCATCAATCGTCCTAGTTTGGGTCCATGTAGTCCTTTATTCCATGCTGAAAGCCTCAGACATTCATATTCGGATACTTTTTAACACAACTGTAAAATGAATTATCTAGGAGGATTCAAATCCAAGACGCCTAAAGATCTCACACATACATTACATCTATTAGCATACAATTACACCCTGGCTTACAGAAGAAATGGGAAATACACAGGAAAATCTCCACATTGGACAATAGCCTTTTTACCTGTATTACACAAGCTAATACACTCCACATATATATTATACTCCACAGACTTATTATCCTGAAATTTCTCAGAGATTTTTAGAAGGGAAGATTTGGGGTACTTAGTGTTCCACTTACACAAGTTTTCACTGCTGTAATTTAAATACTGAATTCTTCTAAGATTTTTGGTTAAAAGCCTTTTGTTCAAAAACCAGTCAAATTTCCTACCTCAAAATTAGCCTTAATAGGCAGTTTACTGTCATTTTCTATTTCATTTGTATTAAAACTTTGTCCTGGGTTTTTGTTGGCTTGGTTTTGGGAGTTTTTTTGTTGTTGTTTTAGTTTGTAAAGTAAATTCAGAGCCATTCTCTCTTACCATGTCCAAAGCATATCCAAGCAATTACACACGGAACTCAAATGATCTTTGCAGTGATGTACACACGTCGGAAGCTTTCTAGTGAGTTTTATTTTCAGACTGTTTCAAGTAAGCTTTGATTTTCCTATGTGCTCACAACTTTATCATCATTTGTAGATATTCCAGAACTCATTTTCCAAAATAAGGATCAAAACTCCAATCCTTGTGCAGATCTGTAGCTAATTACACAGCTAACTCACAGCACAAGAATTCAGCAGCTGCATTAAAATATCAACTTGTTAATCTTATTCCAGGATGACAATTTTAGAATGTGAAGATCTAAAACATGTATAAATTTGGGAAAATCTTTGAAAAAGCTTGCAGAAAATCCACTCTGGACCACAAAAAGCTGTGAAAGAGCTTTTGTGAATTTGCAATTCCTCAGCAACAGTTAATTGTGTCTTTAGATGCAACAGCGCCTACTGTGATCCAACTACTACAAGCAGCTACGAGGGTGGTCATGGTGTGAATGTATTCTCCCTGTTCTAATCTGTAGCCAACTGTAACTGTGAGAGTCAAATGAATGCATAAACATACTGCTTTGTCACCTAAAACCATGTGTGTCCAATATTACTGAAACTCTGGGCCAAAATTCATCTCTCCAGTAAAGCAATGGAAGACGCCACATGGTGAGGGGACAGCTGTTGTTACTACACAAGCATTCAGATTTTGCATCAAAAAAGCCCCATTCTGGGATTAACTCCCCATCCTGAATACAAAATTAAAAGTACAGAGTTATGGTCTACAGTCTTTAAAATGAAAAAGAGCTACAAGCACAGCTATAAAAAATTCATAGCATTCCCATAAACAATAATCCTTTACCATGGTTCATCATACAGAGCGGGCAGGACTGAAGGATTAGTTCACCCAAACCACTATGCACCTTCTATAGAAAAGAAATATGAATGTGGTTTATTGTTTAGCATCATTCTCACATGTGCATCTGCACTTGGCAATTCCATACCACCTCTTTCAGCATGACAAGAGTTTTACAGTATTATGAGTCTTTAAAAACATGAGCAACTCCATTTTCAATCCCAACCAAGCAAATTTTTAGACAACAAAGCATTTCTTTTCAAGAAACAATCTGACATGTTAACAGGCCTAGACATGTCCAAGTATAAAAATATACACCCTTTTATTGATAAAATTGGAAGTTGCTAGTATTTAAGAGTTCATAAAAAACTTCTAGAGTTATTCATATTGACTTGACAATATGAGATAATTAGACTTTGTTTAGATTACACTTTAGCTTTAGAGTGTTTCTTCCTGTAGATCCAATTAAATATCATTGTGGTAAGGAAGTTTGGCTCAAGTTTTCATTTTAGCTAGGTCTTTGTGCTATGCTCCATCTAATTTTGGTGATTCAATGATTTGAGCATGTCTACCTTGCAAATAAACCATGAGGTGGCACCTATCTAAAACTACCTGTGCACACATTTGTAGCACAAGGCTTCTAGTAAAATCCCAGCTAGATTTTGCAAATTTAACATGCAAACATGTGGTGTCTCCATCCAAGTAACTGTAAGAACAGAATGCAGAAGTTTTCCTGATTAACTTTCTTGTCCATTATGTCTTATTTTTCTTATAATAGTCTTAGTTTCTTGCTTAACCTATAAGAAGTCTGAAGGTAGTCTTGTTTTATCAAGTCTAACACACATCTGGCATTGTGATCCAGCTGCTGCTCAACACTAAGGCTCTGCTAAAGTTCTAAAGATCTTTTGTAAAGCTCTAAAGATCTGCTAAAAGGTATTAATGATCTGAACTCCTATTCAAAGCCACATGTTCATATAGCCCTTTGGTCCTTCAAAGCTCTTACTCAAATCCAGCTTCCACTAGCAGGGTTTTCATTAAGTGAGCCAACACAAACAAGGACAGCTAGACTGTCTCAGAGCCATGGTCAAGGGGAGTCAGTAAGCTCATCATCTGCACTCAGGAAGTGCAGCTGCAAAGAACTTTACTGCATACTTTGTGATAACAAGAATTATGTTTATCATTCATTGTTTCCAGGGATGAGCAGGGACCATATGCAGACACCAACAGTAAGAGGAGGGCAAGCATAAAGGTTACCTACACTTCCCTTAATATTTTCTCAGACTCCAGTAACTCTCAACTCAAGGAATTTCTCTAGACTGATATATTTTATCTATTTAAGTAACACTCAATGAATCTGTCTTTCAATTTTTTTACCTCTGAGTCTCCTCTGAAACTACATAAACTTTCTGGATTTGCAACTTTATTAGTTGCACACATCTGCTACCCATTAAACAAGGAACCACCTTATTTTCTCTGCTTTGAACCTGGCTCCTGATAGCTTTGGTGACACCCAGCTCTTGGCTTTGAGTGAAGAACCAGAAAATAGTCTACACTTACTGACTTCCATGTAATTTACAACTTTGTTCAAAACATCCCTTCATAGCATTCCCCTGGAGGTTGTCTCTTCCTGGCTAAAGAGTCCCAAACTCCTCAGCTGGTTTCTCATGTAAAAGCTACTTCATACATAACACTGCCCACAATGACTCTTTTCTAAGCCACCTGCAATTCCATTATAACCAACCTCTTTGAAATGAGGTCTGCCACTGCACACAGCAGGATCCATCCTAAGGATTCTCCTGGTTTGCTCTCTTTTCCTTTCTTCCCAATTTCTAACATTTGCACTGGTTTTCAGAAAGATCCTGAGCTGATGTCTTCAATGAAGCCAGCACTGGTAAGATCCTAAGATCTCACTCATCAAGGATCACGACTGGCTCAGAGCTCATCATCTTGTGCATGAGGCCACAGCCAATTAATTAATTAATAGTTGCATCACATACTGGGAAGTTTTTCTGCCATCTTGTTGCCCAAGCAAACTCAACATCACTGTGCAGTTCTTCTGTGTCTGTTCTCATCTTTACTATTGCAAATAATACTATAATTGATAAACTCTCTCACCTCATCTTTTAACCATACTATCATGTTCCCTATTGCACTGAGAAGTACAATTCCCAGCAGAAACTCAGCCAGACTCCACAGCTAACCTTGCTTTACCAAAAGATCTATTTATTTCTACCCTCTATTTTCCATCTTGTAGCTAATTATTTACATGGGAAAATATCTTTCCTCTTACCCCAGGACTGCTTTCTTTCCCTAAAAGTCTACAGGAACCCCATGTTAAACCCTTCTGGAAAACAAAGTTCTGTTCTTTATTTCAGCTTCTGATAGTTAACCCTAAATAGATGCCAGTAAAAGTCCCTAAATAACACTGACCACAAACAAACAGAATGACACTCAAGAAAAGAAACAGTTAACTGAATTGTTTAATCTTTAAAGTTTCTTTGAAGTCTTAGTTGCACATCCTCTGGTACCAGTAATTTCAGTAATTTGATCTTAAACAATATATTTCATAGGTTTAAAAGATCATTAGAGTTTAATTTTAGCATTTTTCAAAGCAACATGTAAATATGAAGGTACAACTAATTATCTTCTATCATAAGCTTGTCAAAATATTAACCTAATCATAATAATTGTGTTTATACTATTCCTCATGCAAAACTGCCTTCAGCATTAGAATAGTAAACTGTACACATAAGTAGACAACAGCTCTTAGAGAAGCACAAGACCCCAAGAATAGAAGCATGAAGTTTCACCTGCCTCACTTAGGTCTTCTAACATGTGCAGCAGCAAATATCATATATATCGTAGAATGGTTTGTGTTGGAAGGGACCTTAAAGATCATCTAGTTCCAACCCCTCTGCCACAGGCAGGGGTGCCACCAACTAGACCAGGTTGCTCTAAGCCCCATCCAACCTGGTTTTGAACACTGGGAGGGATGGGACATCCACAACTTCTCTGGGCAACTTCTGGGCTTTTTTTCCCTCCCAATTAAGCAGCTATCTTCACTTTTTCATCAGAGACATGAGTAGCTTCACTGCAGTAAATGGGTATATTTGAGATTCTTCCACCAGCTACCATATTGTTTCTCCACAACTTCAACAAACTTTTTTTACAAACTTCAAGCAGTCTGTTAACCCATCCCAACTGCATATTAAAAATGGGTTTGAAACATAAAAAGCTAAAGATCTTAAGTTGACTTTGAGAGTTTAAGCAGATTAGAAACCAAAATGCAAGTCTGTAACTGTATAATGTCAATGTAACAGCTCCCCCATGTCTTTGGGAAAGCAAACCCAGTTGCCATCTATTCAGGAACAGCAGCTAAAATCTTTATTTTCAAGTACATTTCACAGCTAATGCAGGTGAAAAGGGAATTATTCTTCAGCTTTCTCATCCCTAACCTCTGAAGATATGTAGTTACATACATACATATATATATATATGTATATATTCTGCTTAGTTAACCTCAGCAGGAAACCAGACTGAGGAATACTGTCCCCACTGCCACCTTCAGCAGCATTCCATGGTGCTGCCAGGTTATTCCTGGACTTACAATAAGCTATAACTTAGCACTGGAAAATGTGTGTACTTGCAGACAGACAAAAAGCTGGGGGGGAGGAATTGGAGAAGTTAAGAACCAGCTACATGAAGCTGTAAAATCTCAAGTAATGCCTATATTCAGAAAGTTGCAGATACTCTAAAACCAGGGATGATTGGCTATCTGACAGAACAGGTAGCAAACTGACTTCCAAATGAAGCCCTGGATGAGCTACATCCTAACAAGATCATTGCTGTTATAGGAGATTCATCCAACAGCTTTGGCTTTCACTTCTAATCCTGTTCACACTCCTATCCCCAGCTACCTGAACATAACAGACTAACACATCTCAGCAGTAGGCCATGAGCACTCAGTTGTTAATTTATTCCAAGTTTAGGCTGGAGAATGCCTCAAAGTCAGTGAGTTTCAGTGCACTAAAGGACTTGGAGGGACTTGGGTTCAGACAGGAAGAGCAAATGCTAACCCATTCCAATATGGAGCTGGTTCCATAGCAAGCTCCCTCTAGTATTAACACAAAACCAGTTTAATCAGGTATCTGCAATGCATCCAACTCAAATATTTTCTGTTTTAAAAGGGAGCTAAAGTCAAAAAGTGATAAAGCATCTGTCTCCAGTAATACACCCTTGGAAAAGGCTGCTGCTCTGCAATTAATGTTTTCACACCTTAGGTTCTACTATGCTTTGATTCCAGACTTAATAGGAAGCTTTAACTTATAGCCATTAACATGACCAAGTACATGCCAGAAAGTTTCAAATCCCTATCTACATCACCACAAAGCAATCTGAATATTCCAGCTAGGAAACAGGTGATCTTTTTTAAAAACACCATGAAAAATAATTAGAATTACAACATATTGTTATGGCTTTTAAAATTAAATTGTTCTGTCATGTTTAAATAAAACCCAGCTTATTTTGTCCTTTCCTGTTTGTCCTTACAACAAACCATATGGAGGGGGAAAAAGGTTATTTCTTGCTGCATTCTCAAAACCAAATCTCCTTATCCATCATGCAAGCCAGGGGAAAAAATGTCAAAATTAAATGCTTCATAAATAGAATATTAAAATTACTATTTAAGTCAATGTAACTGAACAGAAATTAAAATGTAGTTTTTAATTGCATATTACAACTTAAATGGTAGCACTTAGCAGAAAGTGTTAACTCATTTATTTTTTTAATTGTTAGCTGCCTCATTGCAATTGTTTTAACAGAGAAAAAAGTGAGAAGCTCTTCAGTAAATTCGATTGTAGGACACTCAGGCATGTAGATCAAATCAGCTCCAGGTTGAATGGGTAATTAGGTTTGGCCTGGGATACATTAATGGGGAGACAAATTCCCAAAGAAAGGCAATAAATGGGGTTTGGTTAATTCTCTCTCAAAACACCACTCTATTTTTGAATGCAGTTTGAAAAGTATTTCCATTTGATAAGAGAACATGAAGCACAGAGGTCAATCAATTCTTTAGGAAAAGAATGTAGTTACTTTGATAAACTTCAGTGAGTGAGTGCATAGGGGAGGAGTCCTCAACAGACTGCAGGTGGCAATTGTTCTTCATAATTACTTGATGCATTAAAAACCTTTGGCCATGCTGTTCAAGTCACTAGAGAGGATGAGCCCACAAACATGCAGATACATTAATATCTATGATTAGCCTTTATTAGTAAGGAGTGTTTCCTAGCAAGGCCTCTGAAATACTAAGTAGGCTAAGCGAGTGTCAAATACATCCCAGCACTGGGCTGATGCTCTAATCCACTTCAGTGTAACATGGCATGGTATGGGTATTTGGAAAACATTAACATATGGCATTAAAAACATTCAATACTTTAAATCATCCTCAATCTCACAGAGAGTATCATAATGAACAAGATATTACTGCACAGCTAATCCTACTGAGTGTTCCATAGTGTTGTCCTCTTCTGTCCTTTGTCCATCTCTTTTGTCTTGCTCCCTGGCACACTTTCTCATAGAGAGATCTGATCTCAATAGCTTTTGGATTTGTTTTTAGTAACCTTGGTCTGTTGCTGGCAACCTGTTTCTCCTAATTTCATTCACCCAAAACAGCTAATCCAAAATCAGGGGGTTTTATTTTCAACTGTCTCCATCAAGTATTCCAACACCACAGTTAATATCTAAGTAACATTCTTCCTTCCACATCAAATGCAGCTAGATTCTTTCACTGGCAAAGCTCACTTGCTCTGCCAGTGATCAGTTATTCCCTAAGACAGTGGGGATATCCTGACCCCTTGATTTTTAACTTGAATGCAGGAGGTACTCTGCATCCCCAAAATGAACAATCACAGAGAAATTATCTCCAGCAGTGGTATTAAAAGATTTCTTCTATGCTCAGGCTCATGAAGTTAGGTCTATCAGTACATTCAAACCCAAAGGAAAAATGCAGCACCCTTCAAATATCCAAAGCTGACAAAATTCTGCTAAGCAGAATACCAAAACTTAAAAGATTTGGTTTTAATATTCAAGTTCTTTTTGGTAGAGACAAAACCAGAGAATGGTATCTAGCCTGCAACCTAACATGTTATGAATTTTGGTTACAAAGGGGAAAAAAGAAAATGAAAGAAAAGCAAAGATCTGCTGTCTCCCCAGGACATACCTGCAGGAACCAGAGTCCATATGTATTTAGGGCCCTAAATGGGCTACCTGGAAATGCTGTGAACATGGCCCACACTAAACTACACTTCAGTTCTGGTTTCCAGCATCCAAGCTATCATGTAATACCATGGGGGGGGTGTGGAATGGAGAAGTTGTCCTTAATTCATAAAAACCACATCTGTGATGGCAACCTTGAGCAACTACAGTCCCAACAGAACCTCCAATTTCAAAATTGTTAATTACCATAAAACAGTACATGTGTAATTAAAAATAAGGATAACAATACTTAAACTGCTTCACATATAAACATGGAATCTGCCTGTCCAATTCTCAAATATAACTACAAAGCCTAGGCTAATTATTAAAAAAACCACAAACCAAACCAAAGTTAGCCTTTGTTTTTCTCATATGCACAGCTTTTCCTGCCCATAATTTGCAGCCATTTGAAAATGCACCATTAATGTTAGTCTCACTCTTCCTGCATTCATTCTCTCTCTACTGGGCAAGTCTTTCAAACCAGGGCAATAAAGAAAAAGCCCCAGGCAGTAGAATCTTGCTGATACTGGTAGATAGCCAGTCAAAACCACCACAGTTAAAAAACCCAAGCACACCCTCACCAAGTTACTAACTTACTACCTAGATTCTCTGTTGACATTATTTTCTTTACAGAGCTGCTGCAACCCCATTTCCAATTACTAGTAACAACTAGCAAAGAGTAAAAATTGCAGTGCTGCATCTCCTGTGTGTCTGTGTTTAGCTGTATCTGGGGCTAAACTGCAGCAGTTGCTCTAACACCTGATGACTCCTCCCCAGCAGAGAGATTGGGAAAAGGAGAGGAAACCCATGGGTTGAAATGAAAATGGATTTAATGAAACAGCCAAATTATTACCAATGCCAATATAAAGTATATAAAGTCATACTTAGCTCAGCAAAGGAGAAAAGGAGCAGAAGCAAGAGCAGGAACCTCCTGTGTCCTTAGCAAGCTTCCCCCTTTATACTGTGTTATTTATGGTATGGGATACACCTGTAGCTAACTCAACTCAGCTGTCCTGGCTGACTCCAAACTGCTAACAGCCTGCAGCCCATGGCTGGTCTAGGATTGTGTCCCAGCAAAACCTGGACACTGTGTTCATTTGTATGTATCCTAGCAAAACAGCAAATCCATGCACATAGTTTCTCTCATTATTAGAAAGAGAACACCAGCAGGAGATGGGCAGAATGCTGATGGTCCCTAAAGAGGTCTGTGTAAAAAATCTGATGCTACACAACACATCTGCTACTTGTGAGTATCTGTATGTTGTAAATGTATGTTTATTTTGTGAAAGTCCAAGGGCTGCAGCAAACCACAGAATTTCCTTTCAAAGAACAGTACGCAGCTGCAAATGATAGGAGAACCTCCACTCCTTCACAATTTACATCCCAAGGATAGTCACCATATCTAAGAAATCCTGCCTTTCTGAAATTAGGGGAAGTGCATTACCAATATGAGACACAAACCTCAACTGCAATAACCATCTCTCATACTGTGCCATTATTAAGAGTGCTCTTCTCTTCTGCAGGTTTAGGTAAGTAATATATTATCCACTAGCATTTCATAAAGAATGTTCAGGCTAAATAATTTGTGTCCCAATTAAAAGTGTAGTTATGTGATGGGTTGACCCTGGCTAGATGCCAGGTGCCCACCAAAACCACTCTATCACTCCCCTCCTCAGCTGGACAAGGGTGAGCTAAGATAATGGCAGGGAGAGATCACTCACCATTTACTGTCACAGGCAAAACAGACACAACCTGGGGAAAACTAATCCTTCCCCAAGCCCCTTTCCTTCTTCCCAGGCTCAACTCCACTCCTGATTTTCTCTGCCTCCTCCTCTCCAGCAGCGCAGGGGGATGGGGAATGGGAGTTGGGTCCAGTTCATCACAGGTTGCCTCTGCCACTCCTCCCTCCTCGGGGAGAGGACTCCTCACACTCTTCCCTTGCTCCCCAGTCTCCTACCAGGGAGTCCTCCATAAACTTCTCCAGTGTGAGTCCTTCCCACAGGCCACAGTTCTTCACAAACTGCTCCAGCATAAGTCTCCTCCATGGGGTACAGTCCTTCAGGAAGAGGCTGTTCCAGTATGGATCCTCTGGGGAGGTCACAAGTCCTGCCAGCAAACCTGCTCCAGCATGGCCTCCTCCCTCTCCATTGAGCCACAGGCCCTGCCAGAAGCCTGCTCCACCACAGGCTTCCCATGGAGTCACAGCCTCCTCTGGGCCGCAGGTGGGCCTCTGCTCCACCACTAAACCCCCTGGGCCACAGGTGGGCCTCTGCCCCACCACTAGCCTCCCTGGGCCGCAGGGGAACAGCCTGCCTCACCGTGAGTCCTCACCATAGCCGCAAGGGGAATCTTTGCTCCAGTGCCTGAAGCACTTCCAGGATCCTTCACCACCCTTGGTGTCTGCAGAGTTGTTTCTCACCCCTCTTTCCAGCTGCCATTTTTTCCTCCCCATCTTTTAAGTATGTTATCCCAGAGGCACTGCCACCACTGCTGATGGGCTTGGCTTTGGCTAGTGGCAGGTGTGTCTTGGAGCCGTTTGGCATTGACTCTGTCAGACTCAGGGGAAGCTTCTAGCAGCTTCTCCCAGAAGCCACCCCTGTAGCCTCACCATCAGTTGCCATGCAAACCAAGCACAACTTAACTTCAAATATGGACCCAACTCTTCATGTAAGCAGAAGACAACTGCATGTTTAACTGTGCTGAACTGAGGGTTTGAGGACTACAGATGGTATTTTGAAGATTCTATCCTGCCTGTCAAAAACTATACAGAAAATGGCTAATAACTAGATTGAGATTCTCCAAAATAATTCTAAGTGGCAAAATGCTTATATCAGTGGTATGAAATCATTTCTTGACAAGGCAGAATTCCATATTTGTTTTACTGGGAAAACAAGCCAAACACCTCTCCCATGGTTCAGCTGATTTTTAGTCACTGGAGCTCTCCCTAGATTACAGTTTGACTGATTTCTATAAATAAATTTGATCAAACTCTACTACAGTCATGGCCTCAGGAAGAAAAGGGAAGCAGCAACACTGTGCATTGTGAAAGAAGGTTTGATGCTGAATCTAACCAGATTTTAATTGGTTTGTCCAGAAAATTAGCTATAGAAGCATCAATATTTATTTACATTTATAAATTAAAACGAGGTTTCTTTGAAGCTAACTTCATTCTCCAATTTAAAGATAGCTGCACTCATATTGAGAAAATTAAGTATTTTGTAGCAGTCTGCACTTTTCAAATTTACACTGGAAAGCTGACAAGAGCAGCAGTGAACTCTGCTACAGAAGTAGGTGCCATCAACTGTAAATTCTTTCTGATCTCAAGGTGGATCCTGTGTGTTATGGTTTGGGCTAGGCTGTGTGTGGGGGCTGGGAAGAGCCCTTAAACCCACCACACTGTGAAAATCCCATTCCAGGGATATTTATTGTCCTTGCCTCTCATTTATTGGCAAAATTCTGAGGATTCACTGTGTCAGTGCTGGGCTGCTCCCTTCTCCCTCCTGCTGGATGGGCAGGAGAAACTGGGGCAAGGTCACAGTCATTAAGCAGCTTTCACATCTTCTTCCAGCTTCTTCCCCCCTTCTTTATGCAACTACAGTCTCCTCCTTCTCTCTTCCTCTTAGAGTTGAGACAGGATTGGGAGGTGACAAGGAGGGAGCACTGCCAAGGAAAATCAGAATTTCCACCACCACCCCAACCTCAACTGGGCTAAATTGGAGCAGGCTCATCAGATGTTCTCTCTCAGGCTGAGAAACAAGCCCCATGGGAGGAAAACTAACATTTACAAAGGCACTGCACAGCTTCTTGCAAATTTCTTAAGATGGGCATCAGTTCAGGCTAGAAGAGAAACTCCCAGTCACAAGAGTCAGATTGCCAGTGGTTGACTGGGAAACACAGAGTTCCTCTTTCTCCTCACAGGTACAAGGTTTCACTTATGTCAACTATCATGTCCTTCTGGGCTAGACAACTCTCATGTCAACCTCAGAATGAAACAGGACTCCAGACCTGAGGTGAAGTCCAACATGAGTCACAGAAGTAACTACAACAGAGCTACTACATAGTCCCACTCTGCCCCAGGGCAGGTGTCTAACAGGTCACAGTGCTGCCTGGTGCAAATACAGAGTTGCATTTTAAATGTATTTGTCCACACAGGTTAAAATCTTGCACAATTAATTTCAGCCACTGGGTGGTTTCCAATGGACAGTCTGAAAAACCTGAGGACTACATCTGGAAACCACACATGTCACCCTAGTGAGCCTGAATGATGGCAGCAAGTCACAGCAATCACTTCTGGAATACAGATTCAGCTGAAAAACTACTGACAGCTAGAAACTGACACCACAGCACTGAGAGCATGGTACTGAAATCAGGCTGCTATTCTTGTCTGTACACAACAAGAACCTATGCTACTCTTTCATTACACACAGAAGTTTAGAAACTCCATCAAGATCAGGAAATATCAAGCAAATATCCACTCTGTGTCCTTAATCCAATACATATGCATGGCTGTTGGGTTTTTTTTAACCAGTATATAAGTGTTTATCTAACATATTGGTACTATCTTTAGGGAATGTCCTTAGGGAAATACATACATACATACATACATACATNATTGTAGTTGTGCCATGAAACATATTGTTTCCAAAAAACTTTTCCCCTGGCTGACATATCAAATCATTTCTCTACATCTTTTAGCTGCTTTTTAATATTCTCCTTAAAGGCTCATAACATAACTTTCCTCCTTGGATAGATTACAACACCTCTCTACTCAAACTAGTTCTAGCAAGCCTGAGCATGGCACATTTGAGAGCAGAGTATTATTGAATTATATATTCTATAAACACACCATTACTTTCTATAAATACAAGAATAAAGAAAGTTTCCTATGCTTTGTTAGCCTATCCAACCTAACTAACAGGCTGAAGAGAAAGGCAGAAAAGGGAATACATCCATTCCACATTCACATAGCAGTTGTTCAGTTAGCATTTGGTCACAGACTTTATATATTCCTGACCTATTTTAGGCAAAACTCCAGAACTCTTGGCTGGATGCTTACTTTGTTCTTCCTTAAGAAAAGTTGAGGATTAAAAACATTGCATGTCTAGTACTGAAGGACTGCAAATGAAATTAGATCTTGGAACCTAATGACTTGACAGTCACAGCTCAAAAGCAGAGAGGTCTTATTTTAAAGAAGTGGGTCATCCTCTTCAAGGCAAACTCAATCATTTAACAGTTTTTCTTTTTCCAATCACATTTATTCTTTCCTTAAAACTATTCAAGTCCACAGTATAGTCCATAGAGCCTTAAATATTTGAGAGAGAAGCATGAAGAGAAGGTCATCATCTGCACTTAAGAAAAGAATCACAGAATGTTAGGGGTTGGAAGGGACCTCTGGAGATCACAGAGTCCAACCTAGAGCAGGCAAAATGATCCTTCAAGAGGACAGAAATCTACTGTTTTTAAATAAAATAATAATTTTTAAAATGGCTAGAAACATGCTAAATACACCAATTTGCTAGAACTAGACTGCTCTGGTTCAACAATCATGCAAAGAAACAAAAAGACTAGCCAAAAACCCTACAGAAGTATTGGCTCTCAAGTCTGACACTAGAAAAATCCCCAGTTTTCCTAGTTTTCTTTTGTTAATCAGGTTAACTGACTTGGTGGCTAGTGAAGAGGAACACAAAGAGCAGAATCACTAATATACATATATATGAGACAAAAAATTGACATAAATAGTTAAGAATAACCAAGGTGCCCATCTTCTGCTTTGGGAAGTTCCCTCCTTCAGCATCACAGTCTGTAACAGAAGGGTGCCTTCTCCATGCTGCCCCAACTGCTGTCAGCAGCATCTTACCAACAGCATCCTGCTGCACAGAAGAAACATGTCTCCATTGTTCTGTTCCTGCTCACTACCCTCAGGCAGGAACCTGAGCATATTATATAGGTTTAAAAGTATGTGTATAGGACAAAAGCAGCTTTTCCATTAATGCTAATAACTCTAAAGTAAGCAGGAAAAGAATTAATAGGACATAAAGTGTGGAGTTATTTTAAAATGCAAACCCCAATATTCTACTCAAGCTGAGTCTGAAACATTTGCAGTAACACAAAGCATAATAAATCACAGGAAAACCTGGATTCTTATGACTTAACACCTTCAGTACCACTCTAATGCAGATTTCTGGGTGTTCCTTTAAAAATGAAGACTCTTTCCTTTGACACTACATTGCCTAAGAGTCTTCTAATAGAATACTGAGATTTTTCACCTCTGGGGTTACTAAATTCAATATGGCTCAGATCAATAGTGACTCAAAGTCATCACCATTTGATGAGAGTTTGGAGCTTAGCTTAGAATGTATTCTGAGTTTAGATTAGCTCCTAGTGAATGGCTCCATAACTGACACTAACAAGTATGGTTGCTGGCAGTCTCCACACAGACCCTTCAATTCAATGGGCACAGAGAGTCATTTACTTTCTCAGCCTGCAAGCAGTTCCTCTGGGTCAGGATCAAGGCACACTAGCAGGACACCCTGAGGAACCTCAGACTGCTAGTTGCTTACTTGTACCTGTCCCAGGAATAAAAGATTGAGGATACAGGCACTTTTCAGATATCAGAGTTGTTTCACTGCTCAGAAGAAGAAAATAAGTTATTTCCAAACTAGATGACCTCAGGTAGCACACTAAAACAGAATAATCCTTCCCCTCAAAGACCAATTTATTAAAACATCTGGTTTACACAGCACCTTAATCCTGCTAAGATACAAACTGCTTGCTTAAGGAATTAACATTTTTTAAAAGCCTAGAAACTGCATTCAGGTAATCTGCCATATGAGGTCAGATTAGAACAAGCACCGTGTTATTTGCTACTGAAGAAAAAGCATACTCAGATTTCAAAGCAGCACAGATGTGGGAAGAGTCAGGGCAGAAAAGAGCAGGTGGCAGGCTAGCTGGCAAATAGGAAATGTGCAAAATTTTAAGATGACTAAAATTTAGGTTAAAAAGTATAGTTTTGACAATTAACAAAATCATTACAACTTAGAATTTGTATAGGCAAAATGAGACTTCCTTTGTACATTTACATGTATCATTGTTCCACAGCCAGCTCTCCAATAAAACCTTCCTGATTAAAAAGCTCCCTTGGTTATCAATATCCTATTTATGAAACACAGCCCTTTGATGGCCCAGGCTGAGAAAAATAAAACCACAAACTGCATTTTAACCAGAAAAGAGTTCAGTACATGATGACCACAGCCTACAGTTCAACAACTGGAACAAATGGCAACTCCTACATTTCATGCATCTACCAAAGACCTGGGTAAAAACAATGCTAATGTGTACTTTTGTTTCATGGTATTTTTAATAATCCTAATTTAAGGGGAAAAAGGAAAGTGGAGCAAATGCAGGAGATCCACATTATCTAAGCTTCTCAAGCTCTGGGCACAAAAATAGTTTTTACTACTCCTGCTTTAGTAAAACCAAGCCAGGTGCTCCTGCAATATCAAAAACACCCAAATGCCAAGAAGTGCTGTAGGATAACATGAAAAACAAAAATAATGAGAAACATGATTTTCTATCCATACATCTGGTCCACCTGGAAGGGATCAGGCACTGTCTTTCTCCACCTTTATCTCCCCTTTACAGAGCAAGTAAATATCAAAAGGTCAAAAGTATCCACCCCTCATTGAGGTAGAAGTTGGAACTAGAGAGATGAATGAGTCAATGATATGGAACAAAGAGGAGGTTCCAGTGGGAGAAGGTGATGAATCTGTAAACCAAAAGGAATTATAATCCTGGTCCCACTGAAGGTAACAATAAATCTCTCATTGATTTCTCAAGGGCCAAAATTTTCATGCAACAACAACATTATTCACATAAACAATGAACTCTCCTGAAAACAATGTGTGTTACAAATCACATCAAATCAAATCAGGGCAGAGAATATGAGATAAATCCTACTGGGAGAGGAACAACTCTGCCACGAGTCATCAGCAGAATGATTGCAGCAATGGTAAATACATAGATTCCTGCATGAATATTTGCAGAAAAGACAGAACAAGATTAGATGAACAAAACATGTCTTCTAATCAAGTGTTCTTTCTTCTTCCACCTCTACAGAATAGGTTACCCAACAGGAAAGTAAAAGGTTAAATGGCTATCAAGTAATGCAGCAACATATTCAGGCCACAAAAGAACAGGAGCTAGAAGGAAGCCCATGCTAGCATTCCCTCTAAACTTCCCTTAATTCCTAAGAGGCATGCCCAGAAAACTTCTTCCAGTCCCCTTCTGGTGACAGATAAAGAAAAAAGAATAAATCAGAAGCTCAAGCTAAGCAAATTAAGGTACTTATCTCCTCTCAACAACCTGAAAGAAGATTTAATCTGGGAGTACAAACATTCAGTGAGAAAACAAAAACAATTTCAGAAGTAAACTTTTCCAGCACTTGCTCTGAAGAGCTCTCTTATCAGCATTAGAATGAGCTTTTAGTAATTCCTCTCAGCTTCATAGTCTCTACCCAGTTTGCATGAATAGTGTAAACAGTGCTATATGAAAATGGAATTTAGTCTTAGGTAAGTTTATGATTTCCTATCTAAAAAGAGCCCTCAAGAGTCTCATTACTTCATTTCCATGCTCTCAAATACAACTGAGTCTGCTCACACTATTTTCAACAGATGGAGTTTAAGAACAGGGTAAATGGTCAAAGAAAGGCTTCATAAATGATGGAGGTCATGTGCTCTAGTTCTGCAGCTTCCCCTGAATGTGTTCCCAAATTGGAATGTAAACATCCTGGCTGCAAACTGAATTCAATATTTCTTTCTCTCCACATTTATGAAAGGCAGTAAGTAATGATTATGATTTTTAGCTAAAACAGCCTGGAATGAACTGGAAAAAAAATGTATCCAGTTATTCCACACTAGCTTTCCTCTTGTGGTTCTGCAACTCCATCTATTTACCCTTTCCTCAGAAATATGATTTCCTAAGTTTCTCTTTATTGCTGATCTAGTCTTTCTCTTCATTTTTCTTTCTTTCTGAAAGTGCAACCATCAAAACTATCCAAAAAGTCCTAAAGGTGGATGGATCACTGCTGCAGAGACATGCAAAAAACTCCCCTTCCATTTCTGTTATACTATTACCTGAGTAGCTCCCAGTGGAATATTCTGAATATTCTTTTAATATTCAGGTATAAGTATAGAGTAACAACACAGCAAGACAAGCCCCTTATGGACATAAACTGAGGGTGTTCTCAAGCTAAGAATAACAACTTTACTATGCTATAAGCATGTTTTCAGCCAGCTATGTAACCTCATGAAAAAAAATCAGAACACACTCCTCTTTCTATGTTCTTTGGCAGATCATTTTACCTGGCCTAAGAAGGAAGCTCTTTTCCCCTCTACAACCTCTTCCTTATCTACTTCAATACTCAAACCCTATGGAAAGAGTAATCAACACAGCACATTAATAGCTTCCATATATTCACTCACCAGACAGAACCCCCCCAAATGTTTCTAAGCAACTATTCATTAAAACTAGTAGACCAATCCAAAGCATACACTGGTTCTCCATGTACTTTTATACTGCTGCTGTTTTATTTGATCTGGCAGTTAGGGCACTTAGCAGGGTGACAGTTGCATGTATTTTTTTTATTCCTTCTTAAAAAGAACAATGTCTGCTCTGTAGTAAGGAGGACACTTTAAATGATTTCTGGGGTGAGGGCTAGCCTACAAAGTCTGCTGAATTTGAGATTAAAACTTTCCCTTCCCATTAGAGAAGGTAATTCTCATTTCCAAGTAATTTTCATTAGCCTTTACTTTCAAGATCATCAGTAAACAGTGAAGCAAATTATTCATTTTATTGGAAGGCCAACTGTATCCTGGACTGCATCAAAAGCAGCATGGCCAGCAGGCTGAGGTAGGGGATTCTCTACTTTGCTCTGATGAGAACCTATCTGGAGTTCTGTGTCCAGCTCTGGAGTTGTCAGCACAGGAAAGACATGGTCCTGTTGTAGCAGGTCCAGAGGAGGCCACAAAAATGATCCAAAGGCTGGAAGCCTTCTGCTATGAGGACAGGCTGAGAGAGTTGGGGTTGCTCAGACTGGAGATGAAAAGACTCCAGGGGAACCTTACAGCAGCCTTTCAGTACTTAAAGGGGCCTGGAAAAAAGATGAGGACAGGGTTTTTAGCAGAGCCTGTTGTGACAGGACAAAGGGTGATGATTTTAAAGTAAAAGAGGGAGATTTAGACTAGATAGAAGGAATAAATCTTTTACACTGAGCTTTGTGAGACACTGGCCCAGTTTGCCCAGAGAGGTGGTAGATGCTCCATCCCTGGAACCACTGCAAGTCAGGCTGTTTGGGGCTCTGAACCCTTATCTCTAGAAAGAACCTTAACAACAGACCTACATTGAATTGTTAGGACTTCTCCATAAGTTAAATGAAATGCACAAAGTAGATATGCAGTTCCAGAATCAAGAGGTACTACACCTGGATATTAAGAAGTGAAGGTTTCTTCTTTCTTCTTCCTTGGCTGCTTAATTTTTTTACAGAGAAGAATCTATTCTTGCAAGCAAAATGTTATTAACTGCAATTAAGAAAAAGAACCAAGCCTCATAAAACTTGACAGCATTACATTCTACTAAATTCTAGTGAACAAGAAAAGTATTTCTACTGGAATCCACAGAGAGCTTTCATGTATTTTAATCAACAACATCCTATTATAAGAACATTTCCAGTATCATTACACAAATTACACTGAACATCAATATAAACTTTTCCATTATCTCTCTGCCTGACAATTAATACTTCTCTGGACTTCAATGCAATCTCAATATTGTGGTGGTAGACATACAATAGTCCATCTTAAGAGGAAAGCAAACAAATTAACATTTGAAGTATGGAACAACATGAACTATTTTGAACTCACCTTCTTTTTTTGTGTTCTGTTCCTGCCTTCTAACCAATCATCCATCTGCTCCTCAATCTCCTCAATTGAAGTTCCATGATCATATGATGGTATATATGCATTTAGATCTAGAACTGTGTACACAGGGAATTCTGATTTTGGTTTCTTGGCTTTAGGCTTCTTCTCCTCTATACAAAAGTGAAAAAGAAGAAGAAAAAGTAATGCTACCAATACTGCAGAGAAGTGTAATTCAGAAGCAGGCTTGTCTCCTCAACTCTTAATGCTATATTAAAACTTCCAGTGTGGAAGGAGCTTCAAATTCTTTGTTAAAAAGAGATTTCAGAGTTTTGCATA
Organism: Galbula dea; assembly: GCA_013399015.1. Lineage (NCBI taxonomy): Eukaryota > Metazoa > Chordata > Aves > Piciformes > Galbulidae > Galbula > Galbula dea. Next base: position 209,239 of record VWZX01010114.1, read on the forward strand.
ATAAATTTATTTTTATGAGAAGTAAATAGCTGTGCACTCAGTCCCTCTTCTGTCTGAACTATGCCTTAAAGGGCCAAATGAGGAAACCCTCAAAAATCACAGCTCTTCTCACTGCCACACCAGCTACAATGAAGATTAGTACAGGTGAAAGCACAGAGACTTGCTGAAAGGTTTCAAAAGTCCAGCTGGCTTCAAGGGAACTGGCAGAGGCAGAAAGATGAATTTTAGACAATTTTGTACTACTTTATGGTCAGCTGTGCTGAGTAAAAGCTGCTGAGTCCATAGCTTCTCTGTTCTCAGATTTCTGCAACTACAAATAGCTCTGTTCTAGCATGTACACACTTAGGCAAGTTTAAATGCTGAGCCTTGCTTCTAAAGCTGCTCTCTTTCTGCTCTCTCCCTCCTTCAAATGCTACTAAATGGAAGCAGCAAACTTAGGGGATGAAAAGTAGGGACAACAACCACCACCATCTAGATCCCAGCAACTGACAACATATCTGCTAGTAAGATAATCTCAACAGAAAAGAGTCAAGATTGATTGAAAAGTGCCAGAAGTTTAGAAAAGACAAGAGGATGAGGATCAGAAAAGCAGCTTGAACACTCAGAAAGCACTCATAAACCCCAGGTATGCCTTATTGTTTTAAAAATGTGCTGCATTCACAATGACTGGATGCTCCTAATGACACTACTAAACCAAAAAAAAACCTGATCTAATGGCTGGCTGCAGCCAAAAGAGGAAAGTTCTGCTCTGCCTCCACTCTTAAACTCTCCACTGTCTGCTTATGTGCTCCTCTCTCTTCTGTTCCTTCTTTGACAGCCATGCAAACTAATCCAATTCACTAACCTAGTGTAACTCCTTTACATCCAAAGTGTTTTCCATAATCAAATATCTGAGGTCCTTAATTTAAAGTTTCCAGAACAGTGTATAGTGATTTTACCTGCCAGCTGAAGTAAAGAATTCAGAGATCTCTGCACAGAAAAAAATGACTGCTTCATAGAGAAACAAACCAAAAGCAAGTGCTGAACTTCTGCAAAGAAACTATGACACATCCAGCTGCATCTCCCTCTCTCTGCAAGGCTCTAAGCTTTAACTTTAACCATCAAACAAAAATTCACAAAAAACATGGTTAAAAAAGACAATGATGTCTGGAAAATCACAAAGAAAAGGTGCAGACTGACTGGTATCTCCTGGGTTGATAAGTAAGAAATATGATCACACAGAGAGGCAGACAGCAAACATCTTTTTGGCAAGTCAGTAAGATGCTGCACTGAGATCTCCTGCTTTCAACATTATTCACTCACCTACAAAACTATGCAAGCCAAGCAAAGCATTTACAGCACTAACATGTGTTTAAAACACAACAGAGAAAAATTCACTTCCATGTTTACCAACCCAGTCAGATAGAATAGAATAGATCCAAGGGTCTGGAAAAAACTGTACCAAGGTTTTGATAGTCTGCTGAAAAAATGGAGCTAACTATATCCAATATGACTGCAAATATGGGGCAAAAGCCTCACATTTAGCATGTTTCTGTACTCACAATAAAGTCAATGAGATTGTATGAATGCATCACCAGTTGGAGACACACATCCAGCTGCTGCCCTGAGACCTAGAGGCTAGTTTATTTTTGAGCAGACTGACTAAAAACATGCTCAGTGATGAATATATTCTCCATTACAAAAAACTTCTCACAAGCTCCAGGGTTTTTTGGTTTTCAGCTTGGGAGTATCTACCCTTCCCCAAAAACTTCCCACTTCCCCCAAACACCTCATCTTTATCATATGAAAGGATCAGAAAGAAACCTCCAATATTTGGGAGCTATTTTTCTAACACACATGCCTCTTTCCAATGAGCCTCATAACACTGTCTGTGAGGGGAATATTTTCCATGAAAGCTGAAGGCACTTTTGCAGGGACAGGCATCATAGAGCCTAGTTGAAACAACTGGAAAAAGCACCCAAGCTTGCAAGTTGAAAATCCTTTCAGCAGAGCTGCCAAAACAATCAGGGAAAGGCATGATACTTAGTTTGCCATAATTAGGCTTCAGAGGTAACAATTAAGTGATCAGAACATTCACACCCACGACCAAAAAAGCATGTGTTAGAGGAATTCATTCTCCCTGAAGCTGCCTGTCAGTAAATCATTACTGAGCAGGCATGTGAAGGAGGCATTTTGGCAGGGATTAATACTAAACACAATTATCCAAAGTATGTGCCAATTATGTCCAAGTAAATGTAAAGTCACCTTCAGTACAGTGCTAGATTAGATCAATTTGGTTAAAACTGTTTAGAGTGAAGAGGGAAGGGCAGCAAGGAGGAGGAATATGGACTGGCTGAAACTCTGCAACCAGGCAAATCAAAAGGATGTCTGAAAATTACCCAGTTCAGGACCTTCTGCCATAACTGCACTTACAAGGGACTGTGTGTAAGGAACCTTTGCTGAAGAGCTTGCTGTTATGGTGCAGAAGCAATCTGAAACAAGCTATCAGAGCACTGGAAACTAAGGTAACCTGTGAGTCTGCAAACAGAACAGGAACAACAACAGAAATGTGATTCTATAATCAGAAGATGACAAATGTTAGAACACTAAATATACACAAACCCAGGGTCCAATACTCACAGCTACACTGGAAAACTAAACAGACTACAGAAACCCCACAGAAATGAAGGGCTGAAGAAATGCTTTAGATGAAGAAAACCTGCAGAAAAATAAAACTTATTTTCTTAAGCACTGAAAAATACTAACCATGAACAACTGAAAGCAAAAGCTGGGGAAATCCATACTGGAATTAAGATCACTATATAAGAGTAAAATTATTTATCTAAAGAAACCATGAAGAACAGAAGGCACCTCAAGGTTTTGTGGTCAATATTGTAACTTTCATAACAAGAAGCCAAGAGCTGAAGTGCATCACTGGTAGAAGTCAAACAAGTCAAGTCACGAGAATCAGTATTTTTCACTGATTTGGGGCCTGTAAGGGTCTAAAATAAACAGGTTATACTAAATGATCTAGTGATGTCTTCTAGCCCTAAGTCTCATGAAACAATATAAGAAGCTACCCAAGCAATATGCTATATTCCAAACTGTCTGGAAAGGGACAACTACCAAACCTAACCAAATTTAATCAGATGTATTCAAGGGTTCACTACCACTCTGGGTTTTTCACAGCAGGCACTCAGGTAAGACATCTTACTATAAAGTCCCAAACAGAGATATAAATAGCACTGTAAATATCATCCTCATACAGAAAGAAGGACAGTCATGCAGCCATAGGGCTAACAACTCTGTACTCCAGTTAAAACTTGAATGGTGGAGGGTGAGGAAAAAAACCCAACCACCTCAACAAACAAAAAACCTCAAGTACTATTCAAAGATGATTTACAACTAAAACCAAAACAATTTATTGCCATGGATGTTCCAGGTGCCTTGTGTATTGGGGCAAGGATTCTGGATCCACAATGCAAACATGTTCAGTAACTGGGATGCCAGTGAAGAGTTCACCTGTGGTATCTAGCAGGTGCTCTTTCTTTAAAAAGGCACATTTAAAAACCAAATATAAGTCTTCACATTGAAGACCAGGGAAAACAAAAATAAGAACAGAAAGTAAAAGCAGCACCAAGGCTAAGCATAAAGAAAGAAAAATAGACATGTTTTCCCCCAAGAACATGCTTGAAAGAAGTACTCCAGGCAAGAGAGGGCCAGTAGAGCTGCTAGAATTTGTTTTGGTAACTACTCAAACTTTGCAGCTGAGGTTCAAAAACTAGTAGCCAACTGCCTGGTCTGGCAATGTATGCCTAAGACTTCTCAGTGGAATGATTCCTCAGTTCATTAACAGATACTCTATTTACATCTCAGGGCTATCTGTTGGTACAGAACCATTTCCTGATACAAGGATTATTATACATGTGAGTGACACTGAAAGCAGGGGCAGAAGTTCAAAAAGTTAATTAATTAAAGCACTCTCATTTAAAAAATTTTTCTTCTGGTATCTAAATGTGAAAAGGGCATCAGACCATGTAAGGCAAACCATTTCTATTTTTCCTCCATAAAGCACCCACTTATCTATAATTCCATCCCAAACCACGCTTCCTAGAAACATAAGGTCTGTATTGTAAGTTGCTATATTTTTGTGATGTGAAGTTATAAAGTTGCTATATTTTACTAAGGTTGTAATGGCAGTTTTGAATGGACTGAGAAGTGATAAGAAACACTACAGAAATGCCAGAAAAAGAAACCAAAATTGTACATAATAGTGACTTGCCAAGAAATTACTTTTTCACACTCCTTACCAAACATAGGACTTCAGCAACATCTCAGGAGTGTCCCTTTGCAAATTAGTCTTTTCCTCCTCCACTAGCCTTCTCTGGGTTGAGTTCAAGTCACCCACAAAACAGTGCACAATTTCAGCAGGGAAGCAGATAGACATGGGAGTAAACCAGCAATTAGGTCATGAAGAAAACAAGCCCTGTAAAGCAGCTAGTGCTAATCTGCATGAGATACATTTACTCCATTAGCTAGATGGAACTGTTGTTACAACCTCACATTCTGTGATCTCTAAGATTAAGAAAAATGGGGGCAAACAAGATGCATATTTGGTGATCTACAAACTTGCTAGGCTAATTGGGAAGTGACAATGCTGAACAATATAATGAAATAAGCAACTTTTAACAGATGCTTTGCATGCAAGCTTTAGGGAGAAACCCAAAAATCATACCATCTTTGTTTGCCCACAGTAACACAGATGTATCTCCTTGTTCTCTTGGGGGGGTCTTATTTCTTCTTAAAAAAATAACTTGACAGCCCATTCTGCTGCTCAGTGATTGCACTGCTCTGAGTGACCAAATTAACTCCATGTCAAATTTCAATCTCTGCTAATTACAGGTAGTGGCTCTCAGGATGCCAACCAGTGATACTGGCTGCATGAGTGACATCAGGTCATCTGGCAGACATGGGGGTGACATGCCATGTCATACCCAGCAGCATTGCAGGGGACAGGCTGGTGCTTCTCCAACAGGTCAGGGGTGACCTGCAGGTAGAAGTGTGCCAAACTCACCCCTCTCTGTGTGGGCACTGCTACTGGAAGTAACAAAAACTAATCAGCAAGAGTGTGGTTCAGCAGGACTAGGGCAGGGATTATTCCCTCAGTAATGGACACTGGTAAAGGCCACACCTTGAATACTGGCTTCAGTTTTGGGCTCCTCACTGCAAGAAAGACACTGAGGTGCTGGAGCATGTCCAGAGAAGGGCAACAATGCTGATGAAGAGTCTAGAGCATGAGTCTTGTGAAGAGCAGCTGAGGGAACTGGGGTTGTGTAGTCTGGAGAAGACTCAGGGAAGACCTCCTCACTCTCTACAACTACCTGAACACAGGCTGGAGCAAGGTTGGGGTTGGTCTCTTCTCCCAAGTGATAGGACAAGAGGAAATGGCTTCAAGATGTGCCAGGAGAGGTTCAGATTAGATATGAGGAACAGCTTCTTCATGGAGAGGGTTATCAGGCACTGGAACAGGCAACTCAGGGAGGTGGTGGAGTCACCATCCCTGGAAGCATTCAGAAAAGGGGTAGGTGTGGTACCTGGGGACACAGTTTAGCAGTGAGCACGGTAGTGTTAGGCTAACAGACTCAATCTCGGAGGCCTTTTCCAAGCATATAGATGGCATGACTCTATGACTCTCAGATGACACTTGGCAGAGGAGAAATACTGAGAAGTTCACAGATGGTTTGTCAGTGAAACCCAGGAATGGACACACTACAGTTTTAATGACTTTCTACTTTCACTTGCACTTCTCTTTTCAGAAACAAGCCCTTTGAAAGCAGCAGTTGACAATGAGGAACCTATGCCAGCTTTCCTGAACAATGGCAATACATTACTATCTGACAATTTAACAAGTTTTTAATAACCCAAGTCAAGAACCTTTTCAAGGGCCCATTTAGTGGCAGGTATCTCAAACATAATGGCAGGCCTCCCTAACAAGCACTAAATGCACTATTTTGCTAGATTTGGCCTGAGTCCACAATGCTCACTGAGGTTCTGAATGTTATCCATTTGCTCTAAACAGATTCAGCTACAGAGAAGTTGGGAATTATTGCTGAAACTGCATCTCTTGGCTGATTTTACAAAATTAAGCTATTTTGTAAATATAAATAATGCAGCTGTATTTTAAGAGCCTAAAGGCTTATGCATACTCAAAGCTAGTAAATTATTATAGGGCACTCAATGCACTTGTCAGCATAAAGGAATTTAAAAGCATGCACTTAAGTATAGTAAATAAAGCAAGCACACACAGACACAAAAACTTTTTAAATTGTCTTCAGAAGAGGGTAGGCTTAATTGTCAAAAGCAAATAACTGAAAGAAGACAAGAAAAAGTCACCTGTAATTATTCTGAATATTTTATGAAGGGAAATGCTAATTGCCTTCTCAGGTCTTTTATAGGCCTGTAAAGACTCTAAGGCATTTACTTCAGCAACAGCATGAATCCATCTATGAAGTTTGCAGCCATGCTTTTGGAAATTCAAATGATGTTCAATTCCTATCACAAAAATCAACTCACTATGCACAAAAGAATTACTGAACATTTCTTGAAAAAAGTCCCCAATACTTACAGCAGAGAATACAAGAATGCTCAAAAGACAAGAGGTCACTCCTGAAAATGCATGCTTTGAAATGTATGCATTTGAGATGTCCCTATTTTACAGCAGCATTCCTACCAAGGTATGCTTCTGTTGCTACAATCTACCAGGAGTTTTATGCTTCTACAGGAACAAAGCAGCAGCCTACTGCAAAATTAGTCACAAAATTAAAAGCTTAAATTTACCAGCAGTACAGAAACAAAGATCATTCTTCATATACATCTTGTGTAGTAGGTATATCATATTACATCTTTGTTTATGAAGACAGCAGTAAAAACTCACTCTGAAGTGTTTCAAGTTCAGCCTTAGCCAGGGCATCTTCTTTCGCCTTCATTTTTGTTTCTTTATATTCTACATATAATTGTCTGGCATCCTTTAAGAAAATGTTGCAATGGCATTAGCATCCTCATACAAACAAGTTATTGCAATGGCTCTGTTGTAAGTTCTCAATTAACCCCATAAAAAAAAAGAAAAAAACATTCATTTCCTTAAGCTACAGCAATTTTCACCATAGAAAGCATTTGTCTGGAATGCAGAATTTCTGTCTAATAAAGGTTCAAATGCACTTCTGTTGATATTGTAGACTATGATGCTCCTGAAAAGCAAAAATGGTTAGCAAAACATTTCTGATCACTATCTACAGCTCTGGAAGAGGTCATGTACCCAACTCTGCTCACATCAGCGATCTGGAAGCTCAAGAAAGAAGAAAGTTTTTAATTAGCATGTGTAAGAACAAACAAAGGCAGATGAAGACAGTTATGGACACATTATGGTAACACTAACTGGATGCTCCAAAATCCAACTTGTTTCCCTTTTTTTTATTTCCCTTTAAAAAAAATTATTGTTTTTTAAACCAAATTCTACATTGATGTTTTAAGTGCTGAATATATATAAAGGGTTTTTTCCCCCTCCTCCAAGGATTAGGTTAGATTCTACTCTGAAATCTATTTGGCAAATTTACACATAAAGCTGGAAGTCCTGTCACAAATCTTACAATAAGGTAAACATTTCAAAAATCTGATTAATTAGTAATTCTAGATTTGCACTGAAAGCTTTCCTACAAGAACCAACAGATTGCTGAAGTATGAGGTATGGAAAGGTTCCTTACACTCCCTTAGCAGTTTAAGGGATTTCCATTACTCATTCAAAACCAATGAAGCTATAATAGAAATGCTGAAATAAACAAATTATTATTTATCATTTCCAAGCATGCAGAACATCTATTGTATTAAATGAAAATTCATTCTAATATTAGATAAACCTATTTTTAGTTCTTTAGAGCCAAAAATAATTTTATTCTTGTTACTACATTAACAGTCCCACCTTTTATATGTGAAGGGTGATCTGTGTTTGAATAGAATGTACTGTAAAAAAAAAAAATCAGTAAATACTTTTATCATTTCACTTGTAATGCCATGAAATTGAACACAACCTGGTCTCATTAAAAATGAAGTAAGACAACTTAATAAAATCTGAAAACAAAAGCCTGAATCAAGCAGTCATTTTTGAGTAGAAGTCATCCAAAAGCAGTGGTTCCTCCAAAGACACTACAAGGCAACAGTAGCTCTTTGCCTTTTCCTGGGATCTACCCCTTCAAAGATACTTGAGGAAGGTGAGCAAACACAGGACAGGATCATGATCCAGCTCTGAGCAGAATATCATAGTATTTTGGAGACACTTCACCAATACAGTGAAGAACAACCACCTGAAGAACAACTCTGACAAATTCCCACAGAGGATCAGTAAGGTTTTGTCTCCTCCCAAAACACCTCTTACTCTCTCTTTGTCTTTACCTTTGGGTATGGCACATGGGAAGGGACATTTCTCTGCCAGCTTTAGGGAGGTCACTGTGCACAGAGGAAATCAAGGAGTTTACCTAAGTTTTTGCTGTTGGAACCTAACAGTTGACAGCATCTCACTCTCACGTGCTTACAGTTTTGGTTTGGGGGATGGGTAAGAGAAGGGTTTTGGTGGTTTTAGTAGAACTGGTGCTAAAGAAAAAGGAAAAAATGTGTGTGGGTGCAGGAGTGCCATTAACAGCAGGTAAGAAAGCTCTGAGGAAACACACTGAGTTCTCTGGCAGAACAACAAATTACAAACTCAGGACTAGCACTGCTTCTCTTTTCCATTTCTCTGAAATATAATTTCCCTACCACATATGGAAACTTGCCTTGTGCTCTCCAGATCTGGATTATTTGCATCCTTAAGAAACAAGACAGAGCCATAAATGTAATGCTTAACTTCTGCTCCAAGTTGGAGCCATTGGGGCTGCATGGCACACTCTGGGCTCAGCCATCCTGATATTCAAGAAATGCTTTTGTTTAAGGCTACAATTTCAAAATGGCTACAATTAACTGGCATTTAAATTTAACCCATTTGACACTGAAAGCCAATATTTGATGCTAAATTCTAGTGTAAAATCCATTATTGCTTGTGGGATCTCCAGACAGCAGGCACTAGGGGGTAACTGTCAATCTCTCCAGCATGTCAATCACAGAACAATTGGAAATGTGGCTCAGATGAAAATGAGACACAATAGCTGAACAACAAAGAAAACTAGTCAGAAGCACACAAATGAAATTTAGTAGTATTGTTGCTTTAGAGATATAAAATGGATTATCACTGCAAATGGAGCAATATGCAGGTAAGAAAGGCAAGGTTAGGCTTTCATCTTATTAATCACAGTTTTTTACAGCTGATATCATAATCACTAAAAAAGGAGAGACTGCACACTTTGAAGCAAAGATGTATAAAATAAAGAAAACCCCAAAAATTAATCAAAATAGATTTTGATGATAAAAAAAAAAAATCAACCTTTCCCACAAAAGTATAAGAAATGGCTCTACAGGTTGTAAAGAGGAATTAAGGAGATACCTGAGTAAAGGGTTTAGCCACAGACACAAACTATGAGGGTGTTAGACCTCATGAGTCAAAAGGAAAAAACACTGGAAAACAGTTTAAAATGGGAAGTTCTTTGAAGAAATTTCTGCCTTCACACAAATAAGCACATTTCAATTTATTCCTCATTAGTTTTCAATAGTATCAAGTCTGAACAGGAATATTTGTTTTCAAGCACATTTAGTTTTGATAGGAAAAGTATTTTAAAATAGATCATGTTCAGATTTTTTACTTTTCCAAGGTGATAAATATCACCAATTTAGGGCCCTGAAACCACTGGCAATCTAGGCACAGCCCCTTCCAGTCTAGTGCTCCTTCCCCAGGGTTCAGTAATGATTTTTCTTTTAGAGGATCTCTCCCCAAACAGCTCAAACCATGCACAACATCCAAATGTTATACCTGATGTAAACTTCACCTTCAATAGGTAATAAACATAAGAGAAGCAACATTTTTGTTGTGGAAGCAGAAAGGACAGAGGAAAGAGACACACAAAATGCAAAGCTCAGAACTGTTCTAAAAGCTCCTGTTCAGCCAATGTGAAATATTTTATTCTCATTTGCAGGAACTTGAGTTGTTTTCAAAAAAGAACCACAAAGACACCACTTTTCTTCACCATCAAAGCAGTAATATGCACATAGTTAAGCAAAAAGAATAATAAAGAGGGCTAATACATGCTGTTTTATTATACTATGATTTCAAATCTACACTCTCCAAAAAGGAATAGAATGAAGAAAGGATGTATTATAAAGGTGAAATTCTGCTATTAGTATTTTTAAATTATAATTTAACTGCCAGATATAAGAAGTTCCTGTGGTTACCCTTACATTACCCAAAGATGTCAACAAGTCTTGAAGAAAAACAGATTGACTTGTAACATATTTTCAGTAATTCAACCACAAATAAGAATGAAGAATATTGAAAAACTCTTGTATTTCAGCATCATCTTTCATTTCAGCATCATCTCAATAAATTAGAGATTGCCAAGACAAGGCTGCTCTGGAGTTACAGAGAAATACAGAAACTCCTGATCCTGGATTTTTAAGGGGATTTTAAAATCTGTTTGGGAGGTTGGGTTTTGGGGGTTTTTGGTTTGTTTTTAAATCTACAGATACAGCATTCATTCAAACCATACTAATTCTGAAACGAAAAACTTCAGGTCAAAGTAAGACTCAGTCACTCTAGACTCTCACTGACTTCTGGGGAGGGCAATGAGGTTTTGTTGGTTTGTTTGCTTTGTGGATTCCCTTCCCCCTGCCCTCAGTTATCTTCCTGACTTTCTTGTCTACGGCAGAAAGACTAGAGATTAGGTGAAATGAGGCAAACATTGGAAATAACTTGCTGCATTGGCCATATGTGAATCTTCATTACAGGTTTTGTGATAGAATCAGCTTCACATTTTAGTTCTCTGGGTCAGGGCCTGATACAAACAAAATGCATCTCCTCACAATTTACAGTCAACCAGAAACTTTTCCACAAGCATACTTACAATCAGTATACTGAAATAATTTCACTTGCATTAATTCTTATTAAATCAACTTCTAGACTTGGAGAAGTATTTGTACAAAGCTCCTCATTGGCTTTTTGTATTTGACTACAGTGTATTTGCACAATTTGTACAAAAACAGTGAGGCAAAAAAAGAGTCAAATTAAAATCACTGCAACATCCAACCTTCAATTTACTATTTCTGCACAATAAAAATGCCAGCCATTATACCACAGCAAACCCACTCTTCTGATGGGTTTATAAAGCAGTAATTTCAACATGTTATGGTACAAAATAACATCTAAAAAAAAAGGCTAAACATTGCAATTTCTATTTCTCCTTAGCATTTTTACATGTTTACTCAAAGGCAAACTAGTAAATAAATAGGAATTGCATCACTTCCTCCTTTATAATCAAAAACTCTTGCTTTGACCTTCGAATAATAACCTTTTGTGGCCAGGCTCTCCAGTTGTGCCTAGCCTGTGGGCAGTTGAAAGGTGGCTCCCGAGCCTCAGATACTCTGGAAGACCAGCAGCAGGCTGTGGGTATTCCATCCACAGCCCCAGAAAGGGGAACTGAGGCCAATGCAGCAAGTCCTCCCTGGGAGCCATTCACATGCTGTGAAGCTTTATCCCACCACAAGCCAGCACCTCTGATGGAGAGCCAGGATGGCCTCGTACACACAAGCTCCCGTCAGAGCTGCGCTCCTCTAACGGCTGTGCCGCGATACGCAGGCATACAGGAAGTGATTTGAGGGAGCAGAACAAAATCGGCTGCCACAGAAAAGAGCAGGCAATTAAAAGCTCATTTCTTTAGTGTCTTAGGTTTCCTTAAAACTTTTACTATGCAGCAAAGCACATTTTGTCTCCAGAGTCTCAGACCCTGTTAGAGGCAAATGATTTTTTACTCACTTGCATACACCCAGAATACTTGTTTTACCATCCACTCTCCTCTGACCTGCTTCTAAGCTTCTAATTGACCCCAGGGTCAAGAGCTTCATCCCTACTTTGGTTCTCCCAACAGCTGCGAAATAGCAAGAAACAGAGCAAATTGGCAATCACTCGTGCCACACATCCTGCAATTGCTCAGTCCCCACAACTGCCAGCAGCGCTGGTGCTGTACAGTTAAGTTGGAACAGGTCAAACCCCTGTAAAGCTGGGAATTAAGGAGATATTTAACCTTCCTGACTTGGATAAATCCCTTGGAATTTATTTATTTTTTTTTTTTAAGGTATGTTATAAAATGCAATAAATTTTATTTCCATCTCATACCATGATTTTATATAAAGTCACATGTGAAGACAAAACAAACCCACATAGATGATAGATGTTTGCTGACCTAATCAAATCTTGCTTAAAAGCTCCCTTTGCCAAAGGAGATGCCCTGCTGGCAAAGCCTCTTGAGTTTAATGACACATTGCCAATTTAAGGCCAAAGCTGAACCATCTCTAAACAGGTGTTGAAATGTAATCATGGATTAAGAGAAAACCTGAGGACAAAATGCCAAGAAATTAAACACCTCTGGGTCACTAGTTTGAATCTATTCCAGGCTACTAAATCAGCTACAGTAATTACCATCTGGTAGTCTACATAAAAATAAATTACTGGCCTTTTTGTTTTAATTCAACTTTGTACTACACAAGGGTTTTTATAAACAAAAGTTTCATTTGTAAGTGAAAGCTTTGTTGGTAATCTCACTAGGTTATACCCAGTGCAGCTATGTATTGAGCTTGAACTGTCTCCTCATTACTGGTGAGCCACCAGAGGCTTCTCCAACACTTCACTGCTAGGGTGCATGCACTACTCCTACACTATTAGAGAGAGAAGATAATAGGAAACTTTATTTTCTTCACAAGAAACCATTTCTGGCTGAAGCAAACAAAACTGCTTTCTGCTTCACTACACCAAGGACAACAGCAGGCTCATCATTTAACTAATAAAAAAATACTTCCTAGTGCTGAGTGGCATTAAGGAAGTTGGTGTGAAAATAAAGACATCCCTCGCTAAAATCACGGTGGAGGAAAAGTAGTTGTCAGGAACACTAACAAACAGTCCTATCTGCAGCTTTCTGAAGGAAATATTTTGTGAAATGTAATTAATAACATTAAGAAAGATCATTTTTCTTAAGTTGTATGTCTGCATATGGAAAGGAAAAACCACTAATCAGCTGGTTTGGGAAGAAACTGCAATTTCCATATGACTGTTCTGCCACAGAACAGTACACTTAACACAGCTGCCTATTCACTGGTACACTCACCATCCCAGCTGAAATTCTTGCACACTGTTTGGCTGCTTTATTTCTTTGTAAGAACAACTTTCAGTTCCAATAAACATTTTAATTGACTTCTGTTTCTTTTTTAGTTTGTCTCCTTTTATTTTTTTTTTTTAAATACCTAGCCTTCTTCCAGGTCATTCTCATGAAACAGTAAACTATAAATGACCTTAAAAACAATTTCCATGCTTTTCCTATCTTTTATTTGAGCCTACATTATAAGAATTAAACTTGGTATAGCCAATGTAATTTACACTCCACTTAGTGTTTCTTTCACACCACCAGATACTTGATTTATGATAAATTTTATGTATTCTTTTCACCATGCTTCTTCAAACAAGCTTAAAGATGCTGCTTTCACCCCCAAATTTAACCAAACTAAATGCAAGGATATAAAAACCTATTTAGCCTCTTGCAAAATACAACTGTCAACAGTTTTAAAACAAAACAAAATGGTTTTTTTGTTTCTTTCATCCTCCTCTCACCCATTTTTCTTCCAGTTTCTTGACATAAAAAGCAGACTCCGATAAAATGGCACAGGCCATCACAAGGGCACACAAACAAAGCATTTTTCTTCAGTAAAGGCCCACCTTAATTATTTTAAGTGCCTCCTTCTGAAATCTGACATTTTGAAAGAGGAGGGGAAGTAGGAGAAAGACACTCAATTGGATAAATGAGAGCCAGGCATGGGCAGAAGCTCAGCAAGGGGAATCCTTAGCCAGAGCTGTTGTAAGTAGGATATTCACTTGAACTCATGGGGGAGAGATGGATGCTAGGGAAAAGGAATCAGTACAAGAACTGGCAAAAATTTTACACTGAGCTCTCTTTGGGGTTTTTGGTTGGTGGTTGCTTTTTGCATTGTTGGTTTGGTTTCATGTTGTTGGAGTTGTACTATTTGTTTGGGGTTTTGTTTTGGTTTGGGGCTTTGTTTGTTTGGGTTGGGCTTGTTTTCTTTTTCTTCTTCATAAAGTTTCCTCTGAGGGCAAACATCTACACAGGGCAGGTGCTTTTGTTTCTTTCATCTGAGGAAACAGTTCAGCTATTTCACCGGCAGGGCTCTGAGAAACTCAGTGGCAGAAGCAACATTGAACTAAAAGTATTGCTACCTCTTACCCTTTTTGATCCTAATGGGGATCATTTCAATACAGATGCATTATTAGAAGTTAATCTACAATTGCATTAATTGCAGATAAATGACAGCCAACTGCCATGGTAATTTCTCAGCTCTTAGATCACTGAAGAAGTTATTTAGATGAACTCAATAAACTAAAATCTGTAGCAGACATCTTTATGCCAACCACTGTAGCACCTTGTTAAATAACCTGCATGTGTAACTAGCACATACAACACTACTCAGTGTTTGGAGGAGTCTTGTAGGTAAGCTAACCTAGTGAGGCCTGAAATACTCTGACATCTCAAACCTGTGTTGGTGTATTACTGAAGAGCAAAGCACTTACATTCCAAACAGGATCTCTCTGCTCCAGGGTGTAATCGTGTAAGTACAGCCACTTTTTCTGCTCTGTGTTGATAACTGCAATTAAGGTAGAACTTGCTAAAATCTTAAATACAACTCAAAAAGAGCCCAGAGATCTCTGTCCTGTTAGCTGCAACGTACAAGGTATCTTTTGGAAATGTCTTTTGGAATAACAGTTCAATATGAGGTCACTGCTGCTCTTATGCTCTTCAGAAGATGTCTTGCATTAAGCATTATTAACTCCTAAGTTCCAGTAATTTGTTTCAGCTACCTGAAGCCCAGCAGATTCTTAGTATTGAAGATCACTTCTATTTTATTGCATTTCAACTTACATAATTGGCAGGTCATCTTCAAGAACACCACCACAAACCTTGGAGTTAAGCAGTAGTGTAATTTACTTATGGGGCAATTTACTCAAACCCCATCTCCTCACTTCCTCCCTGCTCCAAAGCCTTCCTGCTCCCAATTCCTCTACATCATGCTTCCCCTGCCACCAAATCCCTGCTTGCTGGCCTCCAATTTTCCAAGAGTTATTGGATAGCTTTTTTTCTGCTACCATTAATTTAATAGATTTTAAATCCACAGCAAGATGTATTGCCTAGGTGTCTACAGAGTGTGAAACATCACTTTCCTTCTATTCATCTTTTCTGCCCATTTTGGCAGACACAGAAGCTACTTTTTGAACAGCAAATCTGATACCTGTTCTACTGACTTCTTAATAGACTACTGTAAAAATGAGAAAAATTACAGCTTAGAAAGGTTAAAAAGTCCTAATATAAAATTCTTCAGGAACTTTATTCTGTAATATTTTGAGTATTTTCCAATTAAGGCAAAAGGGAAAGTGCTGTAATTATGAAGCAAGTTTCAAAAATGCACCAAAAGCAAATGCTGAACTTAATTCTTTTCTGACTCGTCTCAATGAGGGTTGAGCATCAAAGCTTAATTTGGACACAACAGTTGATTCAATCAAGCAGCATCATTCTTGCTTTAAAAGCTTGCAAAAAAGAAAGGTTTCTTTAATAAGCCAGACACACAGTTCTAATGAAACTAAAAGAGGAAGAGATACTAACTTCAACTCTTTGTAGGAAGAGTTAAGGGGCTAGAAAAAAATGGATGCTGAAAGACTAGACCTTATTGTATTTGTAATTTTTACAAGCTTTTGCTAACAAATTAGGGATTCTGAATTATATGCTGTTCCCAGCCTGAACACTGACAGAAACTGCACATTGATGTCACTTACACTATTTATACTCCAGAATTAATACTAAATATTTCTGTAAACCAAAGTAAAATCCATCTCACATATTGATTAGCAGTGACAAGGGTATTCCAAGCAAATGAGTGTATTTGAGGGACATGAGAAGAATGAGGCCATGATGTTAAAAAAGTTATTCTGCTAACACAACTGTGGGCAAGTCTGCCACATTTATGTTTATAAATGACAATCATACCTTTGTTACTTTACCTTAGTAATTTCAGGGATCAATTTATATTATTAACCAGTGACTTTAAAAACAACCAACCTCACTCAATGATAAAAATTTCACTGTTCCCCCCAATTTAAATGGCATTAATATTTCCTATGAAAATGTAGCCTTTGCCTGTTTGAGATAAAAATACTTTTGTAGTTAACAGATTGCCTAAAAGACATTGCTATTCCTAATTAGATGTGTATATCTATCTATCTATATATCTACCTATCTATCTACCTACCTATCTATCTATAATCTCATCCCTCTCCCATCATTTATTCTTGTAATTCTGGCTACCAGGAACTGCTGCTGAATTCCCCAGCAGGTTAAGATTAATATCCATTTAAACTACAGTCATATTTTGATGAAATTAGGATATTAGATTTGTCTCTGAAGAGTAATTTTTAGATATATATAGATATGCATGGTATGTGCTTGAGCCAAAATATTCATGAGAAGAAGTGCTACACATTTGATTATGCATAACAACATCACGAAAAATAAACCAACTTAAACTGATTACTGTTACCTGGAACAGCTGAGGTAAAGCTTTCACAGTGAGACAGAACCATATTCCCAGCTTGCATGGAAGCAAGTCATGCCACTGGGGTTTGTCCAGTACTCTGCAGGCAAAGAAAATGAGAAGTTTTTCATTACTGCCCACAATCCCAAAGTCAGAACTCTCCCATTATCCTTTAAGATGATTAGCACTTGTCAACTCCCATAAAAATGTGTAACTGCATAATATTAATACATTTTGACTATTTAATTCAAAATACCTAACATCTAACTTCTAATCATCCCCCTATTTTAATCTCTCAAAAAGAGCTTTTCTTCAAGAAAAGAAATTCATAAGCCACATAATCACTTCAGTTTAAAAAAATCCCAACCCAAAAGCTCCCAGAAGCCTTAAGCAAGTGCTCACAAGTGCTGACAACCAGCTATGAAGACTGTAGCATAAACAAAACAATACATAAAAATTAATGTCATTTGCAGTTCACTGGAGCATTACTCACTGATGTCATCAGGGAAGACGACAGGCAGAATGGTCTCTGATCTCCATCCTGCATTGATCCAGTTCATGCCCCTGCTGTGTGAACTATTTAAACCCTTTATTTCTTTCTATG
Source organism: Galbula dea (assembly GCA_013399015.1). Classification (NCBI taxonomy): domain Eukaryota; kingdom Metazoa; phylum Chordata; class Aves; order Piciformes; family Galbulidae; genus Galbula; species Galbula dea. The sequence goes on from VWZX01010114.1 coordinate 226,595, forward strand.
AATCAATAGAAGAAATGGTGGCATCTTTGGGAGTCTCCTGAAAGTCACTATTTCCCTATGCGTTTCTTACCAAACAATGGTGTTCGAAGCCTTTACCAACAGGGTTGCTTTTAAGTTAATCAGATAAAAAGCATTAAATCAGACAGGCATTAAAACCTCATAAAACCTCCTTGCTTACTATGGTAACAAAGTAAAGCTTAAAGAAATTGAAATTTGTTAATTGTAATCAAAGGCAAAAATCTCCAAAGATGAACAAAGTTGTAAAAGCTTCTCAGATCAACTGGTAGAAATAAGACCCTTCTGGAAGGCAGATACCATTCACCCAGCCTTCATCTTCCAATTAGTGTTGATCTGCTGAATAAACACCACACATGGATTTACAAACCAAGCCCTGAAAACAAATCCACGCTGGCACACTTGATGTCAGCAATGGCTGTTACTACCAATACAGTTCTTTTTCTCATCAAATTATTTCCTGGCTGCAAGGAGAAAAATGACAGAACTAAACCAGCTGCTGCTAAAATGTTTTAAAATGCAGAAAACAAGAGAGTTCCTTCCCACCTTTCATTTCTGTCTACAGCAGGAAGTTTGGCTTCATCTGTACTCCTGCTGCCTGTTTTTTTCTTCTTCTCCCTCTTTTTCCTGCTAAGCAGCTCATCCTTGATGTAGAAAGAACTACGGTTACAGGTTATCATTAACATGTAAACCACAAATGTTACTGGGACTCTTCTGTGAAGGGTAAACAGTAGAGTAGCATTTATGCAAATGTATCTAGGGGTCCTACATGATTAAGTAAAATGATCTATCTTAACAATAACTGTTGCCATGGTATCCAGTCTTTAAACACACATGAAGTCCAGTTCTGTCACTCATGTGTATCTCCATAGCAATCAAAGTTTTCTAAGAGGAGAAAGCATTCAACTTGCCTCCTTTCTCATTCATCAACTTCAATAATGCAGTGGAAAATAAAAAAAAAAGTAAGTAGATGCTAATGTATGAATATTTTCCAAGTTATGCTTAGGTTTTTTTCCTAGTCTACTAAGTGCAATAGATTTTTATATGACAAAAAAAAAAAATAAATGTGGTTTATAATGCTTACCAATGCCTATCCTGCTAACAAAAACCCCAAACAAAAAAGCAGTTAGGGAAGAATAAAGGCAAAGCAAGTGTGACTTTTAAATGAATAAAACCTGGTTATTTTTAAACAGTTAGGAAAACCATAGACATGACTACGGTGACATATGATTCTTCATCAGTTGATGATAGAAGAGTTTTTATTCCTCTTCTTTCCAGTTAAAAAATAATCACCTCTTGCATTTATTACCAATTCTAAGAAAAAAAGTAGTTTTCAGATTAGTATTTCTCATATGTTGACTATCTCATTCTATACTTATCACCATTTAAAACACCATCCTTTTTTAAAACAGGACAAATCCAACTCCAAACCAGCGGAAGCGGTGGAGATCCCTGGAACATGCAAACTTGGGCAGGAAATTCAATCCTAATAATTGAAGCAAGTTTGATTTGTTCCCAATACTCACCAGCTGTTTTTCCAGGTAGATTGACCAAACCACAGCATAATGACCCACTGTGAGTATAATGAACAAGAGCAATGCCAGCTCAGCATTGCTCATTTTTCTCACTCGCCTGTAGTAGAACACAGGCTGTCGCCAATCTGGGAGTCCATTGAGCAGGATATCATCATACCTACAGTAGCAAATACAACAGGCTTTCATGGAGAGCTAAACATGAAATAGGCCAAAACAGCCAATTGGAAAGCAAACCAAATGATAATCCACACTCTGCTTGAATAATACATGCATAAAAGATCATTTGGGGGTTTTGGGGTGGTTTTTAATAGAGAACTGCCTTTTTTACTCAGCTGCTAGGCTGGCATCTGGAAACAGAGTCCAGAACCAAATGCTGCTGGGGAAATATACCTAGTCTTTTGAAACAAACAAACACACACAAAATGTAATTTGATTTCTTTTGTAACATCCTCCCCCCAGTTCTTTCCCTTCCGAAATAACAGACTTCTGAAAATGCAGACATCTTCTATCTGCCTTGGAATCAGTGGGCGTATCACCATCGAACAAACCACGAACTATATAGGTTGCAAAGAACAGAAGTCAAACAGTAGAAATCTTATTTGTTTATTTGTTTGCATTTACAAGTCAAAAGCACAAGCCGTGGGGGGGAAAGGAGAGGTATCTTGGCTTTTGTTTTGTCCTTTGGTAGCAGCACATCCATTAGGTAAAAAACGCTGCCAGACTTAGCACCTACTCTGTGTCAGATAGGAACTGAAGTTACAGGCTCGATGCCTTTTTATGTTGGAAAACAAAGTTCACCACTGCTAGACAATTTTGATTTTCTGTTTGAAAAGCTGTCTCCAAAGTCTATTTTAAAACTGTTTAATTTTCCTAACACTACTGACTGTACAGAAACCATTTTAGGACAATTTGTCAGATATTCTTCACACAAACGGCTCAAAATATCCGAGTGTGTCTTCAGCCTTTAAGTTACAGGATGTTAATATCAATTTAAACATAAACAAGCCACAGACACGCAAAAAACCAGTTTTCTATTTGTTAACTTTCCAGAGTAAAGTTTCAACCAAAAACCTCTCCAGTAAACTCACCAAAAACCTGTATGTTCAAGACACACAACCTGTTCATCTTAAATTGAACACAACTCATTACAGATTCTAATCACACCGTTTCCAGAATTAAATCTGCACTGAAAGGCCTAATTTGGTGCAACACATTGACCAAAATATTTTAATTAAAAATATTCTGAGTTAGTCGCAGGCCTAATTACAGGAATAGAAATAGGGCCTATATTGTCATGCAGGTCAGTAGAACTCAGTAGTAGGTTTTTCTCAAGTAAATTGACCGATCCAGGAATAATAGCGCAGCTGCTAAACTGCCAGTCTTGACATGTAAATCAATTTAAATGCAACAACTGCACTAGCTACTTTGATAGTTATTAAATTGATACCTTGGAGATGTACTAAAAAAATAAAAAATAAAATTCCACAGGCAAATCCTTTTTTTTTTTTTTTTTTTTTAAGCAGAAAAAGAGGCAATGGCTTTCAAATAAAAAATAAACTTTAATTCTGTGCATACAGAAGAGCTGACCTCTGATAAAACATTTGTTCAAGTTGGGATAATTATTTCTATGCAAAAGATTTAACACCTCAGGATTCTTCTGTGAGCTGAATGCTACCAGAAGTAAATTTCATGTTACAAAATTCTATCTTCCATGACGATTATGAGAATACTGAGATTAATATCAACTATTGTGAAACCTGAAGTAGGAACATTTTTCCTTTCCCAGTAAATCAGAACAAATTAACTCCTGATGCCTTAGCACAGACTCTGTCCAGAAAAATCACTTAAGATGTTATTCAAAACAAAGTGAAGTTTCAGTGGAAGTTTTAGTATTTAAAGATAACCTGTTTGCTAAACATTTTATTGTTAGAACTCTAATATTGTTAGAATCAAGAAAAGAGTTTTGAAACAAAACCATTTTTAGAATGAATTAGGTTGATAAGATCTCACAAAAGATGCTTTTCCTTTGAAAGCTGCAGAGGCATATATGTAGAAACCAAAAAATTTTTCATAGTACTAAAAACTGATTAAGCATCTGCCTTTCTTAAAGGCAAAGGCTTGTTAACTGATGGGCTGGGAACGTGGCCACCGATTCAATCAGATCTCTGTGTGCTAGTGGTACCAACAGAGTAATATGTACAACAAGATTGCAAACTAACATTTGAAACATGTTCTATTATAAATTATCTGTGAAGAAAAAACTAAATGAAGACAGCAGAGGCTCTTCCATTAACCACTTTAAAGAGCACTCTGTATTTACTAGGCTGTGTCCGCTGCTCTGAACAACAGCCTCCGAGGATTAAGTCTCCGAATCAATGCTCTATTGATTTTCCTATCAATGAGCATTATGGCTCACACGACTGGCCATTTGAAGGGGAGATAGCTTCTATTATAACCCACTTTTTAGAATATATACTGTTAAAAGATAAATCACTCCTTTCAATAGTAATTAAGCTCTGTATTTGAAAAATAAAGATATCAATGATTTTTAGGTTTTCAACTGGAAAATGATCCTACTGAAGGCTCAGAAGCTTCCCATCATTTTTCAATCTTGATTTCCAAATTTAGGATGTGGTTTAATTAAAGGCAAGTTTCTCATTAAAGAATTTCTCTAAAGAAATCTATATTAACTATTAAAGAAAGTTAGTTAATCCATGTGCTTGAAGAACTACATTCAAAATTTAATTACAAACCTTCTTTAGGCAGCCTCTATCAATTGTTACACTATGTAAGAATAAAAAAACTCAAGCTGAAAAGGAAAAAAATACATCTGCAGTATTTTTCTCTCAGAACACAGCAAACCTCTGACATATGAGCATGCCTGCCAGTTGTCTCTGAAATGTAGCAGTCAGCAAGCTAAAAAACTCCAAAGCACCAGTAAGAAAACAAAAAGGAAAAAAAATAATTTCAGTTGAATCTTTCTTTTAAAACTCAGGGTTCCAGGCAAGATTTGTTAGTCCTAAACTAACAAGCAACCAATTGCATGATTATTAAAATGTCATTCTTTTGTGAAGTTTCATGAAACAGTTTTTAAGAGTTCTTTGTAGAATCAATAGATTGCAAGGAAAAAAAAAAAATCCATTAACTGTAGTAGCTAATTACAGTATCATCTATTTTAATATCATTTACCTTTGCCTTTAAGAGAGCCACTGCATTTCATATTTCAAATAACTTCAGAGAACTTACATAGCTCATACACTATAACCTTGAATTAAAGGGATCTCTTCTGAACTATGGGAAAACTGCACTGGTGTTTTATTTTGGGAGCCTTTTTCCTCAAGCTGTCAAAGACATCCAGTGCAACATCACCCAGAACAATTTATACCTATGAATATTGATATTTAATTATAATGAGAGCTAAGATAAACCCCTTTCTTACTCTAAACAAGCATATCTTGATTCCTCTGCAAATGCCTCCTTTAATCAAGCCACATTGTTACAAGGGATAAGCCGTGTAGGTAGAAAAACCTCCTTAAAATGGTAACAAATAATGACATTAAAATCTAAGGGTTTTTTTTTTTTGCCTAATTATAATTAATAGATGTGCATAAAACTATCTACTTTTTCATAAATTAAACAATCAAAGGCTAATAAACTTTTAATTTAAGTCATCAACTTGATGATGATAAATCTTATTTCAGGAATGCATTTCTCCCTACATCCCCTAAAGATAAACTTCTCTGTAGAATTCCACACACTCTGCAGTGTGTATACAAAACAAAATACTATGTCCTGCTGCATGTGTGTTTAATTTAATCTTAAACATTGCTGCATCAAACAAGGCTGCATGCATGTTTAATGCTAGAATATTAGAATGTTTTGATTATGTGTCAAAGTAAGAGGAAAGCACAATACAGTAAAAGGACTATTCTGTAGCACTACTAATATTAATATACTTCACAAGCAATTAACATAACTTTCTCAAAAAAGCAATCCCTACTTTAATTAGAAAGCCTTATACTGTAATTGTCAGTAGAGGAACTGTCATATTTTAAGAAAGGCTTCTGGCATCAGGTAAAGTAAAAATTCACTGATAAATATGAAAATCCAAAGGTTTTAGAGAAATAATTCCATATAGCTGGCCAGCAGATCCTCCTTGTTCCAACACTGTACACACACACAAACAATCAATACCTCTGACATTCACCAAGACACAGAAGAAGACTGTAATAAACCCCAGTTTTATTGTTTCACAATGAGTTACCATTCACTCAGTGCTGGACCTTACTCCTGCCTTTAGTGGTTCCACTCTGTGCATGCAGACCAGGACCAATGCTGGATGACACCACTTTTGAGATGAGCAGTGAGAGGCAGGTTAAGCTGACTCCACTGCAGAGAAGCAAAAGCCTGCTACTCACTCTTCTCAAGGTGGTGTCATCCTGTGCCCCAAAGCATTTGGGATCTTGGGTTCTTTAGTCTGGAGAAAAGGAGGTTCAGGGAAGACCACCTCATTCTCTACAACTCCCTAAATGGTGGTTGGAGTGAGGTGGGGGTTAGTCTCTTTTCCTAGCTAACTATTGACATGACAAGAGGAAATGGCCTCAAGTTACACCTGGGGAGGTTCAGGTTGGATACTGGGAATCATTTCTTCCCTGAAAGAGTTGCTAGGCATGGGCACAGGCTGCCCAGTGCAGTGGTGCAGTCACCATCCCTGGAAGGGTTCATAAAATGTCTAAACACGGCTCTTGGTGACACAGTTTAGTGGCATGGGGCTGTTGGTTGGACTTGATGATCTTGGAGATCTTTTCCAACATTAAAGATTCTATGATTCTGTGATAGGTGTTCAGTTGTGAAGGGATTCCCAGCTAAGCTGCCAAAATTCCTTGTCAACTAATTTATGAGAAATGGCACTAATTTCTATCACATCCCATCGTGTCTCTGAGTTACCTCAGAAATAAAACCCACCACACTGCCAAGGGAAGAAAAAAACAACCAAACCCTAAACAGCTTGCAGAAAGCTTTGTTACAGCAGACCCAAACAAATGCCTCTGTAATCAGGATAAAACCAAGTTGGTAAGTGCAGAGAGAAAAGGGGTGCAGCATAGTCTTTCCCCAGTGCTGGGCACGGGTTAACTTTGAGCCTCTCCCACTAGGGTCACACAACACATAGCCAAATGCCAACATCTAAAGTAGGAAGATCCCAGAAAGCAACTCTCCCCTTTCTTTTGCTATATGGTTGGAAGAAACCCATGAATTACCTGACAGCAGAAACAATTATTAGAGGGGGAGCAGCTCCTAGCACACTTAAGACATGTTTTAAAGACATGCTACAACACTGCCTTACAGGATACAGCACACACCACCCCCCATCTACAAGCTCAACTGAGAGTTTAGCATTAGAGTGTAATACATCTGATGGATGAAGGTTTTTTCATAACAGTGAGACCACATAGCTCTGCTACTCTACATATTATTTCTAAGCTCTGCATATTATTTCCAGAAAATTCTCCAAAGGTAAACACTACTTAATCCACTAGATTTATATTTAACCAACTATAGAAGCAGTTTCAACCATACATCCAAGAAAAATACAACACTGTCTATGTACAAAGTAAGTTACAATGAAATCCATCCAAGTTAGAACAATCTACTCTCATTTGTAATCATTGTGCTGCAGTAATTAACAATATTCTCCCAAACGAGTTGGGTAAGTTAGGCACATTTGTGATATATAAACTAGACTTAAAAACATAATTTGTGCAAGCTACTGCATCACAGTTCCATGCTAAAAGCTTCTCTTGTAGCAGCAAGGAAATTCCTAGAAGTTCCATGGTGCAACTAAGTTCTGGAGAGGCAATATCACAAAGCATATGGAAACAATGTTAGAAACAAAGTAGTGGGACAGGCTTAAGGATAACTCACTTTTCAAGTGGTCCAAAATAACTTAACTAACATTTTTTCTTAACCTTCCCTTGAGTAAAAATTCACAATGGAATTCTCTTGTGAGAGGTGATATAAAAGTGTCCAAAAGTACTTCTACAAAGTACATTTTCCTGAATAAACAGGAGCTGGACTCGATGATCCTTGTGGGTCCCTTCTGACTTGGGATATTCTGTGATTCTGTGACACCTCAAGAGAGGATTATCAACAAGTAGGTAATCTGTACTTTGAAACCTGGCCTCCTGCCAAGACATCTAAAAGCCAAAACCCCTTCAAGACATGTCTCAGGAAGCCCTGTTTAAAGACTTGCAAGTCAAAAGATGATTTACTAAAACTCCAACCCAAAAGCAAAACTCTTGCAGTTTTCCTAATAATCATTAGTTTAAATGGGCAGCTACTTAAAAGGGAAAAAAAATAAAGCTCATAATAGTCTTTCCAGAAAGCGGATCAGTCCCAGGTTTTCAGTTCTTAATCCTATCAGGTACTGCTGGACCTGCTTCTGAAGCTGCAAGAACAATGATCACTTCTTTAAAATAAAAAGATATCTATATACAAGTTTCCACTATTATAGTTAATACATCTGAAAGAAAAAAAGCTAATGACCTAAGCAACAGAAAACAATGCTGAAGATGACACACACTGGAACCAATCCCTAAATATCATGCAACAAACCTTTCACTGCCATAGTGAGATATGACTGACAGTTGAGACTTTGGCCTGTATTTTCAACCACAGCTTTACTAAATCATTTACAAGGAATGATAATTGACACACCTCAGCAGAAGGTGACACAAGTTGTCAAGTGTTGTTAAAAAATTGCTCTGAACAACAGCAAGCTTTCAAAGTTTTTTCAAATACTAGTTTTAAAGGTGAATAACCAATATATCACAAAAATACCAGCTTCCTCTCCAAGCCACACACAATCTTTAATTGAAGAGCTACATAGGAATTACAAACATAAATGATGCAGATAACCTGAAGAGTTACAATTAAGGCAAATAGGACTTTAACACATCACTGGGATGAATGCTTTATTTAAGAAGCTGTGCAGATTAACTCACCTCTGCCTCCTTTCTTCATCCTTTAAAACCTCATAGATGGCCACCAACTAAACCAAAAACAGGAAAAGAAAACCACAAAAGGAATTTACTTTAGAATTGAGTTTATAAGGTTTAAATAGTATCACATTTTACATTTGCCAACTTACAACCTTTCCCAGTTCTCTATACAATGCTAAGTAGCAAACTCAGGATGCAAAACAAACAGTGACATCTTCATAGCCAAAGTGTCATCAGATACACACAGGCCACTCCTACTAAAGACTTTTCTCCCCCCTCTTCACATCTGCCAAACTGAGTCTTGCCTCGGTTGCACCTTAAAGATAATATCTTGTTTCCTCCATCCTGAAGATTTTACTGCCATTAGGCTATACTTAGCCACCAAAAGTATATTTTTAAAGGTAGAGCTTATTACAAGTCTCATGGTTTCACTCTAATGATTCAAAAATTAAACTTACTTTCATTAAATATTGCCTACATATGACTTCCATTGAGAACTGACCAGAAATTTTCCTTACTGCTATTGAAAAGACTATTTGTAAACACTCTAACATAAAGTTCAAAACATTTGCTTCCTGATATAACACTCACACTATTTTTATACAGAGGTAAATACTGAGTTACTGCAGTTAATTCTGGAAAAGTGTACTTGTTTTTAATCCAGAAGGAGAAACACAATTTAATGTTCCACTTAGTCATTTCACAGGTGTAGCATTGTTCTTACCAAAATAGTATCATCATTAAAACCCCCTGATTGTATTTTCCCTACAGATTTTATGGGCAGATGTTGCACTTACTTGCCTAAACTGTGTTTCTGCATTTTCATCTTTGTTCTTGTCTGGGTGCAGGATGAGTGACAGCTTTCGATATGCTTTGCGAATGTCTGCAGCCGAAGCATCCTGAAACAGCAAACCAAAGCAAACTGTCAGGAACCAACTGCCAGAACCTCATTAAGAAGTGAAGACAGGCAAGCAAGAGCAGTGTCTAACAACCAACCCATCCACCTAGCCTAACCTCAAGGACTGAACAGTCAGTCAGTCCAACTCTTCTTTCATGTTAACCTCTTCCAGAGGAGGTGGTCTAGTGGTTAGGATTCGGCACTGTCACCCCACTGGGACCTGGGTTCAACTCCCAGTCAGGGAAGCTTTGTTGTGACCTAATCTTAGAGAATCCTGCACTGGAAGGGGGGTTGGACTAGATGATCTTTCAAGGTCCCTCCCAACTCCTAACATACTGTGATTACAATACATCCATTACAATGATATTTGGCAAAACTTTCAAATGCTTTCTTGCTTAAAAAACTAACCCAGGCACCTTATTGCAGCATTTAGAAGTTCAACTAAAACCTGAAAACTATTTCCTTTGCATATCTTCAAGACAGACAGCATTTCTGCAAATTATTATGCTCAATTTCCCAAACTCAGGACTTGCTATGAACTCTTCCCTTATTAATAGTTACATGTAATTCACCACTAATAGGACTTCCATTCAACCTCAGCTTCACCATGTGTAAAGAGTCCTATTTATCCAAAGCAGCTTCAAATTGCAGTCTTGGAGCTGTACTGTAGCACTGACACCAATCTATACCTCCATCATGATGAGAACTGCACATATTTGGGGAGAACATAAATCTATCAGTGATATACCAACTTAGCTGCACAATGTACAAGCTCCTGAACTGTTTAGGACATGCTGTAAAGCCATCCAGAAATGGAAGATTTCCAGAGTTGTATTAGATATTAAATAGGTGTTACACTCCCCAGGAGAACCACTCAGCACCACATCTAAACAGAACTACTTGCACTCTATTACCAACTCAACTGTTGATCTGACAACCTTTATTTCTTGATTTTATACATATTGTTCCCCAGCATATTCCTTCCCTCAAAATTACAGTGTCAGTAGGGATTAAAAAACACCCAAATCCAGATCTGAATTAGCTGTGAGAGGAACAGAGCTGAAATAAGATAATAATTAATGCAATACTATAATTAGTCTGTCAGGCTTTTTATTACAAATCATTATTTTCATTTGAAAATTTTCAGGTTTAGAACATGAGGCTATTATAATACTGTACACAAGTTTGGACCAAGAGTGAATCTTAGAGAAAGACCAGAGGAGGGGAAGGGGAAAAGGATGAAGTGGGGGGAAATGCAGAATGAGAGAAAATTCAGCTTTGAGAGTCTATTCTATGGAAGCTCTTATCCCCTAATGCAAGACCAAAGCTTCCACGGCTCTTGTCTGTCAAAGGAAGGTGTGGGTTTTTTATTGACAGGAAAGATTTCTCCTGGATAGCTGCATATGCATTTTTAAATGTTTAGATTTTCCAACAGCTACTTCCAAGGCATGTGCACACCAAAGCAGAATTCCCCCAGTTAAGTCCCAGTTTGATTCCAGCATGATTACTACTAGTGAATTGTTTCATATTACCATTGTTTTATAGGTTTATTTTTAAATCTTAGTTAAGGAGAAGGAGGAGACAGTGACTAAATATCTATTTTAAGCAAAAAGAAACATTAAATTCTTGAGGTGTAGACTCAGTGGAATCATATCAAATAAATGTGAAATACAGAGTAGTTAAATCTTTTAAAAAGTAGGGGTTGACACCATGATCACCTCAAGAAATGAGTACCTCCAGACCATGTATTTGGGATAAACCACAGCTTATTCCTTCTCTACCACACTTTTAGATGGCCTTGCTATTATTTTTGGAACACTCCCAATGAACACTTCAAAACCTGATATATGCATATTAAAGAGTCATCCCACAGTATTCTTCCAATGACTTCAAACAACACATGAGGAAAAATTGTGTTTTCTGTTTTATTTGAACTTCAGTTTTATTTGGGTGCAGCATGATGTTTATGTAACAGATCAGGGCGAAAGGTAGTTTCTCTGTTTCATGCTTAAGCAAAGAAAGAGATCCCAAGTCAACTCCAAAACAATAAAGTTTCTTAAATATTTATGTTGCTTCACCTAGAAAAGCAATTCAACCTTGAGAAACTGAAACAAAACCTTTTAAGTTTACAAAACCAGACTGTCCATCTTAGTTGCCAGAAATAATTTAGAGATAGTTTGTTTCCCCTCATCTACCATCCCAGTCAGCCACTTCATAAACAATGTGGGCCTGTCATCAAAACAAAACACAGTATTTCAACACTACTACAGCAAATAAAAATCAGGAAATGGTTTACTGGCCACAGTTTCAACAAACCCATGAAAGTGATCTTTATGAACATATCAGCTAATTGCAATTAAGCCCTTTAAAAGGTTGAAAAGGGGGCAATAATAATACCAGTAAGTAATTAAATATGGGATTTTGCAGTAAATGATTTAATCTCAACTGGTTCATATCAATTTCTGAAGGGATAAGAAGCCTGCCTGCTAACCAATTCTTCACAACACTGTCAAACAACACAGGAAAATGTTCTACCTCCCAAAAGTTTTGCTAATTAATGCTACCTATGGGTATGTTTGGCATCTTCAGGCAAGGTTCCAGATCTTCTAGGAGCTGCCCTGAACAAAAGTGGTTGGCTTTTGAGAAAAGCCTCTCATCATTACAGAACTTCCTAGTGGTGTAGGACCCTAAATAAGCTACAAAGAACAACTAATTTCAGACTAATAAAGAAACATCTACCATACCAAGTCAGCTGTTCTAAGAGACTTACATTTATAGCTAACTGACTCTGTTGGCCACCTTCAGTAACAGTTCCATAAAGACTAAGCAGCAAAACATTGAGAGTCAGTGTTTTCTACAGACCAAGATACTATTTTACATTTTAAGGCAGAAGTCCAAAGAGTAGACAGAAACCACTAAGGTTTGGCTTTTTTTAAAGAAAAAAAAACTCCAAAGAAATGCTGGATGAAGAAAATGGCTTCAAGCTGTGCCAGGGGAGGTTCACATTAGAAATTAGGAGGAATTTCTTCCCTGAGAGGGTTATCAGGCATTGGCCCAGGCTTCCCAGGGAACTGTTGGAATCACCAACCCTGGAGGGGTTCAAAAACATGTAGATATGGTGCTTGGGGCCATGGTTTAGTGGTGAGCATGGTAGAGTTGGGTGGATGGTTGGACTCCATGACCTCAGAGATCTTTTCCAACCATAATGATTCTATGATTCTATGATCTAAGGAGAAAAAAAAAAAGTCTGTATAGGCATAGCTGTTAACAGCAGCAGGAGCTGGTTATGTTACAGTTAGTGCATCCAGCGATTCCTCCAACACTGTTCAGGCTGGCAAGTTTTGCCACAGATTAAGGCAAATGAGCCTGTCACATTGTCTCCCTCCTGCAGATACAAACATCAAAAGCATCACTCTACTTGCTAACTACCTTTTCAAAGCAATACTGAACTTCCAAGGCTGAACATCTCTTTGTACACCGTTTCCAGTTAATAGATCTTGCAAGTTGGATACTACTCTCACTGCAGCTCCACATGCAGCATCCAAGTCCACCTCCATATGAGGCACTGCTGCTCAGGAAGAAAAAAGGCAATACTCCATCACGTGTATTTTGAAAACCAAAGCATAATATAAACACTTCTATTAAAAGAGAATGCAAAATGAATGCCTAAGCCAAAATAAAAACTGCTCAGCTGTCAACAGCATAGCTAGAGAAAACTTTTGTACACAGAGTAGACAAGTCAATAGAGGAAACAGTGTTTTGTGCTGGAATTAGTTCTCAGCAATACCAAACTGCAAGTTGATATTTAGGTAGGGACCATTTTGCCTCTCATGCATGCAAATATGCAAGTATTCACGTGGGAATTTGTTAATTGCCAACACTTTATTAACAAGCAGAATGTCCATGTGTCTAGCTACATGACCTCTAGCCAGAAGTGAAAAGTTCAATTTTTTTTAGACTTTTTTGTAATAATCCCTTCCACTACAAACAAGTATTTCAACACACAAACAAAATTAGCACTGGAAGGAATCAACAGCATGTCAAAAGTTCACCACATTTCTTAAGCTACTCTGCTGGAATTTGTAATTTCTGTCTGAAGGGTGATACAAGTCAGATTCATGGGAGAGATATTTTTCCACCACACACACACACAAAAATCTAGATAAGCATTTGCCTTCCATTTCTGAAAGAATACATTTCTTGCAGAAACTGCACAAAGATTCAAATCTGGTCTCTTCCTCTGACTACACAAATCCAGACTCCCTCCTCCAGAGTTCACTTCCACCTTTACAATAAACAGAAAAGCTGGTGTAGTACAGTACAAACACATGACTCCATTGCCTTCTATTCCTAATGTAACTATGATTACTAATGAAGCTAAAACCCAGCCTCGCTGTGGTCCCAAGACAATTCTTGGTGAACACATAACATATCAGATATTGCCATAGGCAAACACTGATTAGGTCAAGGGGAAAAAAATAATCAATGTCTACATAGTTTTCACTTACCAACATATACAATTCAAAACCTAAATTGTTCCCTTGAGTGCAATGCACTTATACAACAAGACTTAGTTACTTACAATTTAGCAACTGCTTCGAAGGCAGTAAATGTGCTCAATTCATCTTGGGTTTTAAATATGCTTGCAGATGTCTTCAAAGTGGTGGCATTATCTTTATTAGCAATGGGAAGGCACGTGGTCCAGAGGACAAATATGTGGAGAAAAATCACATTTCTACTCACTTGCAGTTTCTCCACTCACTTTTTCAATGGGTGAGAAGAGAATGGTATCAGTGTAGCTAGTTCACTGTGGTGCTGCTGAACCCTGTGTGGGATTTTCCACAGTGCATGGCACAGAAGCTATGAGGCAATCACAAGTGACAACTCCATCAAGCACCAGCTGACTACACTTCATGTGGGAGCCTTACACCTGGACATAACTTCAGTCCAGGCAGGGCCTCCATGAGGCCTTTTTCAGCCTTCCCAAAGTGTAAATCAAACTTTTGTAACTCTACTGTTTGGTTGGCTTTGTTTTTTCTTATTCAAGAGCAATTAAAGTGCATATGGTTTCTTCAAAAAGCTATTCCCTTCAGAATTTCTGTGCAGAGGGGAGAGAAATCAAGGCTTTCCTTTTGGCAACCATCAGGAATACAAGTTGAGCAGAATGGTACAGAGAAAGAAACAAGATGGAAGCTTTGTAAACCCACAATCACATAGTTTTCCTTCTTTAATGTGAAACTGCAGGAGGCACAGGCTGTCCCACAACCAGTTCACAAAACAAGCAGTGGCAGATAACTGGGCAGAAGCTACAGCTGCCTACAGGACACCATGTCAACATTACTACCTTCTACCTGCTTGTTTTCATATAAAGTCCACACAAAACTAATACCTGTGTCAGAGACCAAACAAAAATTGTAGGCCAGCAGTTACATATGCACAGTCCTCACTCCTTGAACAACATCAAGGTACACACAGTGTGATCTTTCCAAAGTGTCTCATACAGGGACAGAACAGGTAATTCTTTGGCTAGAAACCACATAGCTGTGCCCCCTCTACTCAGCCCTGCCAAGGCCCCACCTGAAAAACTGTGATCAGGTCTGGGCTTCTCAGGACAAGACAGACATGGAGCTCCTGGAGTGAGTCCAATGGAGAGCTACAAAGATGATATGGGGCTGGAGCATCTCTCTTGTGAGGACAGGCTGAGGGAACTAGACTTGGTTAGCCTGGAGAAGAGGAGACCAAGAGAGGACGTTCTCAATGGATAGAAGCATCTGAAGGAAGGGTGTCAAGAGATGCAGCCAGGCTCTTCTTGATGGTCCCAAACAACAGCAAGGCAACAGGCACAAACTGGAACACAGAAGTTCCACCTAAACAAGAGGAAGAGCTTCTTTCCTGTGACAGCGAGTGAGCACTGGCACAGGTTGCGCAGAGAGGTTGTGGAGTCTCCTTCCCTGGAGAGAGTCAAAAACCATCTGGATGCAGTTCTGAGTTCTGGGCTCAAGGTGATCCTGCTAGAGCTGGAGGAGATGTCCTCTGGTGGTCCCTTCCAACCTTAATCATGCTGGGATTCTTCCAACCTAACTGTCACCCCCACTTTGGTTCAGCATAGGCTAACACATTCCTCTTGAAGGCCATTCTGAACCTGGAAGCTCACCACCAAAACAGTATAATTCAATGGTTTGCACTAGCTCTAGACTCTGTACCTTCTGTTTAAAAAAGAAAATAATTAAAATTGAAAACAGTAAAGGAGACTCTTAAACAAACAAGGGAATTCTCACCATCAGTACCAAGAACCTTACATGTCACAACACATCTCCCGTGCACAGTCACAAGCACCTGCTTCCTCAACACCTTTTCCCTTTAAAAAGTACTACCAATAATTAAAACAAACACAACAAACCCAACAACAAACCCAAAAGCACACACATCTGCATGCTGTTTCTACACAGAAGTTGCTCAGTAGTAGCAGCTACCTAAAGCAAGCATACCCATAACTAACATGGTTGCTACTCTACCATCAGCAACAGCACAAGACTAGAAAATAAATGAATCCTCACCCATATAAAACTTGATTAAAATTCCACTCCCACATTTGCTTCACATGCATCAGCTGCAACCTGGTCCCAATTTAAGCTCTCATGATCAGATTAGTTCCAAGAAGTACAGCAGAGTTCGCCAAGTTTGCACTTGGAAAAACATCTCTGAGGGAAATAGAGCCTTGTAGCAAATTCCAGAGGTGGGAAAGACCTGCTGGCAATCCTGAAGAATACAGCTCTAGGAAAGAAAAGCAAGTGTCTCCCAGAAGACCAAGCATTATCTGTGAACTTTTATAGTTAACAGATGCCAGTTGAGTTTTGCCTTAAATTTCTTGCTCCATAACCTTCCTTCAATTCACCTTTTATTTTTACTGAACTTCTTCCTAAGGCTCTCATCTTTTCCAAGGGTGTAGAATGAATTAAACTCAAATTTGCTCCTTCTCAACAGATGAATGCTCCAACTACACCCAGGCAGGAGGAGAGCCCTGCTCTGCTGCAAGGCGAGCCATGTGTCTCACAGCATTCCGCCGATTTAACCTGAGTCACAGCACAGCAGGGAAATACACAGGAACTCCAAATAATGCTAAGAAGGTGTCTGAATGCTTTTTGATGTGGCAACGTTTTAAAGCAATTCATGAAATGAAAATGAATACAAACCAGCACAATGTATTCCTGGGAGCTTCTGATAACTGGCACAATCCCTTCACTGGCATGTTTGTTTCCAGGGGAGTGTGTCAAATGAAAGAAGACTTTGTTTTCAGCCTAGCATGCCAAATGAATGAAAATTCTGCTGCCTCATGCTTGAGATACCAAAAAAAGTGTTCTCCTCAGCACATGTGCACAGTTACACAAGCTTAGGTTTTCTTGACCAATTTGAACAACAGCATTTTCATGTCCATTTTTTCTTCTGCTGAAATTATTTCAGCCTTTTATTGTTTTTACTTAGATTTTTCAGAAACTGATTATTCAGGAAAAATTAGATTGCCGAAGAGAACACTGTTCTAACCATGCTATGATTTAACACCAGCTTTGTTTCCAAGATGCAGAGACCACTCCCCAACTCTCAACGTTTTTAGAACTGCTCTTCAAACTCAAACTGAAGAAAAGCTTCAAACAACAACTAAAAATATTATTCAAGCCAGTACTGATTATTTTGGACTCCTATCCACCACAATAATTTATTTCCATTTAGGTTTTGATTCTAGTAGTTCAAAAGGAATGAACAAGTAGGCACACTATTTATTTCACAGGTTTTTTCCAGGAACACTATTATATATTTGATCCAATTTTGGTTCCACTTTATACATTACATTTATTGTTTACATGTTTATATAAGGTGATATATACATTTTTATAATATAGATAGTTGTACTTATTTATATGTACCTCTGTGTGTTTGCTTATGGGCCACAGAAAGTTGCCTCCAGAGAATTCTCTTTAAAAATCTACCTAGATCTCTCTACAGCTCTCAGATAAAAATAATGCCTACAAAATTCCTGATCCTGCAACACATTCACAGGAACTGAATTGCTACAAAGAAAGATCACTGCTTTTACAGTCCACATTTCCAGGGAAAGCAAAATGTGATGTCTCCTGCAGTGCATTTCTTGCTCAATGCCTTTGTCCCTAGACAGCACACCCCCCTGATTTACAGAGGTGACACAACCCAAGGACAGCTGAACACAGTTCACACTCATCACTGTAAAGCATTCAGTATAAAGTGGCAACGATTTTGGGATGTTGGATCTGGTAAGTTCCAATCCTTCCTACAATGCAATGCCTCAAATGTGCTGCTAAGACTTAGGCCTTGAAGAAAACCAAAGACCAAAACAAATTAAAAAAATAAGCCCCCCCAAAGCATTTGGGCTACTAATTCTTGGACTCCTGTGGCACCTGAACTGTTCCTGTCTCTTGTGACTACATCTGCAACTGACTTATAAGCTTTAAAACTTTTCATATTTTTGAAAGCTGTTTATTACTCTCCCTTATGATGTCCAAAAAATTAGGAAAGGGCATACCAGAGACAGGACAGGGGATGTATGGCTGAAAAGAAACCAGAGCCAGAGCAGCAGCCTAGAGAGAACTCCAACACACAACTTCTCAAAAATCTACCTATTATCTTATGCATCAACACAACATTTACATGGTGAGTAATCCCCACAGGCATCAACTGTCAGGATGAACATTAACTATTTATTAGCAACTTCCTCAGTCCTATCAGCAGGGAAGGACACCAACTTCTACATCCATACACATCCATCATCTGTATTTTCATGTGCACACAGATGCTAACATAAAACCTAGCAGTCCTTAATGCTTATACAATGCTCTAAATTATATTTGTAGTTGTTGCTTAACTTCACAAATTATGTTAAGATCAGAGTTCAATAAAAGCTATTCCATAAGCTTGGAATGAATAGGCAATGATCATTTTCATATTGTAAATAAGGTGTTTAATGCATAAAGTTTTTTAAACATATTACAAAACCAGGAAGCTTCTCTTGCAGGTGCAAAAGAAATGGGAAAGAAAATAAATCATACCCTGAATAGTTAAGGGATCTAGCTGTCAAAAAGAAGGAGGTGTATCAAACAGGATTTTATGAGGTTTGTCCCAGATCTACTGATACTCAATATTTTAACTAGCAAGTTGAATTACAGAAACCCTATTAAACTGGTAGTTAACACTAACCTGGGCAAAGCTACAAAGATGCTGTCAAAATGAATTAGAATTTGAAAAGATCCAAACAAATTGGAGAACTGCTCTAAAAAATATATGACATTATTTCCTAAGTGAAAGACTAATGGTCTACATCTGGACAGAATTCATCAGCTACACAAACACAGGATGGGGGGG